>RJWH01000118.1:95775-507638 GCA_004363575.1 Solenodon paradoxus | reverse complement strand
TCTTTAATGGAGTAAAGGGAGCAGTTGGTTTTTGGCCCCCTCCATAGACTGGGCCCAGGAAAACACAACTGTCTCCTTTGCCCCACGTAAAAGATGACCCTGGTTTATTAAAATCATGACAAATATATTAAAATGATGGGGCAGTTGGGAAATAATGGAAAAAAAAAAATAGAAAAGAAAAGAAAAGGTACCGTCCTATTTAGAATGGTACCTGTGGTCAGCCTACCATGAGAGTCCCTCAGTCAGAAGAACCTAGATAATCTACTTCCATATTCATGGCCCTCAGAGACTATCTGAGGTAATAAATGTTTGTTGTTTTAAGAGTCAAAGTTTTAAGGTTATTTGTTATGCAATAATTTTATACTAATGCAGATTTGGGTACTTGCCAGTGGGGTGCTGTTGTAACAAAATTTGAACATGTAGGAATGAATTTGGATCTAGATAGTGAGTAGGAGCTGGAAGATCTTTAAGAAGTATATTTCAGAAGACTTAGCCTTGTAATATCTGTTTTACAAACATATTACACTGAGGAGCTAAGAATGAGGACTTAAAGGAAACTTAAGAAAGTCTTGTTATGTAATACCAGAAAACTTAGCAATATTGTTGCCTACAGTAATTGAGAAAATAAAAAAAGTCTCCCAGTGAAGCAGGTCATCTAGCTAAAGGAGGCTTTCAGGTAAAGTGGAGAAGATGGACAACTGGCTTTGTCTTGCTGCTTCAAATAAACTGAAATGACTAGTAAACAAAAAGGAAGAACTTGATGTTTTAGTAATTCCTAGTCTACTCAGATGATGAAGGATGTTAAAAATAAGAAATTCCTGCCGAGCAAAGCTCAAATCCAGATGCTGTCAAGGAAAACATAGTTCAAACATGAAGTTACAGATGGAACTATGCAATTCTTTGTTAAAAACTCAGATAGAGCAAAGCCATTACCTCACAATGCAGTGCAATTCAATCCCTCTAAATGGCTAAAGGGCATACCCCAGGAACCTCTCATGAGGCCTTCTAAATGCAGCAGTCTTGTCCTTCAGCCATCTCAGGAGAAACTCAAGATTTAAAAGGACTAATTTTGAAGAGAATTGTGTGACTTTTGTCTAAAGGAATGGAGCCTAATAAGAATCAAGGAGATCATAATGTTTTAAAGACAATTATATTCACAGAAACACTTGTGCCAACTTGTACTGAAAGGTACAGCAATAATACAAAAAGCAAGTACTCTCAACCCCCAGAAATGTATAGGCAAGAACAAAAGAGAAAACTATACAGTGGCAACACAGGTTAACTTCTTGGAGACAGAAAGAGGAGTCAGAGTGGAGGACTAAGATCCCAGAAAGAGGAGTTGAAAGTGATGGAGATTTATTACTGGAAAGGAATAGGATGGATTCAAGGAACATCCAAAATTTGCCTAGCTCGACTGTAGAAATGTTTGAGAACAATGACTTCTTTGTGCTTCTTATTTTTCCACCTTTAATCAGAAATGTTTATAGCAGGTAATTTATGCCTATTCCACCATTGTATGGTATATGTATCTATGTGTTTGTGTATTTGTGTCTCTGTGCATCTGACTCTGTGTGTGTGTGTGTGTGTGTGTGTGTATGTGTGCATGTATGGGTGGGTGGGTGTGGGGAGAAAGAGGGGAGAGAGAGAGAGAGAGAGAGAGAGAGAGAGAGAGAGAGAGAGAAATCATGTAGCTTGTTTTAGTTTTTTTTGGGGGGGGTATTTTTAGTTCACAGTTCCTCTAATAAAGTGAAATTATACCTGAGGAGCTGTACTTAAGGAATTAGATTCCACATAGCTCAATTTCCACTTATTTCTCATCTAAATGACAAGATTCTGGCCTTCAGGTTGATACTGTGATGGAATGAGACTGTAAGGGATTGTAGGAAAGAGCACACATATGTTGTATGTTAGAAGAATATAAATAACTTGCAGTGAAAAAGTATGCTATGTGTAATGCACCTTTTCTCTTTAAAAGGTGAAGCTAAGTTCCTCTTTCTTTGAATGTGGACTAGATTTAATGAATAGTTTCTAATGAATGGAGTAAAGCAGAGGTGATGCTTGATTTGGGAGACGAGTCATAAAAGGCATTACAGCTTCCTCCTTGGTTTTATTCTCCTTAATCACTCACTCTGTGGGAAGGCAGCAGCCATGTAATGAGGACTCTTATCTACGGTGATGGTTGATGTGGCAAGAAACTGAGGTCTGTTGCCAACAGCAATGCAGAGTGATCTGCTGGGAAGTGGATCTCTCAGCCTGGCTCAAGTCTTCAGATGTCTATGGTCCTGATAATCTTTATTGTAATCTCAAGAGAATTCCTGAGCAAGAATTATTCTCAAATTCCTGATCCACAAAAACTGAGATAAGGTGATAACCTATTAAATTTTTTGGATAAATTGTTATACAGCAATATATGATTAGCATATTTTCTTTTATTTTGAAAAAATACTTCTATTTTAAATCTAGAGTTTATTTAAAGTTATAGCACATTTCAAATTGAACTTTAAATGTTCAAGAATCATATGTTAAAAGTGGCAACTATATTAGATAGTGTAGCCTTAGACTAAATAAAACTCTATATTAATTTAATACTCCTAGAATCTTCACATTCCATTATATTTTTTGTTTTTTTTCTCACTTGCTTACAATGCCCTTTTTTCCCTTTCCTATCCCCATATTCCTCTCATTCTTAAGCTCTCATCTTATTTTTTTCTGCAATTACTTTTACTTTGCAAGGATTCAGAACTATTATTTTTTACCACTTCACCTGTTTATTAACATTATTCTTGTTAGACTGGCCCAGGGACAAAAGCAGCAGCGGCCATACCCGGGAAAAGTGGCTGATATCAGACTAAAGGATGGAACCCCACACCTGGATTCACAGGACCAATCCCCATTCACGACGTATGAAGCCCGCGAAATTCCTTTGCTTAAAAAGCGCGTTTTCCTTTGTTCGGGCGCGACTTCCCCGGCCCTCGTTCTGCCCACCGAGGAACCTCGCCCCGGTGCGCAAACCCCAATAAAGCCCTGGCTATTCGACTTTTTGTTTAATTGACTTTCTTTCCTCGCGGAGCCCAGAAAAAAACTTTCGATTCTCATAATTACATCTCTCTCTTTTCTTTTAGACTGTGAGAATCATGAGGGCAACTGATGCATTTATCTTTTTAAAAAGGCTTTGCATGTGTTTAGTTTACTGCTTAAAACTTAGTGTTCGAGAAATATTTGTTGAATACACAAATGGCAGACACTAAACAACTACTGGGCAATGATGTGAAAGAGGTTCCTGCAGTGCCTGAAAAATTGAGTTGCAAGGTCCCTCATAGTAGGTATTCTATAAAATACATCATAGAGAGATGTAGTTTCTACCTGAGGGCATCTACGAACATGACATATTTCTCTTGCCCAAATATTGTTTTGCAGAACATAAATAGTTGAGTGAAGAGGGTTGCCCATTATTCACTGATTACAGCCTCAATGAGGAAAGTCTTTTTTCACAAAATTCTATTCCTGTGTCCTGAGGAAATGGCCCTTTTGCCAGAATGAAAATTGTGCTCCAAGTCTTCCTATGAGCTGAAAGCTCTTCCATGCATTTTTAATATTTCATTGTAGACGCTTGAGGCATAAATCAAATAACACAAATCCTAGGCCCACAGAGAGTTACTTTGTTTTATTAGAAAAATATCTGATTTCTATTTTCTGTGGATTATATCTTTCAAATCTAGGAATAACTTTTAAGAATACTAAAAAGAATGACGACAATGTTTCAGATATAACATGATCAAACAGGATAGAGAAATTATAAGAATGTTACCAGTGAGCCATCTATAAATAAATAGATGTCCTTTCCTTTTTTAATTTTTCAGACATAGGAAAGCTGATAGAAACAGAAATCCGAGACACGTCCTAGTGGAATATTGTTCCAAACATAAGGATGAGAGTATTATCTCACCACTTGAGCCATGAGCTTCCTCTCAACATTATGTGATGACCCAATAATGAAACTTTGTCTCTTGTTTTTTTACCTTTTTTCTGGAACAGAGGATGCACTTTCAACTCTGAGATGATAGTGCAGGCTGGGAGGTGGGCTGGTCATCAAATGGATTGATTTTCTTGCCAATTTTTAGTAAGAAAATATAGCTGTCAGATTTTCTTTCTTTTTTTTTTTCCTTCCCAAAGAAAGGATGCCAGAACCGCATACCTTGCTCTTTCATGTTAGTGAATGGTAGAAATATTAGCATCCTAGATGAGAAAGTCAGGAAAGTAAGGGACTGAAAGCTCAGAGATCCGTATGCTTTATGGTACACACCCTGTGCAGGTCTTACAGATTGTGATTTTTTTTTTTAAGTCGGGGCAAGTTCTAAAGTCTAAGTTCTAAGCAAATAGAAATATGAAAAGTCATTTTTTTAAATGTGAGAAATTAGAGTGAAGGAGTATGCTCTTTGATGCAGATTTTCTTTGTCTGCAATAGGCCTTAACTTCTCACCCAATTACTCATGGAGGGGAATCTGCACAGACCCAAATGGGCACCCTCAGAGGAAGCCAAGCTGAGAGCTATTTCCGTGTCCACCTCATATTAATTTATACAGGGGAAATAACTGTGGACTAATGGAGCACCTTATTTCCATTTGTGGCTTCTCTGTCCATTTTCAGCAGGGAAAGTGTAGGGCAGGAAATTTGCATTACGGAAACTACCTAAAACTTTTCAAAGTACTCTAAACAACTAGTGCTTAGAAAATTAAGATTTCCTTCCCCTAAAACTTCATGCTAACATGTTTTTAAAGAATGTTTTGTGTTCTGCTCTTCTCTCACCAAAATTTTAGCATCTGGATTAATTCTAATAGTCATTCCCTGCTAAAGTTAGTCTGTGGTATAGTGACAATTTTGCATAATTAAGTTCTACAACCACTGATTTAACCAACCCCACATCAAAAATATAACTGTGTCGTTAGATCAATGATTATCGAGTCTATAACTGAACATGAACAGATTATTTCTTATCATGATTCCCTAAACAATAAAATGTAACAATTTTTATGTAGAATTTGCTTTGTGTTAGGGGTTATAAGTTATTTAGAGATTATTTAGAGTATGCATGAAGGAAGCTATACCTAGGTTATATGCAAATATTCTGCCATTTTATATAAAGGACTTTAGTTTTTGGATGGATTTTGTTTTTTTCAGGGGCCTTACAGTGAATCATCCAGTGATACTGAAGGATGACTGTAATTTCAGTAATAACATTATTTAAGTCTCATATAAGGAAGATGAATTTATACTCATACAAATAGCATTAGTGTCTAAATTTTCATGAGTCATAAAAAATAAAAATAATCTTAGATGTTGTATAAGGCATGAGGCCATTGACTCAGAATAGCTAGGTTCAATTATTTACTCAGATGAACACGATTCATTTATCAAAAATCTATTTATAAATCTCATTTGTATATTAGAGAAATTGACATATGTTCTTATTTCTAAGGGTTAGTTTTATGCAACAATTCTTTGCTAAAACTGAAGTATGATGAAATTCAAGATTATTTAAGATATTGTTTATCCAGACCTTTCCAATGACCAACATTTCATGAACTTGATCTTCAGTTTCATAGATATCTTAAAAATACTCTTTTTGTTTTCCATTCATAGTAGTTTTTTCTTTCGTATATAGTCTTATTTATCTAGAGAGGTGATTAGTTTGGAAGAAAAAATACTGATACCATTGAAATGCAACCATTTAACATATTAGGGAATAATAAATAGCCATGTATTTGTCTTTAGAGGACTCAAATGTGGTTCACTTACTAACCTTGACTCTAACATATAAAGTTCATTACTCTTCCATGTTTTGGGGTTAGGGTAGTTTTAAGATGATTTTAAGCTACCAGATGGCTATGGTTTACAAGTCAGCACCTAACATCATTATTAAATGTGATGTTGGTGATCATGAAGTTAATGAGAATAGAAGGAAACACATCATGTTAAAGGGGAAGCAAAGGTCAATACATGACATATATAATCTTACAGACACTAATGCAATTTTAAGAAGCTAAGGGAACTGTGGTAATATTTAGAAGCCCAAAACTAATGCTAAAATATACTGTCTAAGTCCTTCATCTTCAGAAAGAATGGTTGGTTCATTTCTTTAGAAAGAAAGGCATTGTGCTTTTTTGAAGACACAAGAAATCATGCTATGCACACATATAAGCAAGATACTGTTCAATTGTCACATATGAAAACCAAAGGAAAAATGTACTGTCATCTAACCATGCCACTAAATCTGAACACAGGAAATTATTTTTTAATATGCATAAAGAATTGAGATTAAAAAAGTAATAACTTTCTCCTGATTTTCCAGCTTAAAATGAGAAAAAAAAAAAAAAAAAAAGCCCGATTGCTTTCAGGAGCAAAATAATTTTTTGAGCACAGAAAGAGAAATACCCTTTCTTATTTTTAATATCGTGATTCTCAATATGGAATAAATCTCAATTTCTTCCATCTCATCTCTAATTAAAAATGATATAATCACCATTTTCCCCAACACCTTCCCACACATAACTAAATTAAAAAGAGAAAAGTCACATTTGAACTAGTTGGTTAGAGGCCAAATCCATGCTCTGTAGTAGGCTTTGTTAAATGGTGGGAGCGGATGCTGGTATCACTACAGAAGGA
This sequence comes from Solenodon paradoxus, assembly GCA_004363575.1. Lineage (NCBI taxonomy): Eukaryota > Metazoa > Chordata > Mammalia > Eulipotyphla > Solenodontidae > Solenodon > Solenodon paradoxus. The sequence continues at coordinate 500,975 of RJWH01000118.1, read as the reverse complement.
TTGGAACCATGAGTAGGCAGTAAGATTGCTTGACCTTGTGGTTTCAGTATCTGGCATCCTCAGTTTTAGTCTCCATTCCAACTCAAAACAGGAAACATCTCATTTATTAAAATAATTTTAGGGTTCTGTTTAAAGCATACAGATCATCATTCTAAAACCAAGTAGAGAGCTGAAAGTTTGATGCAAAGTATACAAATGACTGTAAAGAAATCTAGTATTATTATATTTTTAAATGAATTCAAGTCTCCCTACTGTTCTCATCTTTTAATTATCCTGTTTTTCAAATTGTTTCATATAGCATTAACTGTACAACTCTACTGTTACTTAGGTTCTTTCCAATGATGTTGATTTCTAAGCTTTATAAAGATTTCTCATTCTTTTTCTGCTGTATCTTTACAGACATTGAAAGCTCTTGTTGGTAGTAAGTAATGCTGAAAGGTATCAGGCAAGTGACCTATTGCATATTTCTGGAGAAGTAATTAGTGAGTTAGATCCCCCTGGAAACATGGGTGATATATTACAGCTTATAGGTAGTTTGGCACTGCAGATATTACTCCACCCACACAACTCTAATCAATTTTTGTTTTTTCAAGCAGAAGTAATACAACTGCAACAGATGAGCGAAAAATGTGCTTATAAACAATATATGTGTGTTTTCAGAGTTGACACAAGAAACTATAGAATATATACATACTTAATGTTACTCTGATAACTGATGTTGGAAGTAGATTTCAGTAAACCTTTTCATGTCTATGTCAACAAATACTGGTAAGGAAATCTGAGGTTGGATTTCACAATAAGGAAAAAACATACCAATGTTTCACACCTTAAATCTATGTAATATTATGATGCTGTGTTCTTTCAAATTTTTTTTTTTAATTTTGGGAAAAAAATACAAAATAGGCAAACTCACTTTTTACCTTCTCCTAAGGGTAGGGAGGCATGACGTTATCTCCAGAGATACTTCTGAAATCAGTGTGACCAGAAAATTGAGCTGCAGAACAGTGTATTACTTAGAATAGTAAAGTTAGGAGTGCTTATTGCCATGCAAATGTTCCATTTCCTGTTGACAATGTCAGGATAAATATTTAATTGATCTCATTAAACATGTTCAGGTATTTTTACATCACAAGTTGTGAATCTAAAATGAGATTATATTGATTAAAATAAGACACTGGAATAAAAAATCTTCTAACCTGTCATGAGCGCTCATAAATATCTTGGTTGAAATCACTTAGCATTTCTATATTTACAGTTCTCAGGCCAATTTCCAAATTGTTAATCAGGAATATGGACAGCATTTCTGACCTGGATAGGGAACAGATATTGAGCTACAATCCATAGAAAATATTTTTTAAATTCTGTAATGAGAATAAATCCAAGTTCCCACTCCATCTTCCTATCATCTCTCTGATCTCTGAAGAGCAAATACAAATATCTACCTTACATTCTACTAGTGCCTGTTCAAACTGACTGACATCATCAATTGATCATGTGCTCTTGACAATTTAATTCATGTTTGGTGTCTGAATCTTTGTCAACTTAGATCTCTGATAAGTTACTCTTAGTTGTTCAGAATTGGTTCATTATAGGAAATGTATTTTATCATTTTCGTTTCAATTCTAAATAGTTATACTATATTCCTAAGTGATCTTAGATCCTATGGACCTGTCCTTGCTTTCTTGATAATGGCATTTTTCTTTTTTTCTTTTGTAGAAGATACAGTCCAGACTGTCCTATGATTTGGGTACCATTCTATTTCTCATTCCTGATTATTGTTGACAAAAATGTGGCACATATAAAATAAAAAAGCAGAGGAAGGCTAGCATTAAAGGCCAAAACAAAACCTTGCTTTAATCTCTTTTGCCCTGATAGTGACAGATATTATCACCACTTCTAGATCTCACTGCAGCAAAAGGTTTCCATTGTCCCTAAAATACTCAGTATTCAGGATTCTTCTCTTATTCTCTTCCCAGAAAACAAAAATCAGTCAAACAAAAATCACCTTTGTTTCATAGGGGCCAAGAGAGATTGTGTAATAGATGGATGAGAAGTAGTGATGACCTCAGCTTTGTTTATATTCATTCATTCTTAATGTATCCAGTAGCTTTTTAGCCTTTGTGATAAGCCAACTGTAGTGAGTCTAACAAGAGTGGCTCAACGAGTCGAGCAGTTTATGCTCTAAAATGGAAGAGATAAATTCATCAAATAATGCACACACATGTAAATATAAGTTGTGTTATGCCCTGTGAAAGAAAAGGACAGGACTTGAGAAACCCAAACAGAGAACTGATCTACTCCGTCAAGTTAGAAGAGGTTTTTCTGAGGATATAAAATTTGAATTAAACTTTGAAGGCTGAGTAAGCGTTAATCAAATGAAGGGTAAAGGCACCAGAAGTAAGAAAAGTCTTCTAGACAGAGAGACTGTGTGCCAAGTCCTTAAGTCAAGGAGGGCATGATACCTCTGAAGAACTGAATGTGAGAAGGAGAGTAAAGAGGATAAGTCATTAAATGGTGGATAGAGAGCTAAGCAGGGCTAGGTAGCCAATGAAGGGGCTTCTGGACCACACCAAGGGATGCAACTAAAACCTTTTAAGCTAATATACAATATGATGGGTTTTTGTTTGTTTATTTGCTTGAGGTCACTCCAGCTTGGAGGAATAAATAAGAAAAGGACTATGGTGTATATCAATAGGCAAGTCAGAAGACTACTGCACTTGTCCAGGTGTGACATATAATATCTTGGGCAATGATGATGACAGTGAATATTAAAAAGAAGTGGACAGATTCAGGAAGTATTTAGATGGAAAAAATCAATAATGATATAATTTGGTGGAGAGAAAGGTAATACTGAAGAGGTAGGAGTTAATGATAATTTTAAACTATAAGCTTGCACCCTTGGATTAAATAACAAATGACAGGATTTTATCTTTTATGATAGAGGAACTGTAGTCCATTGAACTATATCACATCTTTTCAACTTTCTTCTGGATAACATTTATCAAAGTGTCCTTTACTTTTATTAAATGGATATAATGGTAATATTTGCTATATACTTACAATAAAATATTTCATATATTGTCTTCCATATGAAGACTTTCATTTATTTTAAAAACTGTGCCAAGTTCTTTTATAATTCAATCTTAGAAATTTTAAAACTATTCAATATTTATTTTCTCTCGAAACTGGATATTGTCCAAATTGACATAGAAAATTGATTATTTTCTAGTTTGGGGGTAGTAAATTTGAACAAAAGATATTTCAATTTAAATTGCTGGTATTCTAAAGTTTAACTATTTCTTTGGACTATCAATTTAAAACATTGTTCACTTCATCTAAGTTGATCACCTTGATACAGTGAATTAATGTTTGCAGGATACCAAGGTTCTTACACTAGCTCATAGATACAGCTTTCATATTTAAGAAGTTCAACATTAATACTTCATAAAACTAAGAATGTTTATGCTATTTAGTAAGAGTCGGAAGCTAAGGGTAAGTTTTTATTTACTCTTAACTGCCTTTAGAACCAAATAACATATATTTAAAAATAAAACCTTTTACAAAAAAAGCTTTTTACTATTTTCTATCATTTTGAATAACGTGGGTAAATGTATAGACCAGGGACTTATTCAAAACTATTTTACATTATAGAATTTTTTTTCTATGCCTTTGTAGATTGTACATTTGTGCATTGCAATCCTACTAGGTACAGTTTAGTGCAGGTTATCCAAAGATGGATGTGGTGCACACTTTTTTCAAGAAGCTGACAATCTATTGAAAGAGACATATAAAACAAATACTCTAATATTGTCAGTTAAGCAATCAATCAAGCATATGAACTGGTAAACTGTAAGAGGAAAGCAAAATTTAAGAGTCAAGGGAGGGAGAATGAAAGGAGAAAGATGGAAATGAGATGATGGTAGAATGGGAGAGAAGGATGAAAGGAAGAATGATAGGAAGATTGGGAAGAAAGAAAAGATCTACAGAAGCACAGTCAAAGTGTCTTACACTCAAAAGAGTGGTTATTAAGCATACTCATGATCATGTGTGCTTTCATATTAATGTGAGAGTATATTTTGAGTGTACACACAAAATTTAAATGAATGGGCTTAAAAAGATTCTTGCTTAATTTAACTAACACCAGTACATTTTACAAAATTATTGCATCAGCTTTTAATCACAGTATCAGCAGAGTAACAAATATGTTTATATTTCCCCCTTTTCACCAGGACTTGCTATTTTCATTTTATTTCTGTGTAGTTAGTAGTTTTTCAAATCCATATTAATCCCTTTTATTTTTCTGTAGTCAATTGCTTTTCAGTTCTTTTGATACGTTTTCTGTTTTGTATATGAATTTATGGACAGTTTAGTGTTTCATAACTTTCATTTCCTAACTTATCTCAATAGTCTAACTCTTTTTTCTTCTATGTCAATTTTACTTTATAATATTGAATATATATGCATAGACTATATAATATAATGTACATACTATATATGCATATATATTTTCTAAAAGTTTATTACTTTAGATTTCTTCATTTTTAAAATCACGTCTTACATTTCTTTATTTGTATTTAACAATGTCTGTCTATGTCATCTTTGGTTGACCATAAACCCATTTTTTTTTTTTTATCCAAGCTGGTTTGTTGTTTACTCTTTTTATTAATCTTTGGGCTGAGTTCATTTTAACATCTTAATCTGTGGGAATCCTGTAGTCTCAAGGAGAAACTGCTCCAGAGAGGATTTTTCATCTGCTATTTTTACAGACAATCATACCTTTACCACAGAATGCAGAAATGTGGTAGTATGCATGCTAATTCATTCACTTTTGGGGTATTTTTACAAAAGCTGAATTTGATCTTTTTAAGTAGAAATAAAATTTCTGAAGGTAGTCTAAAGTTTTCTGGGAAATACTTTAAAGGGTACTGGGATTACCTGAAAGACATGAATTTAGAATACCAACCAAACTACCTAAGTTTAGAATACCAGTTAAAAGTATTTAGGTATTGTTTTTTGTGGAAACCAGGCAGTATTATGGTACAGGGGCAGAGAAGAAATTGACTTCTTAGACTGGTCAATAAATCAAATTAACACCAGACTCATTAGCAGGACAAAAAAAAAAAAAAACATTTTAATTACATACTGTGATATTTCAACATATCTATCTATCTATATACATAGATATATTCTTTATTATACTTACTCCGTCTTTATCCACTGTCCCTGTCTCAATGCTCAAGAAAACCTTGGAATTCTTTAGGTGTTGAAAATGTTAAAAGAATCTATTATTATGTTAATGAGTTGTATGACTTTTAGAGAAACACTTAAGAATAGAGGCTGGTTGTCAGGGTAACCAACCATGTGATTAGAGGGTTGGAACTTTTAGTCCAGCCCTCAGATTTCCTGGAAAGTGAGAGGGACTGAAGCTGAGTTCAGTTGCTAATAATTTAATCAACCATGCCTATGTAATGAAGCCTACACAAAGAGCAAAGGAGAAGGGACTTCATAGAGCTTCTGGTTTGGGGACAAACATACGCCTGAAGAGGGCATGGATGCTCCATATCTTTTCTTTATATCTTGTACTATGCATCTTTTCCATCTGACTGCTCCTGAATTATAGCCTTTGTAATAAATTGGTGATCTAGTGAGTAAGTGGGTTTTTGAGTTGTGAGCCATTCTAGCAAATTAATTGAACCTGAGGAGGGTGTCCTGGGAACCTCTGATTTATAGACAGTTGGTCAGAAGCACAGGTAATGACATGGGCTTGCTATTATTGTGTGAAACAGAGGGTAGACATGGGGGACTGAGCCCTCAGCCTATAGAATCTGACCTATCTCTGGGCAGATGCTGTCAAAATCTAGTTAAATTCTTAGGTGCTCTTCTAGTGTCTGAGAATTGCTTGTTGATGTGAAGAAGCCAGTACACATACATATGGTCACATAATGACTTAAATGAAGACGACTAGATGTTGTGTAATTAGATGTTTCTCTGGTCACATAAATTTCTCTGATATAAAAGTTATTTCTCATTTAAAACAATCCTAATTCTGGGCAATACTCCTAATTTTCATTCTTCTATGGAGCTAAAGGAGTGATAAAATTTCCTGTGAGTTTACAGGGCCTTGACTGACTTCAGCTCAAAATAATCCATATGCCAAGTGACACATCTTATAAAGGACTGTTCTGAACATCTCGAGGAGGTTTAATCTGAACATCTTGGGGAGTGTTTTCCTTCAGTGGGAAAAAATTGCTACCTATTCAAATGGGTGTGTGTGTGTGTGTGTATGTCCATATACTTGCCTCTCACATGCACCAGTGGATACCGAATGATTTACCATATTAATATAGAGATAGGCATGACTTTTATCTATCACACTTAAATGTGTATCTTGAAAACTACTGCTCCAATCATGGAATGAGTTCTTCTACAAGGAATCTTAGTTCCTTCCGGTGAAGTATAGTATTAGGAACCAAACATAGAGGCAAGGATGCACACTATATCATGAAACAATATTTAATGATTAATTTAGTCATCAAAATCATTGAAACTGATAATGTTTTCTATATATCTTGTACTAATTCTTGATGGTAATTTGATGATAATTTATCTGTAATTTTAGATTTTTTTTGAAAAAGTAGCTATATACAATACAAAGACCTTGAATTTCTGTATTTATTTAAAAATATTTAAGAAATTTGAACTCAAAATTAAAAGTTCTTAAAATGAAATACGATTAATACTATAAAGATCTATGGAAATCAAAAGCCCACAGAGGATTGTAAGCATGACTCTTTCTCTCTTATGCCGTTTGTGACTCCTGTGACTTTAAGTGTCCTGTGTATCTGGATGATTGAGACAGGTTGCTTGGACTAATGTTTCAATTTTTTTCTTTTCTTTTCCAAGTGCGGAATTCAAGGGACACTGAAAGGGAAATTATGAGAAAGTTTGTAGTCTATCCCTAGTGCTTGAGCATAATGTCAAAAAGAAAAACAGTAATTTGATAACTTAAGTATGGCAGTATAGATATAATGCTTGATGATGGTTAAAAAAAGAAGGAAAAAGTAAATTAAAAACCTCCCATTTTCAAGTAAGACTCAAGAAACATGTTGAGTTGAAAATAACAGCCTGAACTTATGATCACTGGGGAGAAGTTTAATTTTTTGCTTAGACACTAAAGTGAGACAAATATTCTCTTTTTTTTAATGTCACTATTTATCTCCAATACATTGTTGCATGATATATTGCGCATTCTTGTCTTCATATTTGGTTGTCTAATAATACACTTCACTGAAAGGAACTTCTGTGTAAATGAAGCTCATTCCATGATTGGTCCAGGAGCTTTCCAGATGTAAATTTGTGTGATAGACAAAAGTCATGCCTTTCTCTCTATTAATATGATAAATCATTTGACCACTGGTGCATGTAAGAGGCAAACATGTGCACACGTATACACACATACACACACACACACAGGTTGCAGTGGATGGTGTCAAATTATTCAATAAGCCAAGAAAAGTTAATGAGTTCTTATGGTTTAGATAATAAAATATTTCCCAGTTTGGTGGTTTGAATTAATATTAGCTTCAGGTATAAATGATATTTTACTGGCTGACTTGATACTCAAAAATACAGGAGAGGACTTTAAGTAGGTCTGAAGTTTAAACATAAGTATGATTCCTGCAGCCACTGACATTGTTCCCAAGAAATCAGTTCAGTTCCAGATGTGCAGCAGTCAATTGCTGAGCACCAAGTGTTTGAAGCCAGGAAAGTTTCATTATTTAGAGGCATCAATCGAGGAAGAAGGAAACCTGTCCTGTCTCAATTTCATTTCCCCAATTGGAAGAGTTACAGAGGCAAAGCGTACATGCAGGGTGGCAATGTGAAGAAAGTTAAGGTATTTGGAGAAATCTGCAATCATTAGTGATTGCAGACAGTGTGGCGCAGGTAAGAGGTTTGCTGTGATGATTCTTGTCCTTTCTACGCTGTCATTTTTTTAGCAATTCAATGAATTCAAATTATTGTATTGATTGGAGCTGGCTCAATGCCGAATTCCACCCTTGCTTCATCCATCTGAGGAATGAACATGCAGGAATATTTGGGACTTGCTCTGCATGCGCGACTTCTGCAGGTAGGTCTGTTTTTTGGCACTCTACTTCCCTGTGGAGAAACTTAGAGAACCTGGGACCATCAGCCCAATCTGGACACACCTTTTGCTATTTCTAGCTTTATTGATTTATCTCTGTGAATTTCTGCATCTCTAATTAAAGGGGGACACCCTGCATCCTCCGTGCAGGGGGCATCATTTTCAATCCATCACTGCTTGTCTCATTTTGGAAACCACCGCAATAGAGCCACAGTGGAGCCCCAAATGGACTGGATGTTGAAGGAGTGTTTTCAGAGGCCCAGTTTTAAAGTCAGAGATGAAAAATAATGTCAAAATAATGCACTTCGCACATTACGCTTAGGTACTGAGCTCACTGAGCTGAAATTGTATGAAAATCAAGTAAGTAGAAACAAACAAACTCACTTAAAATTAACTCAGCTTAGTACATAGGTTATCTGGTCACTAGATCATATTAATTACATAAAGTGGAAATTCTTATAAGTTTAATGAGTAAAGGTCAATTATAACAAAATAAATGGCATATTTCTGGACATGTAATATTGAAGAAGGTAAAGTTGAAAAGAAATACTTGGAAGGCATACACCATAAAGTTGACAAAGTCAAATAATGGAAAAGAAACAACAATATTTCATAAATATGATGGCTAATTCATTTAAAAACATTTTTTTTTATGCTTCAGACCTAAGAAGAGAAGCAAAGATATAGAGTGGAAAAAAAAAAATCAAAACTCAAAACCAGCTATTGAGGAAGGAGATGAGGTTTATTTAGCTGAGAGCAAAATGAATTATTTGCTTGAGTATTCCCCAAAGAAGAGGAAGGTAGTATTCTAGAAACTGCAATGCATTCTCCTTAGGGGGAAGTGAGATGTTAAAAGGCTTTACTATCACACTAGAGCAGATAATTAGGCAATTACAACTATTAAATTTGACAGAGCATTAGTTTAAATGTGTTACTCACTAGAATTCTGAAGGAAGTAACAAATAGTACAGTTTTAGGGAATACTTTTGATAACTCATTGAGTACACATCTCACCAGAGGGCTGAAGGGTGCTAATAGCTTCATATTTGAGAAAAGCACACACACACACACACACACACACACACACACACACACCCCTTACGAAAAACTCCCCAGGAAAGCTTGAACCTTCTGAATTCCTTTTTCTCTTTTATATACAATTATTGAACTGTGCTTATGGATATTAATCCACCAATCATCAAAAGACCTTTCAAAAGTAGGCAGCAGGTATCATTTTGAATCTCCTATCTTGATTTACAGATAATTAAAACAGAAACAAAAAGAAGTCACATAGAAAACTGGTGGAAAGACCCAGTCTAGAATTTAAGTAACTGACAATTACTAAACATTTGATAATGCATAATTTAGCAATGCCAGAGTCAATTTAGAACACTGTCCTTATCACCTAGCTATAAAATCTTTAAATGGATTACTGCTGCATTTTTAAAAACATGAAATATTGCTACACTGAATAATAATTTAATATGATAATCGCATAATACTTATTACTTAGTTTCTAAGTTCTACATGTTTTGCAGGTCTCACTCCATCTTGCTAATATTCCTATGAAATATTGCTGCTTAGAATAAAATACACAGATCCTGTACATTGTAACAGAAGTGCCAAATATTTTGTTTCTAAAGATTCGCAGGTTCTCAACAACATCATTAGCACATCTGTTTTTGTAATAAACTCTCATTGCATAGTTCTGGAGATGGGTAGCTTCGTTTAGTGAGGAAAAAAGGGTGATCATGAAGGGGGTCAAAACACATCACCCTGAGACTCTTGGAACAAGTCTTCATTAGAGACCCCTGTCTGGCACACAGATTATTTTGAACTCAAAGAAATGATGACTCCAGGAGTAAAGCAGAAACTCTTGCCTTTCCCCTAAACTTCTATCTTTCCCCTAATTAAAGAAGTGATCAGTTTCTTTATTCTAGAAAAACACAGCTTCTGAAAGTCTTACTACTTATCTAAGTTCATTTGTGAGCATGTCCTCACTATCTAAGAAATTTATTCCTAAAGATAAAGTCGTTCCCTCCTTTCATGTGCAAATACCTTTCTCTCTCCCTGATGACCCAGACTCCCTTTTCTCATACTTCAGCACAGAATATAAGTTTTTGGCTTGTCCCACTTATCTTCAAATTACAGTCAAGTGATTTCTCCAAAAGCATGTCGTTAAATATGGGTTTTTCTCCAATGAATATTGCCTGATGATAACTTGTTTGTTCATCCAGCCCATAAAGAATCTCAGAAGGATGGGAAATTTTCCCTGAATCCCACTAATTACAATGGGTCTTAGCATAAGTGTTAGAAACCTTTAGAAACCTTTACTCCTTCGGACACTGTGTTTACTAGGGTAGGCTTACAGTCTGAGTGAGGATTCAGCGGGCTTGGGGCCTGGCCGTCTCTGTGTTCTCTCATAGTTAATGTGCTAAGTCTGTGTTCATTTTGTTTGTTGAAGGAATAAATGAATCTAGAATTCCTCCAGCAGACATTCTCCACAGATGAGTTTAGGATCTCTTTTATGTAATTCCATGTTGGTCTTTATTGTATTTTTTTCAACTGTCTTTGTACCATTCTCTATGTCTGCTGTTCTCACAATCTGGTAACTGTTAGTTCTACCTAGTGATGTACTTTGCAAATGATTATATTTTCAAGGTCAAACACATAATACATGCTCCGTAAATATCTGTTAAATGAATATATGTATTTCTTCCTTGCCTTTATCTGTTCACAAATACCTTTCAGTAAAAAGTAATAATAATGGACACATCCATGTATTAGAAAAATTGGCATGCCCTAGTGGAGTAGTGGTTAGGTCAAACTCCTCCAAAGGAGCACAGGTCAATTATCCCTGGGTTCCAGCCCTAGGTCCGGGGGGAAACAACCATGGTGAACAACTAAATAAAAATAAAATAAAATGTTTCTTCCTCTTCTCTCTTCCTGCCTGCCTGCCTACTTGCCTTCATGTCTGCCTGCACCTTTCCTCTAAAAAAATGGAATATTATTTTAGATACAGAGTCATTGTAAATTTAAGGGTTAAATGACTACAACTAAGTGATGTCTGTGATTTTATTTTAATTATATTTCTCATATGTGCCATATTATTTTCTTACCTGTCCCTGTGATTTTTGATATCAGCCTGAGACTCAGAGTGTTCATGAGTTCATAAGAAATTCAGAGAGACTTAGTCAGAGAAACTGTATATTTATATTTAGGAGAGCAGTGTTCTTGTCTTCGTTTTACTGTGAAGAAATAAATTAACCGCTCTGTATTGAATGTCATCATCTATACAGTGGTAAGATTAGATAGGGTGATACCTAAAAGAATCCAATCCTATTAAGTCTAACTATCAATTATTATAGACAAACAGAAGAAACACTTTTATTGGTTGCTGTGTAACAGTAGTGTACTGAAGGAGAGATAACATCCAGAGACTGAGAATCCTTGCTGGGTTCAATATACTCTCGAGGGACATGCTGTTGGAACTTTCCGAGATGATAGAAATGCCCTGTAATCTGCACTGTCCAATACAACAGACATAACCACATGTAACGATGAAGCACTTGAAATAATCTATTTTTAATCAATTTAAATTTAATACACATGTGGCTATATTAGATAGTGCAGATTTAGAGAGAAGGATGCATTAATAAATCACTGAGACTGCAATAAGTTTGAAAACAGATGTACAATATGGGGCAAAAGATTACATTTAAAGAAACCTCTACGTTTTAATAAAGTATATCAAATTCATAACTAAATCAAATAAATTAACGAAAAGTACTTAATAATAGTGAGTACTCATGTATTTGTGTAAGGATCTGTTTAGTAGTGTGAAAATGACTACACGAAGAATTCGTACAGAACCTCCAAGTCTGCTTGTAACAGATTTTAGCTAAGAATTAGAAAATATTGAGGAACAGAGCAAACATAAACATATTTTGTGTAACTAGTTTATGAGATTCCAAATGACTGTCAGGATCCTATATCACAGTAATGAGTACAGGGATAGACCAGAATCAAAATCAAAGTGTAATATAGATACAGTATTGAGGAAATGGCCAGCGAAAAGGATTGTGCAATGTATTAATATACTAAAATGCTCACTACGAAATACTTCGGTGAACAAAGACAAACCAAGTTCATACTCAGAAACATTTTAGAAAGATAAAGGTGATGGCTAGTCAGAGCGTGCATTCTAAATCATTGCAAGTTTTTTGGCAGAGCCCAGTGAAAATGAAACGGTATTTGACATAGTATGTTATGTACACTTCAGGTCCCCATATTCTTCTGCTGAAAGGACATCACTAGAATGAAAGAACATAGAGGGAAACCGTGCCCACTTAAAATTTAAGAAGATAAAGCATTATTCATTAAGAATAATTATCTGACTCTAGCAAATGCAGCCTTAAAAAAGATGGCTGAGAACTGCAATATGTTTATGAGAGACTACAAGGAAAGCCTGGATTGATGATGACCTGAAACTGAAAAGAGGAAAATGTAAATTAGGCAACTTCCTGATAGACTCAATAAGAAAATAAGAAAAGATTGCTCAGGAAGGTTGTCGAAGTACTATTACCAAGTTATTAAAAATAGATTCATTTATAAATGTGACTCTTCCATTGATTGTGATTCTTTATAAAAACATCTAATACCAGACAACTGATAATAGCAGATTAAATAAATAGGTTATAGGCTGTATATTTACAAGCACTAAAATTTTAGCTTAGCTCTGTCCTAAAGGTTCAAGGACAAATAGAGAGGAAAAATAACAGAGTAAGATGCATTGACTTTGCCAACAGAAAGACTTGTATTTGATTATTCAGTCACTACTATTCAGCCACTACTAACAGTCACAAATTGAGTCAAATTGCTTTACCTCTGAATCTGAATCTCCAAATCTGAAATGAGTTTAATGACATCCACTTAAGGGAGTTGTTTGATGTTTAATGAAACGATGTTTGGAAACTGCCTAGCACTGTGTCTGGTTATTTATTTATTTATTTGTTTATTTGGTGTTCCTCATAAACACAGACCTCGGCAACTATAATATACATGTACACACTTGTCAGAGCGATTCCTTCTAATATTTATTGAGCACTACCCTATCAGAGGCATTCTCCTAGGTGCCGGCTGTCTAAGTAGAAGGGGGCTGCATTCTTTTCCCTAAAGGAATCATAGTTAATCAGGGAAATAGATTTGTAAACACCAAGCCACTAACAAGTGCTTTGGGAAAAGAGAAAGACAAGATTGGAAAGTGACAAGCAGTAATAACCTGTATAAAATGGAATAAACTATTTTATCTTGGTGTTAGTGCGTGTCTGTTACTTCATTCTTTTTGAGAAGGTATTTATTTATTTACTTAACAAATATTCATTTAGCACCTCCAATATTCCTGACTATGGACACGATGGTAAAGGAGGTCCCGGGGTTCCTGACCTCAATGAATTTGTACTCTGTTCTGCGCTGAATTTTGAAATGTGTCTTCATCAGAAGGCTGTCCTTATGGATTTATGATGTGAATCAGGTAAATTTCATGGCATGGCTCCCATATCTTACAACGTTTGTCTTAAAAGAAGCCTCTAGAGCAAATCAGTGAAAACTTCCATAAAGGGCAGTATGCAGAATGAAGGGAACCAGGGAGAGACAGTCCTTTCTATTTAGACTTAACTGACATTATAGAAGAAACTCAGGCAGAAGGGGAGCTATTTGGCTATCAAATAAAAACAAGATCAGATTTATTTTAACAGCAATAGAGTCACTATTCCTTTCATTACTGTCCTCCAGTTCAGGACTAATCTTTTAAAAACCCAATACTGAACACATGAGTGTTTAATAAGTTAATAAATAAATTTGTATCTTTAAGTTCAAAGGTTTATATTCTGAAGTGCACATTTCTAATCATTTATATTTAATAATTGTTTTTCTGTTGAGGCTGACATTTTAGTTGCCCTTCTCCAAGTTGATATTTATGAGGAAATTCAGAGTCACATTACTGTTAAAAGTAAACAAATATAAGTTTATATATGGTTTCCTTTTTATCAAACATCCTTTCAGCATCTTCCACAGTATGTCAAGGTACAATATTTTGTGAATAGGAGAAAATGCTTCCTTTTTTTAAAAAAAAATAACTTTGTCATTTTAAATTTGAATACCTTTCTTTGTCATCTTGTCTACAAAGAAATTAAAAGCAGGTAATGTTAACAGGCATTAGAATTCCCTAGTGAAGTTAAATGTTGTGTAAATGTTTACTGGGGTTTATTTCAAGATGACTGTATTTAGCAAGTCACCCAAATATAAGTTAATGATCTATGGACCAAAATTGTAAAACAATCTAACAATTTGCTGGTGCTTAAAAAATATACTAGTAATTGATAAGAATCCCATTACATTCAACCAAATGATCCAAGCAGTTAATACTAAATCTGGAGAGAGCCAGAAATACTAATGATCAGGTAACATCGATTTAATAGGTAACCTCCATAATCTATATTAATTTCTCCTTTTGTGTTTAGGACATATCTGTAATAATTCAATAAAGAACCTGTTTCTTGAATTTTCCCAGAATAGTTAGAGCGGTAACCCACACCCCTCCAACTGTGCCATAACTTTCTAATTAATTTTAATATGAAATTAAGAGTTTCACCTGTCTTTTTGGTTTCCTTAGAGAAAGCAAATAATATTTGCATTCAATTTTGATTTACTTAGTTTTGGATTATCTAGTAGAGAAGCAAAACAACATTTTAAGTGCTTTGTGATTTGTGTTGGTATCATCTGCTCAACAGTTTTGAAAAGACAATCACAGATAATACTATGGGAGACAATGAAGGACTAGATCTATTAGAAATAATTCTATGTTTTTAATAACGTCTTTCTCTTCTACTATTAGTTGACTAGTTGTTAGATCTTAAAACTCTCTTAAACCATGAAACTCAGGGATAATTTAATATTCGCTGAAAGCCTCATGCTTTTGCTGATAGACTGTCTCTGGATAAATCACTAAACTCTGATTCCTTTGTTGCCCATCTGTCACAGGGTGAATGACCTGCCTTATTCCTCAGCAAAAGGAATAAATAAACATTTCCTAGGTTTTTCAAATGCCAACTTGATTCACATGTTGAATGCAACTGAAAACAAATGCAATAAGACAAGAGGAAGGCTTTGTCATTGTGACAGCTGGAAAATACAAAACAAAAACACCGTGTCCTACACACGGGCTTAAATTTGTAGTCAATTTTCATTTATTGAGTGGATGTTACTACTGGCATTGTGTAGACAAAACAATTTTCATTTTTAAAAATGTGTGGGCTTTTTGAGCATTAAGATTGTTAACACATCATTGGTGGAATGTTGACTTTTCATCCTTTTTACCTGTCCTGGTGATGTATTTATGCTGAACCAATGAACTATATACACAGTCTTAACTGATCCCTATTGTGATTGAAATGTTTCTGAGACAGCTGGTCAGGATTATTAGAGGCACGATGTGTGACTGAAGAACAGATGTCTTCTTCGTTTGAAGTTAACTGGTCTGTTTAGGACTCGAACTTTGACCTTGTTCTTATGATTACTCAGAACTAGTCAAATTAACTGGTCCCATTTCCCGCCTCTCACAGCCACCAGGGAATATTCTTGGAGAAAGAATAGGATGTAACAGGTGCTATAATCTCTTTAGGAGGCTTTGCTGATTGTCTCTAGTTTACATTTTTTACTCTAGTTTCAGTTTTCTTTTTTTTTTTTTTTTTTGCAATTTAACAAGAACGAATGATCTAGGAAAATATTTTAGAATGGACTGTCAATTACTTTTGCATTATGATTTAATTAGATAGATTTATTGTTTTTCAAACTTTCCGTGATAAATTTTTCAAACTTTCCCATGATGAATTGCTGTAATTTGATTTGTCTCCTATAAATTTAGATATCCTGTTCGATAGATAAACTTAATGGTAAAAGCTCTTAATATACTTCTGGGATATTAAGCTGCTTTACCACCAAGAAAAAAAGTTCCTACCTCTATGCAAGAAAACATTGAAATTTAAGTGGCAAAAAAAAAAAAGTCTTTATCCTCATTAGGAGCTGAAGTAAGAGATGATAAGTAAATTTACTTGATAAGGCCCAATTTACACGTATATTATTTTCTAATTTTAGATATCTTATAAGGATGTTTCTCTTTTGAGTGAGATTGTGAAATGAGAAATTAAAGATCACACTATACGATATATACTAAATATTTGTGCTCTCCCAAATTCATATTTCGATACTTAATTCCAAATGGATGGTAGTTGGTGTGGTCTTTGGGAGGTGATTAGATCATGGGTGGAGCCCTTATTAATGAAATTAATGCTTAATTAAAGAGAACCCAGAGAACTTTCTCCCATGTGAGAGCCTCACATTTTTTAGAGGAATGTAAGAAATAAATATTATTTAAACCACCTAGTCTATAGCATTTTTAATACGGCAGCCTGTATAGACTAAGTCATTGTATTTCTCTGGCAGCTAATATGGCTTAATGTTACCCATGACTCTATTCCTAAAACAATCATCCAAGTATTGTAGTGTTCCTGCCTTATATATTATTTGATTTATAAAGATGAGATTGGCAATTAGATATTATGGCATAAAGTACTTTGACCTATATATTATATGTCATAATAATAATGATTTCATAATATATCATTATATACATATATAATGGGCCTTCCTAAGTGTAATCAATTAAAATTAATGAAGATACAAGACTAAGAAATTTTATGATACTTATGTCCTTCACATGAGGATCTTTTGCTTTAATATACAACAAGAAGAAAACATAGTTAATCTATTTTATAAAGCACTTGACAAATGTCTCTAAAATATATTTCAGGATGAATTCATTCACTTGTTTTATTTCTGAGTAGTCTCAGATAAAAGTATACAGCTCAACTGGTTACAGCATCTCTTCAAGTTGAATGGGAAAATAACTTATATTCAATATTAATTATCACTTCTGGCTGACATTTATCCAAGTCATATATTTTCTTTTGTTTAAAAGTTAACAGCTTAATATGAAAGTCGTTGTATGTTTTTCTATTTACAGGTGAATACAAATAAGTGCATTTTATTTCGAAAAAGCATATTATCGAGATTTTCTGTTTATTTAAATTTCTTAGAATTCTGTGGTCTAGTTGAAGACAGTAGTAATCCAAATCATTTCTATAAGGGCTTCTGTCTCTTAATGTCTTCTTAGCAGAAGTACTTAAGTTCTAATTAATTGACTTAGCCACTGCAGATTTCAAAGCTTGAGAACATTATCTCTCAAACTCATAGTTGGTTATCATATAAAATTTATTATTTTTATTATGCATATTTTCATGAAAGACTAAACTTGAAAATATAGTAATAGACATTAGTAAAAAGATAAAAAAGAAAAATGGAGAATTTGCAACTTTATTGCTTAAAACTTCATTCTTCACTTAATTGTGTTTACATGAGCTTACATATGTTCAAATGTTTATACTCATCTATTCTTTTGAATAGAGATACTGTAGAATGCTGAAAAACTAAGTAAATAATTAAAAAATTAAGTGACAAAAGTCATTTAAAACACTTCTGTGGGAGACACTGAAGGGATTTACTGACTAAAAGTCAAAAAGAATTCAAGCTGGTTCTGCTACTTTCTAGGTGGGTAACCTTGAATAAGTTACTTAACTTCTAAAAGTTTGAGATAATATTTTTACTCAATAGTGTTTCTCTAAGGATTAAGTAAAATCATATATGTAAAATATGCTTTATTATCACCACTATCATCATGATTGTCAACTTTCTTGTAAGTGCCCCATACACATAAGTGTGCTCTTGATCTTTGTAACCTCTCTCTTTTTATATGGTTGACTATGGAAACTAATCAGATTACTGAAAGTACGCAATCAGAAATGGAGGCATGTAAAATGAATGTAGCAAAACCTCACAAGTATGGAACATACCGAAATAATGGGAGTCCGGTCAAAGATTGTCAGTGATACATATTTTGATAAGCATTGTAACTCATGTAGAGTTAGAAATCTGTGCATGCACAGATGTGTGCATACACACGTGCAAGTAGCAGGAAGAAAAAAGAGTAGAGACTGGAGATTAGAAAATAATGTCTCTAACTCTCTCTACCTTACCTTTTGTGTCCCCTTGGGAAATAAGGTCAAATCCAGAAAAACAAGCTTAGATAAAAGCCAAAAGACCAGTGTATTGCTAATTAGGCAAATAAACAGTACTCTGGAAATCCATTTTAATTTGTTATCAGGATCATTCAGAGTAGCATGAAATTTGAAATAATTGCTATTCCCATCCTATTAGATAAGATATCCCCATTAAAATCAGCCATTTAATCCAAAATACAATATTTATATATACGTATGTATGATTTGAGGTGGAAATTGGATCCCAAGGGGAAATTAGGTTGCTAAATTGGTAAGATAACTTGAAATGAATAGCCAGGAGGTAGCCATAAGTGAAAGAACGATCTGTGAAACACTCTGATTACTTGTCAACAGTTGAAGAGGGAACAGCTTAGACCATAAAGGAAGTAACCTTTGCAAATGACTTCCTCATATTGACATGAAACCTGGACAATTTATGGTTTTACTTTGAAGATTCATACATGCTTAATTCTCACTCAGGTTTTATGAGATACTGGCATCTTATACTCAAGCTCCCTGGCCTCAAAATTGCCCTTCTCTTCTAATGAACTAGGTTTTACGATATTTTATTTGTTTTCTCATTTTTGGCCTTAATAACAAGAGATATGTGATAAATCGGCTATTTCCTTCATGCACATGGGTTCACTGAAATTTGCAAATTTAACTGCATTGTCTGGGTAGGAGAGCATGGCATGTTGGGTTGGGACATGCATTAGGTTCCAGATATCAAAGTTAGCTTTACTTTGACTTTGTGAGATTCTAAAAGCAGCTGTGCTTTGTTGCACTTGCTTAGATCCCAACAGTGATTTAGTTCTGAGGATTATATATTTGTCTCTTATGTGTCAAAAGTCCTATCCCTTGTGACTTTACAACTCTGTTTTTGTATTTAATGTAAAAGCATGATAGCTTCGCATTGATGATTGTCAGCAGTTGCTATTTATCATCTGTCAAAAGTTTTTCTCTTGGGAAGGCAGAAAATCAAATGGATTATGGCTGTTTTTCTAGTTGCTTCAAGGAATCTTGCATGACACAAGGTAAAAAAAAAAAAAAGAAAAAAAAGAAAGAATGGTAAAATGACTCCTTGACAAGTAACTTAGAATTCAGATAAATCTGTGATTTTATGCACATAACAACACTGTCATTCACCCTGACAAAATAGCATATTTTAAAGTGCTATGTCAATTTGCTTGTTTGACCTCTAGGTTGCTTTACCCACCTGGGCTGGTAGTTACATAGTTTTGCAGTTGCTTGATGAAAGAGCAAATGAGCTGGTTTGATGGCTCCAGTGAAGAGTGTCAAAGGATTACAGTTAATGGATTATTCTTTCAGATTCTCCATCTGATTGTTGAGATTGTCATCAAATTCTGTGAATTGTCAAAAATGGGGAAGCCAATTCATTGAAGAGAGATCAAATTTTAATAATTAATGTCTATTGCTCTAAAATGTAAGTATACATACTGATAATATTTGAAGATATGAATGACATTGTTGAAAGCATATAAAGCACATAGAAATTTAGAATGAGAAAGATATTACCCTTATAAAATAATATTAAAGTATTAATGGCATTTTAGGAAAAATCTTCTTTACAAAGAGACATGAAATTTAGAAGACAACAAATTCACAGGAAATACCTCTTAATTTCATGTTTCCTTTTAGAGGTGAGCATGAGAGTATGATGAAACTCATTGTTTCTCAAACTTTGCAGCTGATAATTGTTTCTGAAGCTATCTTGAGCATAATAGGATGTTCACAGTAGTCCTGCCTTCACCCATTAGGTAACTGAAGCAAACTTGAAGTTATGTCCACCAAACGTATCCCTAGCGATTGCAAAATGTCTCTGATAACAAAATCATTCCAGATTGAGAACGATTATTCTGGAGGAGTTCATGAATTCCTTTCTAATAGGGTTTTGAATGGAATTTTTCTTGTACTTGCTTGCATTCAGCACTCAAAATAGAACAAATGACTCCAACTCTTTTACATCCTAAGTTCAAGGAGTCATCATGAGTTGGGGCAAATCAACCAGTGGCCTAAAGGACTTACTTAACAGGAGGTCAATTTAAAACTGATCCTACCACAAACCCATTTGCATGCTACACTCCTACCCCCAAGTGCCACTACTCAATAAATCAATATAAACAAAGGACTGAGAGAGGTGTTTATTTTTTATTTTTAGCTTGTTTTAGGAGTGTAGTGTTTTATGGTAAAACGCCAGACTCTCCTCTTCTGAAAAAAGAACAACACTGCTTTATTTTTTCTCAAGATAAAAGGTGTCCAAGAGAATAATTCCAGTTATGGGTAGTAGATGAAAGTAGCAGAGACTAAATAAATCATTCCTTAGTTCTGTCTGTTGAACTGAAAAAGCTTTAATGCCACTCCAGTGGAATAGAGCATGTCACAGTGTTCTACATAACATTCTGGAAACCTAGATATTTTGGATGATGGTCTTCAGTTTCTCTTTTATCAGAAAAAAAGAAACAGTATGTCATACATTCTCTGAAATTTGGGGGCACTTTTAAGTATCAAAACTGTTCATCATCCTAATATAAGGGTATCAATAGCTGTAAAATCAATGGTACTTAAAGATAGCATCATGTTGTATGACTTGGAAAAGATAGAAGCAATTCCTATACATCCCTACTGTTCCATAGTAAAACATGTCTCCACAAGAAGGACTACAGATGTGAATAGAGAGAGGATGTGGGGTAGCCTGGAGAGCTATTTTGTAAGTAATTGATCACATGTCTCAATAAACGGTTTAGAAACTTGTAATTTAATGACAGAACCAAGATGAGATGACCACATCAGCAACCTTAGATGTACCCAGAATGAATGAACCAGAGTGAATCCAGGAGTACTACACCATCAACATTTGTGACTAGGCAGCAAGGAGACCTTGTATATTTCCTTCCTTTCCCCAACATTGAAAGAGAAAGATTTTAGAAAACTGTGTTCTTACAACAACCTGTTAGTCATGCTTTGACCCCAAGTACAAATTGTTTCTCTAACTGACGGGAATTTTGCCAGGAATGGTCCTCTAGTAACTGTCTGTAATTTTACTTCTATTAGGAAAAAATTTGTTGATAAATCTGAGGTCCATAGTACTGCTTCTCTCAATTTTCACATTAGTGTTCAATCTACTACTTTCATGACCATTTATTCAATAACTATGACTCACAGTCTTCTGAACTCCGGTATCACTGGATATTTAACTGGATATAGAGAATTTCTTTCTTGAGCTGCCATTGATTGATACTTTCATCATGATCTCTGTCTTTTTTAACTCTTTGTTCCTTTTTTAATGTTAATTTTCCTAAGATGAAAAATCTTTCCTTTCAACTTATATCTTCTTATTACAAAGGATATATGCGCCATCTGGATATTGTCCTTCTACTTCCCCTTCCTCCTTAATCTGCCATTTTCCAAATTTGGTCACCCTCTCCGTATGCTGGTTTTGCATTACAAAAACCCAGAGAACCATCTGGCAAGAGCAGAATTCCCTGGAAAAAGAGCAGCAACCTAAGAGTGCAAAGGTCAAACCTCTTTAGCATAAAAAGAAAAGAGAAAGATTTGGAACTGTAATACATTAGTAATTTTTGTTCAATCAGTCCTTTATTCTGTGAGGACTTAGGATCTCTGAAAAGTGATGAGCATTATTTAAATGCCCAGATATATTCTTTATTTCTAGTCAGTCACTCATTTTCCATCTTTTGCTGTTTGGAAAGTTCATATTCTCTGTCTTGTCTTTCTATAGTCACTGTTAGCTTAGGTCATTCATTAATTTTTTTCAAGCTTCAGTGTAGATAGTGCCTCATATATTCACTTATGACAATAGTGTCTAGCATTTTATAGTATTTGCTATATGTAGATTGTGTAGGTGTGTGAACATGCATATAGATGAAATACACACAGCTCGATGGTTTTTTTACAAAATGGGCATACCCATGATAGCTACATTCTCCCTCATGCTTCTTCCTTATCACTAACATGTAGTTACTATGCCAACATTCCCAAATGTAACCTTTATCCTGACTTCAAATACTTATTTAACCTCCTTTAGAACTTTATATAAATGGAAACAATTGTATGTACCTTGTATGTCTAGATTCAAGTTCAAAAACTCCATGAATTCTGTCCATGGGTCTCACACTGAAAAACGTTATTATTACTTTTATTATATTTTGGCTCTAGCTTTTTTATGTTGAAATAATATATATGATGCAAGTTATTCCAACCTAGGTAAGTGGAAATCTTATTAAAAATCTTCTATATGTGAATTAACTAATTTAATCCTCACAACAAAATCCCATAGAGTAAATTCTGTTATTATTCCTAGAATACATATTAGGAAACTGAGACATACAGAGAATAACTAATAAGGCTGTAATAACTAGGAATTGTCAGAGGCTGATTCAAACTGAATTTGGCTCTAGAGCTTGTACTCTTACTCTAGATAAATTTTAGAGCATTAGCATGTCTGTAGGGAACCCAGTGAATCAGGCAGAGATTTTGAACTAATGTGAGCAGTATCTGCATGATACTCTTCTATATCTCAAAAGAGATTTAACTAAAAAATAAAAACAAGGTAACAAAAATCATCAATTGAGTTCTTGCTAATGTTGAAAAAAAATTTATTTTCAGTTTACTATTTTCTAAACAGAGTTTCCTACTTCCTTTATAAATTATATTTTTATAGCACTTTATAATTTTTATTTATTTTTACCTTGCTGGTAGTTTCAGTTCTGTGGAGCATTCTCTCTTAATTCTGAACTGTGATTTTACTTTTATCCTTGTAGTGTGTGTGTGTGTGTGTGTGTGTGTGTGTGTGTGTGTGTGTGTGTGTGTGTGTGTGTATACACATATATACATATTGTTAGGCTGGCCCAGGAACAAAAGCAGCAGCGGCCATGCCCGGGAAAGGCCAAGCCCGGGAAAAAGGTGGATGACGTCAGAATAAGGGCTGCAACCCCCACACCTGGATTCACAGGGCCAATCCCAATTGCCGTATGGGAAGCCCGCGAAATTCTTCTGCTTAAAGAGCCGGTACCCCTTTGTTCTGGGCGCGACTTCCAAGCCCGCAACTTCCCGGCCCTCTGCGGACTTGGGAGTTTCGCCCGGGTGTGCAAACCCCAATAAAGCCCTGACTATTCTGCTTTTTGTCTGATTGAACTTGTCTCCTTGCGGAGCCCAGAGAAACCTTACACATATATGGAAAGGTATAGGCAGGAATGAAAGTGAGTAGACAGATAAGAAGGAAGAGAGAGAAGGAAGTATTTTTGTTTATTTTATTTAGTTGTTCTTCTTGGATGCTTCCCCTGACTTTGGGGTCCTTGAGATATGTATGAACTATGATCAGCCAGAGATAGCACATTTACCTGCTAGACCATTAGGGTGTACATATTCTTATAATAATTTTTACTTTATGATGTTAATCAAAATCTATCATTATATGGATTGATTGCTGCCTTTCTGCATTAGTTTCAATAAACTTGTAGTTATGGTGAAATATAAGCTTGGGCTAAGTGATAATTTGAATTAAGGCTACAGCATACAACATACCTCAGGTTCTAAACATGTAACAACAATCCCTTATTCCCACTGTAACCCAACTAAAGGCCAGCTCCACTTGGTTCAGTATTGGAGAGATTTGCTGTACGAAACTATATGTTTTTAAATAGCTCTGTTTTTTTTCCCTTGAATCTCATAGAAAACATTAAATTCATGAAGAATACAGAGTAATCCTACTTTTATTGTTTTTTTAATTAATTTTATTGATGGAACATTGCTTTATAAAATTGTGTAAGTTTAATATAAATATCATAACATCTCACATCTTTATATTAAGTTCCACTATTTCAGCTTTTCCTTTTCTCTTTACAGTCCAACTTCTCCTGACAATATCCTATAAATATAGCCCCTTTTTTCTCAACCTTTTTCCCTGCATCTTTACATTGTATGAAGATAGAATAAAAAAAAAATTTAAAAATACAGAACAAGCAAAACTGGCTTTTTCTTTAGAGTAGGAACTGTGAAAATGTGGAGGATTCTCATGTTAATTATTGTTACCCAGTTACACTTATTATTTTAAATGTTCAAAAACTAATGTTATAATGAATATCCTAATAAAATAGAAATCTTTTTAAAGACTTGTTGCATATTAAAAAGTTTCTCTAAATTTGCATTTATATATATTCTTTGACAAAACTTTTATTTCTGGGGGCCTGCACTATTTTTTGCTATTTTATGTAGAATAGTAGATTTTAGAAACACACTAATGACCAACATAAATGAATAGCTAAATAAGTTATGATATACATTCATTGAAATACTGCTTCTGAAAATGATTTATAAAGTTTTTTGTTATGATTCACATGTTCTCTTACATATGTTAAATGAAAAGAATCAAAATATGTATAGGATATTGCATAAAAATTTGGGAAATATATGCATTGTACTTATTTCTGCATAGAGGATATTTGGGATATGCAAAAAAACTGATGATACTGGTTGCTATATAAGTGACTGTCACAGAGTAAGAGAGAAACTTACTGAATAATCTTCATTTTCTAGATTTAAAGCATATAAATGAATTAGCTACCAAAAATTACAATTATTTTAAAAAATCTTGCTAAGTTTTTTTGTCCTCTAAAAAATCCTACTAGGTTTTTTTGTCCTCACCTATTCCTGTTTTCCAGAGACAAAATAAATTTCCCTTGTGATTTATGCTGAGAATCTGAATTCTTACATTATTCTTTTTATTAGCCAGTAAGTGGACTGAGTCAATCATTAGAAAGTTGTTATGCTATCAGATACCCCAGTTTGTGATTCAAATCAAGTAATCTGCCTTTAGCAGTCAAAGATTGATCTGGAGACTTCATTGCAAAGATTGGAAAATATACGTAATTCCACCAAGGTCCTCCTCTTGTGTATACTAGAAATGCTTCTATGATATATATTTATATTCATCTTGTCATTTTCATCAGTCATTTTTGTTAGGAAATTTACCTACTCCTAAGCCTTCCAGATTATTAACATTTATTATTGTCTTTTCTCAGTTCTTCTGCAATCTCTGTAAAATTCACTCGAACTGTGAATTTAGTCCCTATTTTTAAATTTCTAAAATCTAAAGCATAGTTTAAGCCATTAAGTTTTATTTAACAAAAATTATCTGATTGCTTAGATTGCAGAGAGGAATTAAACTACCAAAAACACAAATTCTTGGACTGCAAAGATCCTAAACCAACCCCCAGATATAGCCTACTTCCTGACAGGCTTCTATTAATTGAAACCTAATCTAACTCATCTATAATAAATTTAACTGTTTCCCACATTTCTAAGACCAAGGTTTCCAGATATCCTATGCCAAATTCATAGAAGCTTCCTTTTTCTACTTTGCTACCAGCTTATTTCAGCTAGCATCTTTGCAGAACTGAAGAATGGACCTAGTCTTCCCTTCAAGTATTTTTTCACAAGAAATTACAGAATGGGAACAAGAGACACATGTGTGTATATACTGAAGAAAGGAATGTGCACCCTGAAGAAGAGAACTTAAAAGTGTCTTGATGAGCAGCACCTCTAAATATGACTATAGTTAATGGTGTCTATAAATGGAATGTGTATTCTCCTTGTTAATAACAGTACAGTTCTGTCCCCCCCAAATTGTTTATAGAATACTTAACAATCAAATCTACAATATCCGTATTCTGATTTGTGACATCAGTTTTCTTCAAGAAGCCTGGGTGGATATTTGCCTTACATCTGTGAGATTTAAAAGGCTCACTTACTGATTTCTCAAAAACAAAGAAAAACCAGTTTTAGCCCTAATGGCGTATTGATGTTTTCACCATCAGAAACCAAAGACTGCTAGTAAATTTTAAATGGCAAAAACAAAAATCAAATTAAACCAACAAACACACAAGTTTAAAATCAATCAATATAATTCTTCTGTTTTCCCATTGCACTTATTCAACTTCAGATAAAATAGCTTTTTTTCTCTCTCATGTGAAGCAAAGTGACTACCTTTTCTCTGCATCCGTCTTCTATTAACCTGTCACATTCCTTCCTTCCTCCTTTCACCATCAGGGTTGTCAGCATGGACAGTAGCAGAGGGAGTTGTTTCAAAATCACTTCACAAGAGCAGCCCCTCTTGGGTGTCTTTCAAATTAAACACAAAACAAAACAAAAAAAAACAAAAACTGTAGACAACATGGACTGTAATTCCATTACAATGGCTCTTTCTATTCCCATCTGAATAGGAAACAGTCCAGTGCTCTCTCAATAAAGACATGTGATTGCCCATAAGAACATTTATATACTTACTTTTATTTGTTCATTATTTTAGTGTTTTTGGACGGTGTCTGGTATAGTTCAATACCATAGCACATCGTTGGTACATACTCTAAATGCTTTGTAGATAAATGAATGTTCATGGCATATGAAATACCCTGTGGGTTTTTTTTTTTTTTTTTTTTTTTTTTTTTTTTTTTTTTTTTTTTTTTTTTTTTTTTTTTTTTTTTTTTTTTTTTTTTTTTTTTTTTTTTTTTTTTTTTTTTTTTTTTTTTTTTTTTTTTTTTTTTTTTTTTTTTTTTTTTTTTTTTTTTTTTTTTTTTTTTTTTTGAGCTGTGTTTAGGAATTCTTAGGCCACTTCTTGGGCTAAAATAAAATGTTTAGATCTATTTGTCTAGAGAACAAAAAAATAATAATATAGAAAAAATAATGAGGTATATGGCACAGGAAAAAAACTCTAGTTGGAGAGTCGTGAAACATATTAATCTATGTACGCAGACAATGTGCCCAAGTACACTCTGTTGCAAATATATTTCAGATGGCTTATAAATGCACATAAAAATCAGTATGAGCACACATTATTTTTTAAAAATGAAGAAAAAAGTATAAAATAATAGCTGTATCTAATAGTCCAGAAGGTCCTACTTGTAAGTTTCACGGAGAAAGCAGAGACTCATCTGAGCCCTCAAGCAGAGGCTTAAGCGAGAGAATGAAGAGCAGGACAAGGAAGAGGTGAAATCTGGGTTGCTATTTTAAAATCAAGGAATTAAATTAATGTATTGTACATATGGTCAAGGAAAGCCGAAGCTGTTTTTCTTTTTTTTTGGGAAGGGGGACTTTCAGGTGAAAATAGAATATAATATTAAACACGAAGTTAGGAACTAGGAAAGACTCTTTTAGGGGCCTGTGCAAACAAGGAACCCTAAAGATTAAACTTCACTGTTTCTAGGTCCATGGTCCTGTGCTCACGTAAAGTGGCTTGTTCGAACCATCAGGACATCGTAGTGAGAATAAGAAAAAAATGAGACCGAACAATAGAGATGAGATAATTTTAAATTTGATTCTATTAGCGTTGACAAGCTATTGAATATATATACATATGTATATATATATATATATTTTTTTTTTTTTTTGCAATGTCATGAACTGTGAAAACTGGTATCTTTGAAAGATTCATTTAGAAAAAGAGTAGGTTAGAATGGAGGCCAAGAGACCATTGACAGGATATATGTATCATTCATGATGTGATAAACATTTTAACAGACTTCATGAATTGTGCCATAATAGAAAATATGTTCTTTATGAGAATTACACCTTTAAATATGTACTAAAAATGATGAAATAGAGTATTGTATCTGAAGAAAGAAGTTATATGCAGGGAGGAATATTATTTCTTGTAAAATCATTTTATTTAATGAGTCTTTGAGAGCAATAATTAATGAATTGAAGCTTCTACAATTTATACCCTAGCAATTATTGGAGATGTTAAACATAGGATTCTTTGTCTGAGATTGTTAAATCAAATGCTAATTATTACAAATTTTTCTTTTGTTTTGATTTTGATTGACATGCATGTGCTGAAAGATGTACAGTCCCAGTTCTCTTATCACATTCCCCTCTGTGCTCAGAATGCCACGGAATTCACTGAGAACTTCAAGTAGAGATAGTCTCTGAGTCCTTGAGAGCTCTAAGGGGAAATTTAGGCATGCTATTCTGGTTCTTCACTTGGCAAATAAAGCTGTAACTCTACTTTTTTCTTATCTTGGGAAAGCTGCATGCTTTCTAAAAAGATGTCAAGATATTTTCTTGAACTTGTATAAGACTAAAATTACGAAAAAAAAATCTGGTGTATGAAGCTTTTTGTTGACTCAGTCTTATAGAGCTGTTTTTTTAAAGAAAAATCAGCATACTATTAGATAGTTTCTATGATGCCTATATGCCTATATTTCTGGACAGAATTTGGAAAAAGGTAGATTAGATTAAAAAGTAAAATGGGAAAGACATCTTTTAAAATGAAAAAAATCAAGGTCATAGTGGATGCTAAAACAATTGAAGAACAATGTCAGAGGGAGCAGAATATTCACTAATGTAAATGGATAACCCCAGATTATTTACTAGCTTCAATGGAACAATGAGGTGTCACAGGCAGCCTAGACAGGACCAGCTTTGGGGGAGACAAGCATTGTGAATAAGTAAATAAAATTCAAATGTTTCTTCTTCTTCTCACTTTCTACCTGCCTACCTGATCACCTTCATTCATTCTTACCTGTCTTTCCTTAAAAAAAAAAAAAAATAATAATAATAATACCTCTAGTAGCATTAAAAAGACAAACGAAACTTAAGACTTAAAATGACTTCCTCTACCTCATGATGTCTTTTAGTAGGGGACGAGTGAAACATAAAGTCCTTTCTTTGTTGAATTAAAATGCAAAGTATTGAGACTTCTGTTACATCCTTTCCCATATCACTATTATCTTTATATTGCTTATTACCTGTGATTCACAAATACTACATGTATTTCCAGGTTTATTTTATTTTATTTTCACACTACTATATTTGATTAACAGACTTGCTTTCTCTGCTCCTCTCTCAGCTCACACTTTCTGTTCTTCTGTTTATTAGTATTTCACTTGACAAACCTTTAAAGTTTTGTTTGTTTTGTTTTAGTAAATGCTATTATCACAGAGGTTTGCTACAGGGCCGAGCTATAAGTGGTATTGTCGGTGACAAAGACAATGACAATCTAGGGTGGTTCTGGGTCATCAACGTAGAGCTATGCTTTCTACTTTGAGGCCTCTGCAAAACTTTAAGTTCCAGACCACCAAGTGACTTACGTGGCCTTGGCACTTCATGGAACATACTCTTCTCTACACTTGGAGGGAACACAGTCATGTAAAGTGTTTCTACTACAGGCTATTTTACTATATATGAGGAAAATAACCAGTCCATCTGTCAAGAACTTATTGCATCATAGACTTCTGTCTCTATTGTACTTAAACAACATATGCTCAGGTAAATATTATGAATATCCATTACAAAAGGAGTTAAGGATCAGAGAGGTGAAACAACACAAACTCACAAATAATACCTGTAAGAGAGCTAGGCATAAGGTCTGAAATTCCTGCCTCAGGTTTTTGTTATTGTATGATGTTATAGCATGATGTTAAATTTTATTTGAAATGTTATCTTTGTGCTTCCACATGTCTGCCTCTATTATCTTCTCTAGCTCCAATCTCAAATTGGGTCGTGATCCCATTTACTGCACTAGGGAGAAGCATAGGGGCCAGACCTTCTTCTGTTTCCTCACCATCCTGACTACTGTAAAACTGTACTGCTTAAGAGTGTTCCTGAGATGTGTGAGAATCTGCTCTCTCATTTTATAGAGAAAAAAAATCAGGGTTAATGTTTTAACTAAATTTTTTTTTTTGTCCATCTTCTTTCTTTTACCTGAGAGGTCTTATCTGATGAAATGTGGATATAAGATAAGATAAATCTTCAAGGTGGTAAAAGATTCTTGAACTGCAGAAAAAAAAAATTACATGACTATTGTAAGTCATTTGCTTTCCTATTACCTTAAACTACTTTAACTCTTCTAAGAGCCTTAATATCCACTTCAGTTTTGGTCAACTTACTCCAAGGATTAGTGCTACTGGACTCATCTTAGAATGTGAAATCTCAAATTTCTGTAATTGGATTTTTAGAATTGCATTTGAACTTCTGCTATCTCTGGCCTTTAATGAATCAAAATCAGCATGTTATTTTTTAGTCCCAGTGAATTTTTCAGTACTGTGTTTGGGTTAAAAAGAAGAAAAAAAGTATAAGACTGATTATCCTTAAGAAATTTACAACCTCTATTGGAAGACAAAATTAATTTAAATTAAAAAAGAATAAGCTTAAAGTGGAATATATAACACCCATTTATAAGATGATAAACTATGCAAGTGCCTAGAAACAGAGAGAGGGAATTAGTAACAGAGAGCAGCTGAAGGAATATGGCAGCGATCAGAAATTGGGGACTGAATACCATGAGTAAAATGGAAAATAGCTAATTTGTAAAGCACCTGAGATGGGAGATTGAGATTTTAGTGGTACCTAGGAAAGGAATGTGAATACCAAGCAGTAGAATCAATTTCTTTGAGAGTGTGTAGGCTGAGAAAACATTGTTGAACATCCCAATGATCCCAAAGAATGAATTTTCTTTGGCGTATAGTCATCAGACAGACAGACAGTCTTCTGATCATTATCATCAGTTCAAAGAATATAACCATCATAATCCTGACAATTTTTACTACTTTGAGAAAGAATTAAGTAAGTAAACACTTACGAATCTTTCTAACTCTCTTTTTTAATGACCTTCAAATTTATAGTAGTATTGACTGACACTGTTTGTATCTTTGAAACAATTTTTTACCATTTGTCAAACTACTGTTCAAAAGACTGAAGGATATACGTATTCCTTTCCAATTCAGGAAAAACAAAGGAGAAAAACTATATGCAAAGTGTCTTTAGATACACAAAACATAAAATCGTAGAAGCTGATATTTGAGATTCAAAAGACAGAAAGAACTCTATATATGTCCTTTAAAATTTTTATATGTCCTCAGAAATATGTTGGTAGCATACTTCAAAACTTTTAAACATTTTAGTCAATGGACCAGACTTTCAGTGATGAACTGAACAGGTTTCATGTTTGCAGTAATAATACAATACTTTGTACTCCCTATAATCCTTTTATCTGAGGACCTCAAGGCACATTAAAGGAAAGATAGAAAATGGAGAATGGAAGTAATAAAGTTAAAGAAAGAGTAGACATATTCTGTATAGATAAAGTTCAAGAATTTCAAAGTGCTTAAAATAATGTAACTACAATCATTTCTGATTTCCTACACAAATGCAGCAGCTCCTGCAGATTGAAAATGAAAACAAAGTTTAGAAATTGAAACTTTAGGGCAGAAAGTTATAATATCTTTGAACTCTAATGCAATATCTTATCTATTCAAACTAGTGAAGTTTTAGATATTAGTAACAAGAAAATATCTGCTCCAAGTTAACATGATTTACCACCATCACCTCCATGAAGACAATTGCTCAGAAATACCAACAGAATTCAATCATGAAGGGCAGAGATAATTTTCTAAAGTGTTCTACCAGCTCCTATGATATCATGTCTAGAATTGGATGTGACCAAATACTTATGGTAGACTCTCCACAGTTATCCTTTGTGAAAACTCAAAATATATAATTAAACTTGTATGCCTTTTACCTCCACCAAATACTTAGTATAATATTTTTGGAACACCACTGTTTTAAAAAATGTAGTTCAGGAAAGGTATCATGGTTTAAATAAAATCCTTTCAGATATTAGAAGATAGGAATCTGATGTCAACCACTAGATGATGTATGACTATAGATAAAAAACATTTAGGTTTTCTGAACTTTAGTTTATTTCCAATAAAGTGAAGACTTTTTTAGTAGAAACATAATCTTTGGTTATTTTTGGCAATAAAATTCTGTGATTTTATTCATTTAAAGCACTCACTTAAAGTTTAACATCTATAAATATACCACGTGGACCTTATGCTACATCGTAAGAATTTATGTGAACACGAATTCGCAAGAAAAAAGAAAACCAGTAATATAAGGATCCAGATTTTCCTATCTCTATTGCTCTGGTGAAATTCCTTATTTTTGCAAAGGTCATCAATCAAGATTTTAATTTCCTCATGAATATTTACTAAATACAATTTCTACACTACAACAATAAAAGTGTGCAAAAATTTGATGAAACGTAATCTCTAGATGACAGTATTTCCCATGGAATACCAACATTTTCCACCTATGCAGTGTCTCTAGCAGTTAGCGCTTTCTGTTTGATATCCAGGTGTCGGCAGCAGCAAAGCTGTTAACTAATTCATCAGTATATTGAGACCACACACTGTTCATTTTTACTAGAAAAGCTGCTGTAGACTATGATAATACTGAAAGAATCCAAGCACCTTCCTATCCACTTCAACTACTTTTTCTGCTCAATCATCCAGAGTTAAACCATACGCTCAAGAGCTGTAAGATCAAGGAGAGAATTCACTCAATGAACTTTTGGAGACACCAAAGTAGATAACTACAATATAAAGCTCTAAAATTTTTTCTTGGACATTTCATTAATTCATTACGAAAAGAACCCCTATGTTTCTCTCATGTCTGGATAACCTGTACTCTACCAGAATGACTTTTAAGCCTTGGTGCACCTCAAATCACCTGAGAACATCTGAAATAAAAATCTAAGTTCTAGTGAACCTATGAAATTAGACTCTCTGAAGGTGAGAACCAACGTTTTATTTTGTAAAGTTTCTCAGATAGGCTTGCATTCTCTCCAAAACCAGTGTGCAGACTGGTGATAGGATAATAAGATTGGAGAACTTTTTCATGAAAAATGTAAACATTTTTTCCTGTAAATATTTAGTTATATTCCCACTTGATTTATGAAGTTGTATGCAATTTCCGAGTTGTTTAGGAAAGCCGTTGCCAACACTTTGTCAGCTATTGATATTTGTTATCTAGTAGGTGTTGTAAGCTGGTTATTTATATTGCTTTGAAATTTAGCACTTAGGCCATTTGTATATCCATCTTTTGGTGGATATTTATTCACCTGTTAGAGAAGATGATAAGTTCATTTTGCAAAAAATAACTTTAAAATTTTATGGAAGAAATATTCGTACACAAAAAAGAGAAAAAAGGAAATATTTTAAAATCTTTTTGGCATTAATGATTTGTCAGTAAGTACCTTATAAACCTCTCTGATCCTCAGTATCCTTATTAGGAGAGTGAGCATAGATGAGACAACCAGGAGGAGAGAACTAGATGGGGAACATAATTACCATTGCTACTTCAAAAGAAGGAGTATATATTTATTGAATGTTTATCATAATATGCTAAGCCCACTTCTTGGTGCTTCTACACATATAATTTCATGTAATTCTTAAAAGAACACTGAATGTATTCATTAAACAGATAAGCAGATATGCAATTAAGACTTAGAGGTAGTGCACTGGGCACATGTATTTATATCAGCTACCCTGAAAAAATGGCAATAAAGAGAGTTTTACGAATGATATATGACTAGCGTGTCCTGATGGAACAGTGGTTAGGACAATCACCTCCAAAGGAGCAAGCCATTCATGCCTGGGTTTGAGTCCCAGGTCCAGGGGAAAACAACTAGTGTGAACAGCTAAATGAAAATAAAAATAAAATGCTTCTTCCTCCTTTCTTTTCCTACCTGCCTGCCTTCATTCCCGTCTATACCTTTCCTTAAAAAAAAAAAAAAAAAAAGTATATATAAGTGAAGAGAATATATATACAAGTATATATAAAAGTAAAGAGTATATAAAAAAGTATATAAAAGTAAAGAGAAGGGAAAATAGACTCAAGTTTAGAAGCTAGAGTGCAAATAGATGAGTGGTAACTAACTTAGCAGATTCCTAGAAGTTGACTTGTAAATCAGAAGGGACAAAACACTATAAAAACAAAACTGTTTATACTATAGAATTTTAAAGTCCCAAAAGTTGGCTACTATAGATAATTCTGAAGAATGTATGAAGCTGCTAGGCCTAAGGAGGATGATTGGTGAAAAATGCAAATATGGTGTATGTAGTCACATTCCTTTGTTCTACATTGTATGTATATAGGTAACTGTATGTCCCAACTCTGGAAGAAGACTGAAAATTACTTCTCTGGAAAAGGTATACTTGAGAAAACATGGCAAAGAAGTGTGGTTAAAGATTCTTCTCTGTGAGATTTAACTAATCCAAGAGAGAAAGATAATGGTACAGGGATTCTCTATCCTGAATATCCTACCAGGTAGACCTTTAGTGAGTATGACAATGAAGAACCCCAACCATGGATATAAAGAATTTTATTAGCTGTTAAGTGACCACTTTTCATTATGAGCACATTTCTAGGAAGAACTAGGAATGAAGAAAATCCTCTGCTTTAGTGTCTAGGACAAAATCACAGAGAATAAAATGATCAATTTCTTATGAAGGAAACTGAGACATTTAAGAAAGATTAAAATAACTATATATAGAGAAATATGAGAAGATACTGCTTCTACGAAATAAGGGCACAGTGATATTATAGTTTTTTAGTTAAAGGACCAAAATTACCACTTGGAAATTAAAAAAAATTGAAATGACTATCCCTGAAAATTAGAAAATTAGATGGATGTAAGAAAGAAATGATAAGAAAATTAAAAAGGAAGTGCAGTAAAAGAAAATACAGGAAACAAGGAAGGTAATAGCAAAATGTAAAGAATACCTCCCAAAACTGAAAGACATGTGCTCAGATTGAGACATTTATTCTAAATATTAAGCACAATTAGTAAAATGAAATCTGCACTATGACAATCATCATGAAACTTCAGAACTGTAGAAAAAAAATTTCAACCATCAAAAACAAAAATAAAATTGGAATAGTACTTATCAAAATATCAGTGAGATCTTAAAGATAACAGATGAGAGCTTTCAAAATTTTCAAAGAAAATTAGTTCTAAGCAAGGATTCTATACCAAATATATATGAAGAGAATAAGCTGTGTTAAGACATGGAATGAATAAAAATATTAGTCACTCAAGCATATTTTGTTAGATAGTTACTAAGTATATATTCCTGAAAAGTAAATGAATAAAGAAGAGAAAAAAGAGGTTCAGTGACCATTGGATTCAACTGAAATGCTAAAGAGAAAACTCTCAAGAAGAGATACTCTATAATGATAGCTCTTCTCTATGTTTAGGCTGAACTGAATCAGATTGAATGAGTGATTATAAGAAAAGATGAAATAATACACTTACTGTGCTTCAGTTCATTGAAGGTGATTAGATTATTGGCAAAGAAATTGGATTTAAAGTAGTGCTAGAATGAAGATTCATCAATCTATAAACAAGACAATTATTAACTGCAGGAAAATAGGTTGTAAAGTAAAACAAAATGATACTATGTATCATATAAATCAGGAGTGAAATACTTTGTAAGGTCAAAATAAACTTTGACTGAATCCACACAAAATTATGCCTATATTAGAAGAAAGGAAACTATAAATTTGTTGGGATACAGATGGAGGGAGAAGATTGAAAGAGAGTGAGATTCTCATTTTTCATAGCTGGAGGTCAATATCTAAAACCTTAATCTCATATTAAGCAATTTAAATAGATGTCTTTGGGAACAGGAAGCAGGGTGGTATTGGGAGAAGGAGGGGGAATTGATGTTTTTCAAAACAAATCTTGTGGAAACATTTGGCTCTTAGAATTATGTGATGTGTTAATTTGATAAGAAATGTATTAAACAAAAGTCTGTTTTTGCATATTGAATCATTTCCAGTCTAGATATTACTGTGATTTGGAGATCTGGCAAAGCAATTTGATATTTGTTATTAAAACACATTCACAAAAATGCTATCAATCAATGTAACACTGATATTTATAATAACATTACTATGTAGAGATTGTGAATTTCTTAATCCTTCTATGCAAAATGATTTTATAGATAAAGTAATACATTTGTGTTCATTATTGCCAAATATACTGCTCTGTTCTTTTAGAGGTGAAATTTCAAGAAAAACATAGCCTTCAAATGAAGGATCAGTTTCCAAGGATTGTTGGCAAACTATCTTTTGGTCAATTTTCTTTGAAAGAGGATTTTGTGGGTGCATCTAAGCATGAAAAATAGGATGCTGAAGTCATGGAATAATTCTTAGTACTAAGGGACCAACACATAGCCTGTTCTGTGTGTGATAAATCTAAAGACCTCAGTGATTTTGGGTAACTATCCAACAAGACTATAACTTTGAAAGCCAGTTAAAAAAATGTTTTTAAGCAGTCCATTGGTCTTCAGAGTTTTTCTTCCCACATTCCAGTTATGCAGCAATAGTACTTCTAGTATCTTGCAGAAATAAAAAACTAAAGCTCTGTCTCAGAATTTCTAGCTATTTCTAGACCACAATCTTGCTTTTATCTGGGACTCGAGTCTTTCCATTTCCAGAGAATGTTGAAGCCCTTCAAGAGCAGCTATGAGACCATCACAAGCAACCTTGCTCTCCCAAGAATAGCATTCCACCAGAATGCTTTTTTGCTTAATTCTTCTCCCCAGAAACATGCACCTTTTCCATTTTGATTCTTTAAGTTTCAAGGTCAAACTCTTTTCATTCTCAAATCATCATTAAGCCATTCTTGCTATAAAGGTCTTACTTTTTGTGTTGTCTTTTTAATTATTTTATAATTGTGTTGCAACTTTTCATGTCATACGTTTTGATATTAATTCCTTCATGTAGTATTAGATTTTATTTCTATTTATGTTTTTATACTAAACCAAAATTCAAACTCTTTGAAGGCAGAGTTTCAGATTCAGTCAAAATTTATTTTGACCTTACAAAGTATTTCACGGCTGATTCATATGATACATAGTATCACTTGTTTTAATAACAAGTCATGTTCAACATATTTTTATCTCACTTTTTTGCTGCCTACACACAATCAACAATCAATTTCTGTTCAATTACTTTCATTATTTATTAATCAATGAGTCAGGCAGGATTAGAGAGCAGAGCTGTGCATAAAGGCTACATCATAGTTATGCTAATGTATATTGTGGTCAATTGGGAAAACAGACATGGATAAAATAAAGAAACAAGTACAATTACATGTAATCCAATGAGAGGTAAATCTAGTGACAGAGAGTCAGGGAGTCAAGGAAAACCTTATTAAGACTTGTGCCAAAATGCTAATTGGGTAGATCGTGTCAGTGTGTATTAGGGTAGAGATTTTTCGTAATGCCATGTCATAAAAAGGTATGAAGCATTCAAGCAATGAGACCAGGTTAAGCTCTAGAGTCCAGTGGAGCATAGATGACAGAAAAAAACAGAGGGGGCCGGTGTATATAATTAAAGATAAACCTTCAAAGACAAGAAAGGGTATGACTATTCAGTATCTTATAGGTAGGTTAAGATTTTTATTTTTCAGGTTAAATACAAGAAAATCCATTTAATTATTTAAACACTGGTAATATAAAATCACTTTTTCATTTCGAAAAGATCACTCTTGTTGCAGTATTGGTAGTAGATTGTAGAATCTCAAAATGACCTATAAAATGTATAACAATTTGCATATCATATATATACATTTTATGCATATATCTCTATATAAATTGAATATATTGAAGCCTTAAATATCCAATAAATGAATTATATCATAAAGTAAAACATTCTATCTCTCTGAATTTTTAATTTGTAATAGGAACTAAAAAACACAAATTACAAAATGTGTGCTATTACAAATATTATAAAAATAAAAATGAATCCAGAAATTCCTTTCTTTGCTAAAGGACAAATTTTCAAGAAAGAATTGATGTATTGTAAATGAAGATCCAGGTAAGATATATGCATATCTACCAAAGACATAATATATTTTTATTCATATAAAGATCCAATTGGTATTTAGTCATTCTGAAAGAAAACTTAAAGTTACAACAGTAATTGGGGTAATGGTTAATTTTATGTGTCCACTTGACTGTGTCACAGGATAGCCAGATACTTGATCAGACATTATTCTGGGTGTGTTTGTGAGAGTTTTGGATGAGATTAGCATTTGTATCAGCAGACTGAGTAAACCAAATTGTTCTTACTAACTGAAGAGTTGAAGATCTGAATAGAACAAAAATGCTCA
The DNA here is from genome assembly GCA_004363575.1 of Solenodon paradoxus. Classification (NCBI taxonomy): domain Eukaryota; kingdom Metazoa; phylum Chordata; class Mammalia; order Eulipotyphla; family Solenodontidae; genus Solenodon; species Solenodon paradoxus. The sequence continues at coordinate 462,661 of RJWH01000118.1, read as the reverse complement.
TCTACATGTGAATAAGATGAAACTTGTCTTGACTTCTTTGAGCTGACGTTGCCTTTTTTTTCTCTCCATGCCTTTAGACTCGTATTTGTTCTAGAGCTAATCTTTAGTCTTCAAATTGGAACTCAGCTCTCTTAGTTCTCAGGTCTTTGGACTTAGACCAGAATTACAACATCACTCTGCGACCAATTGCATTTTTTTCATCTTCGTAATTGTGTGAACTAATTCCTTGTAATTATCTTTTGTTCTCTCTCTATACAGCCTATTGATTCTGTTTCTTGTGATGGGACTAAAATTTTGGTCTCCTGTATGAGCCCCACTCTGACATGAAGAACCAAGGAGAGCAAAGGACAACCCCAGAGACAAAGGAGACGCTCCTATTTTTCTAAACCTTTAGCCCTTCCCTTAACCCAGGAAGCCATTTGCTACCTCTGGGCCTCCCTTTTCTTCATCAAGAAATGATGTTTTGTCCCTATTCTCTAAAATAATGTAGAAAGGGGAGCTATTTATCTTTACTATTAGAGTAAGTATGAGTCATTTCTCCTTACTGCCTGGAAATCCTGTCTTCTCTCCCCTAAGGCCTCTATGCCTCAGCTCAGCATAAAAGAGTGGGTCTACTCCAGCAACCTCAGAATTTACTGCCATGTAACTTCTCCATATGTATGTTATTAAATATGAGCTTTTCTTTTACTAATCATGCCGAATGTTAATTTATTCATTTGCCCAGCTTGTGAAGAATATCAGAGAAATGGGGCAATTTTTCTTTGAAGCTCACACTTGGGAGAGCTCAGAAAAATATAGTACTATAAGGGAGAATTTAAGGGTGACTGGAAAGCGTAACATATAAAAACCTAACTCAATTTGAGGTTGAAGTGGGTTTTCCTGATGAAGTGACAATTAATCTGAGGACTGAGTAAGGGATGAGAGAAGCAAAGAGGAAGCGAAGGAGGAGAATATGTGTCAAGATCCTGAGGGACAGATGTAGGGAGAGACAAACATTTAAAACCCATGATCTGTACCTTTATCTGCATATCTTGCCACAGCTTGCAACACCCATGCAATTGCATTTTGGAAGTAATTTGGACTGCAATAACTTTATGCATATACGCTTATTTTGCTTGGCCTATGAGATACCTTCTTTTGTGAGATTTCTAAATTTTTAGATTTTTCTTTTAGACAGAGACTAAACAAAATAGAAAGATCTTAAAGCTCTGTAAAAAAGTGTGAGGGACAGAGTATTTTTGTGTGCTTAGATTGTCATAACAAAATACTATACATTGTATGGCTAAAACAATAAGAATTCATTTTATCACAGTTCTAGAGGATAAGTTGTTCAAAATCAAGGTGGTAGAAAGATAAGTTTTATTCTGAGGCCTCTGCTGTTAGCATGTAAATCATCTTCATATTGCAGTGTGCTCACAGATCCTCTTCCTTATGTGAACCAAAAGGTAGAGAAAGGAAGAGTCCAAACAAGAGACAGAGACCCTGGATAATAGTGACTTGAACAGTTACCCCCAGCAGTGACAGTCTTTGTGAAAGTCTAGGAATCTGGTGGAGAAACTCTAGCACACCACTGAAGGAAAAAATTCTGAGTTTGAACACACTGAAAAGTGTATGACAAACATTTTGACGGAAAGATGGAATAGCCTTTTAAGACTCAGTTGTAATGACAGCTAAGTGGTTATAACCTTGCAGGAATTGGGCAAGGTTCCCCAGAAGGCTGTATATTTTCTGAATCAATTGTTCCATTGCCAAGATTCAAGAGTATAGGAATCAATGCAGGGAAATGAAGTGGAATTGTTCACTATTAACCTTAACGACCCTGTAGCAAATATGCTTCCTGTCCCTGTGATCTTATGTTGTACTAGTCTAGAGGTCTCAGTTCTAAAGGGAAGAATGCTTCCACCAAGAGATACAACAGTGATTTCATTGAAAGAGAAGTAAAGACTAGTATCCAGGCAATGTGGACACCTCATGCTTTTGAATAATAGGCAAATAAGGGAGTTACTGTGATCGCTGGGGTGATTGAGAAACTGGAAGTAAGGAAGAACATGTTGGGAATACAGGAGATCTTTTAGGATATCTGTTGGGATTATCATGTTTCATGATTAAGGTCAGTGGTAAAATACCACAAGCCAATCCAGGCAAGACTACAAATGACCTAGATCCTTCAGGAATAAAGGTTGTGTCACCTGCCAGCTAAAGATTCACGGACAGCTAAGGTGCATGTTAAAGTCAATGGGAATACAGAATGGGTAAGTAGAAGAAGGTATATAAATATCAGCTACAACTACATGACAAGTTGTAGAAACAAGGACTAGAATTGTCATGAGTATTTCTGATTGTTTTGTTATAAATGTTGTGTGTATTGAAAATATCTTTTTGTTCTTACTCTTATTCCATTATGTAAAATAAGATGTGACTTTATATTATATTAAGTACGATTAGCATTACATATACATTATATGTGTATATATATATATTCATGTTTAAGTTATGAAATAGCAAAGAGAAAAGTAGTAAACATCACTCAAGAAATTCATCTCTCCTGGGGAAGAGGTTAGTACATTTTTAGTTATAATTATATCCTGTTAGGCATAATTATGACCTTATTATTGTCTTTATTTGGAGTTCAGTATAGTTTAGGAAACACATATGGGTGCCAAGCTGACAAGGGGTTGATTTATGATGTTACCTTTGTTGTAATATTAATATAGTGAATTTTAGTTAATTTAGTTAATTTTACTTGTGATGTTAATTTAACTTGACTGAACCCCCGGGGTGCATAGATAATTAGTTGAACATTATTTGGGTTTGTCTGTGAGGGTGTTTTTGGATGAGATTAATATTTGACTTAGTAGATTAAGTAAAGCAGTTTGCGCTCCCTAATGTTTGGGTCTGATTCAATCATTAGAAAGCCTGAATAGAACTGAAACACTGTTCTTCCCAGGAGTAAGAAGGAACTCCTTTTGCCAGAGTATCTTGAGCTGAGACATGGATATTTTTCTGATTTTGTACTTGAACTGAAAATGAAATATGGACTATTGGATCTCCAACCTGCTGACTTTCAGACCAAAACTTATACCATGGGCTGTCTTACTTCTCATTTCTGGGCTCAGACTGGAATTAGACCTTTGTGCTCCAGGCTCTCCAGTTCTAACCAGTCAACTGCACATAGTTATCAAACAAAGTTTTTTGTTAAGGCTGAGGGGCTACTGGACTGTTAATTCAAAATATTATCATTTACTATCACAATAATTGCTCTTTTAAATAGAAGTAACAATAATTGAGAGGACAAGATTATTTATAATTATCTTATTTAAAAATTTTTTTTTTCATGTTGATCCTACAAAATTACCACATTCCTAGTCATCCTCTAGTCCTTAATTAGAATTTAAGTTTGCTGAGAGCAGGAATCATTTTTGCATAGATCTCAGCAGGTGGTAAATCACTACCTTTCAGTTAATTCATTAATATGCCATTGTGGGATTTATATCTAGAAAAATCTGCCTCAGAGATATATGCTTCAGGAAACAAAAGCAATTTTGAAGAGCATTCTATAAACTGAATTTAATGAGATTTTAATAAGCAAATATAGTAGGTGACAGATAAATGCCTATTTGACATTGTACAACTTAGTTTACAATGCATGGAGAATTATTGTCTCAAAAATATTTGTGTGATCAGAAAATTAAATTTTTCAGATTCATCCAAGAAGCAAAAGTCCAATTTAAAAACACCAAAGAAAAATTGTTCGGTAGCTATTTGGGTTTTCCTATGAAGGGCATGATCCACTTCTTCCAGAGAGATGGTCAGGTTGTGAAACCTGACTTCTGCTAGCTGGCTTTATCTGCACCGCCTAAGCTTAAGCAGTAACACCTGCAAAGAGAGGCTGGCGAACCTAAATAATGCACCAGGATGTCTGTGGGGAGCCACACAACCTATGAAGGCTGAGAGTTCTCATCTCTCAGAAACTAGTTTCCCCTAACCACTCACACATCAACTTTTGTAATCAAAGATGAATGCTTAAAGATTTGCACAGCAGTATAAGGCAATGTAGGATCTACTTTTTGATGCCTCTAGTATGCAGAGAAAAAGTTTCCAGAGCAGGAATCTAAGAGCTCATATGTGCAACATTCAGGACCTGTGAGACTATGTCATAAATATGTGTTGCAAATGGTCTTTCACTAATTGTCTTGCACAACAGTTTTTTTTTTTTTTTTTTTTGAAGGGCAATTTTAGAATCTGGTGAATGAAGAAAATGGTTACAAAGGTGTCTCTTGATGATGATGAGGAAAAAAGAAAAAGCATTAATATGCATAGCTGGAAGTGTGGCCAGTGAGTAGTCTAAATTCTCAAAGAGGTCCCTGATGACTGTTTCACATATTTAAGAAAGAGATTCTTTTACAAAATAAGCTTGAGAGGTGGTGGACATCTAAGTGCCATGCTTTTACCATATAAAGAAATTGCAAGAAGTCTTCTCCTTTCACGTGATCTTGACATGCACCAGTTTTACGTATTTTTGTTTGTTTGCTTAAGGAAATGTACAGTCAGGAATCAAGATTAATAGGCAGGAAGGCAGGATGAGAGAGGAGGAAGGAGCACTTATTTTTATTCATTTTTCCATCATCGTTTGTTTCCCTGGTCTTGGCTCTTGAACCAGAGACCTTGGGATATATGTGGACAGCACCTGGTTTAAACCACTAGGCCACTGGGATATGTCTATATTTGTTTATTGAGGGCTTCTTGAAAAGAATCCATATCAGTAAGCATATAAATTTAAGGGCTGACAGAGAATTTAAATTTCAATTACTGTAGTGTACTTTTAACAACCACACAGTGCCATGTCAATGATAATGCCTATAAAATCCTACGCTTTCTTGGTAGTTACTTTATATTATCTTTAATCATTTTCTAACTGATTTTGATAAATCTACATTCCTGTAACACCTTTATAGACTTCATTTACAGGAATTCAAGATGTCGTCGGAGATGCCTGATGATTGAGGTAAAGACAAAATTTATAAATAATTTATACTTAATTGAAGCAGTTATTAAATAAAATCTGAAAATAAACTGAAAAATAATTTTTCGATGGAGTCTTCTTGCCCCCAGCCCCACTCTTGTGTATATTTAGTTACTTTTTACTATATCTGTCTCTGTCTCTATTTCCTAATTCAAGCTAGGAGATCTTTAGTGCTAACTTTTCATGACTATGGTGGTCTCTTAAAAAAGGTCATTGAGATACACAGTAATGAATCAGTTTCAGAGTATATCAATCCTTAATACTTAACGGAAATTATGAAACCCAAGAAGTAGATATCATTTACATACACTGAAGATGTTGGCAACTAAGAATGATCCATGGAATGTTGCATGTTTGTATTTGCTGATCTTTTAGCCTTTTGCTTCATTTGCTTCCCTAGATCCAGTACAGTAGCTGGTATAAAGTAAATGCTTCATAAATATTTTCATATATTATACCAAATCTGTATCAAGGTTTTAGAAAATAAAGATTGTATAAAACAGCATAAAGATTGCATGTACTACATCAATGGAGGCAATTCAGAAGCAAAAATTTAGAGTAGATTCAGAAACTTGTAAAAAGTTTCAAAGTAAGCATCATCAGGGAAATTTCAAGGTGTGAGGAATAATTAAGACATATTTGAAATTTGTAAAAATCAAAGGGATTTTATTTTATATAAATATCTATATATTATATGCTATATAAATAATAATTTATTATTATTTTAGACACATTTTTATAGTCAGCTTTATTTTGCTACTTTATTTACTCTAATGTCTAATACAATATTGTTTTAACTTTTATTTCAGAATCCATTATATATTAGTAACATTAATAATGGGATTTGTGATGCAATCACTGTACATTGACAGGAGATATTAAGTCAATCAAAACAGTCTCAACCAGGTACCCCTCTCCCTCCCCACCTCCACCCTGCCCCTGGTTACCTGGATGATGGAAAGAATGGATTAGTCGTGATCTAGTGATACACTGATGACATAATTTCATAAAATGGGTATTATAATATTAATATTAAATTCAATTCTTGACCCATTTACTCTTGTTTTGGTAGTTTAGAGTCAAAACCTTAATAAGAATGTCAAGAATTTGCAAATAAAAATGGGTTTTATTCAAGCATTTGAGTCAATAGATTGATGAAGATATGTGGAAATATTTGGCTTTTACATAACTGAATCAGAAAGTGCTTAGTGATGCTATAATTACTATAAACTTAATGAAAATATATATAGCTTGGCATGAGCTAGGACTGTCTCTGAAAAGCAGAAAACTGGTTAGACTAAATAGAAAAATAGATTTTCTGTTGAGTAGAAGAAACAAATATCTTGCCACACCCACCATGATTGGCCAGTGAGTTAGTTAATATGTGTAATTTCAAAATAAAACATTATGTAAATCTTTTGACTAAACTTAGAGATTTATTTAAGACTTTATCTTGAATTGATTATTTGACTAAATTAGCCAGTTAAAATTACCTCCTTAGTATCTATAAATTCATTCAGAAAATACTAAGTTGTCAATTAATTTTCCTTGGGCGACCATGGATTTTAATTTTTGGTGTACTATTCAAGAAAAACAATTAAGGATATGCATAGCCTATGCTTTATTTAAAAAGATGAGTTGATGACCATATGAAGGAATTTATGGGGTTTTTTAAGTAACACTTTTTTTTTTATCTGAAATTTCTAGATCTTTTCCCTCTATCTTGAAATCTCAGAATGCACTTTTTTCCCTCAACCATCAAGCTACAGTCTCTGTCATTATCTTCTCATGAGCCAGGTCATATATAATTTTTTATAAAGCTTTTACATGTCAAATATAAAAGCTCATATTGTTAGTTGACTTAGCACTGACATTTAGTAATTCATGAGTTTACCTAGAATCAAAGCTAGAACTCAGGGATCAGTAGAGTTTAACTTATAGTATTTTCTATCTGATGTGTCTTGCACTGTTCACAACTGACGATAAATTTTTTCTTGATTCAAATTGGTCATTGAAGATTATTTTTATTTAATAATGACAATATTATTAATAAATATTTTCAAAGTAACACAGTAGGAATTAAAGTCAATAATATTAAATAATTGCCTCTTATTAAATACTATACATATTCAGTATTTATGTGCTGGCATTTTACATGTATGTGGTGGAATTGCTTTTTATTCTCCTATCCACTGCATTCCCTGTTATTCCCTTAGATAAATATTCAAGATTCATAGAAATAAAAAATATGTTTCCCAAAGTGAAATACCACATTAGTGGAATTCCAGAGATTTGAACCCACATGGTCATAAAACTCAGACACAGTCTGAGTTATAAAAATGCCTTATAAAAATATAGTCAATGACTTGACATAAGCAGAAGAGATTCCAGGGCATTCTTTTGGTGGAATACTGGGCACTATCAACTGACTCTCTTGGGTTTTCTAGACATATATAGGGATGCACACCATTGGCTGTCTTTCTATTGTCTAAGCTATCTTATACTCTGACAGATGTTAAACTCTAAAGAAAAGACATTAAATCAATTATTGTGGTCCCCCAAAGTATAAATAATTATTGTGTAATTTACACACAATTTATTTCTCCTCCATGAAAATATAAGTCCAGATATTATATTTCATTTCTATAGTAGTGGTTATCAAGCTATGGCCTGCAGACTAATTTCGACCTATAACCTGTTTATAAAATGGTTTGTGAAATAAGAACAATTTTTAAATTTTAATGAGTTGGAAAAAGCTAACCAACCCAACACAAAGAAGAAAAATATATCGTCTATATTAAATGTGACTTGTACAACCTAAAATAGTGACTACTTAGTTTTTTATAGAAAGTTTCCCTGAAATTTACATTTCTCAACAAATTCATTTCAGCATTCATATAATAGATACATAAAGAATACCTTTATGATATATTTGCTTATAAATATGAATGTGCATCTTGTTTAAAATCTCCATTATACAAGTTATAATATTGGTTTCCTCATTAATATAATAAAAATATTATCATGTGTATGAGTCATAATTTTTCAAAATTTAACAACTCTATATACTCTGTAGTTTCTATGCTTTCTTTAAATGAGTCAAGATTGTATAGAAAAATCTTATACAATGATCTCCTTAATTTCATGCTATAGAAAATCTAAGAAAAGTGATTCATTTTACTTTTAACACTTTCATTATAGTATTCTTTTAACTTAAAATAATTGTATCAAGCATTTATCCTGTAAAAATACTTCCACTGATGACTAAAACTGCAATTTTAAAATCAATAATCTTTACTCTGGCAATGTAGCATTTATTAATTCAAAACAAAATGTGTAATTAATTAAAAAATGTGGAATAAAAATCAATATAAAAATGATTAGTTTTAAAGTTTTTAAGTATTTCTATATTATATTTATCATAAAAATGACTTGATATGGGTAGATAATTCTTAGCTACTTTAAAGTTATCTTGTAGATTATAATTTTAATTAATTTAACAGACAATGACTGATGGATTTCTGTTTAATATTCTTCTTCACTGATTTTTTTTTTTAATATAAAAGTGAGAAAAGGTAAAGTAACCACAAATTAAATTCGGTTACTACATGTAAGATCGTGATTTATTGCTCATCCAAATAGAAACTGTGCCTTCATTGCATAAATCAATGCTGATCAATCATATGTTGATGAAAACTTCGATGGCCATTTTGGCAGGAACCTAGGATTTTTGCATTGTATTAACCTGATGGCCTTTGAGATTTAAAAATGAAATAAAAAATGCCATTGTTAGATTTTCAATTGTCTTCATAACGCTCTTGACCAATTCACAAACCTTGATGAATTACTACTAAAATGAATCAGCTATAGACCTATAGGCTGAATTTTCAAGTTTTTAAAAATTCTACTGATGAAGTTGGTATAGAATAAAATATATAACATACTATCTCCAAAAGCTAATATCTTATTCTAGTAATATTCTCTTCCTTATACATTTTATCTAACATTTTTTCTTATAACTTAATTATGCTTTACAAGCAGAATTTTCTCAGCTCAGATTCTATTCTGATATATAGTTTTGATATTGTTTGAATTATGCTAAATTCAAAGGAGGAGTAAAACATCTACCCTGCAAATAAAGTATTAAAAATCATAGAAGAAACAAAATGTGAGACAAGTCATAAGGATTTGTTCAGTTGCTCAATAGTGCATCCATAAGGGGCCAAGTGAATTAACATTGATCTAAGGAAAAATAAATACAAGTTTAACATCACTATACCCCTTGGGAGAAAATCTAACAAAATATCAACTGCTATTTTTGCCAGTTAGAGTATACATTCATGAGAAACACTAAATCCTATTTGGGTTACTCATATACATTAATAACTTGGCTCACAAACACTAATATAGTGTTGAGAAGTTTTCTAATTTACAAAGAGAAAAATATTTCTTATCCAAAAATATTTCTATAGAATCAAAAGAATTCTGCATAAGAGATGAGGAGAGAGTGTTAATGAAAGAGATACAATAGTTTAGAGGGACATGACTTTCTGTGTATTCTACGAATGAATGGCTGCAAGTTGGACATTTCTTCCAATTAGAACAGCTTTTAACTTCCATGTTGAGATCAACAATTAAACAATTAAAATCAATTAAAGAGGGAAGGATTTGTTTAAAAACAATTAAAATCAAATAAGGAAGCCCAGAAGCCATGAAAATGTCCTCTTTTTTCTCTAAATATAAAATTAATAAGGTATATAAAGGTGGTTACTAAAATTTTTTGAAATGTAGCATTTAATTGTAAGTGTCCTTTGTTCCAGATGAATGACTAAAACAAAAATAGCACATATAGAGAATGAAAACAATCAAGAAACAGAAAGGATTAATATAGTACCCTGAATATAAAAATATACAATACATTAATTTAGTTGAAATAGTACACTCATAGTAACTTTTCAGGATTATAACTCTTTACAAAATTATTATTACACATTGTATAATGAGAGAAACAGTAAGTCAAACATTTTTTCAATTCTAAAGAAAAGGCTAATTTTTGGTTCTAGAATGTGAACAATATTCATTTGAAATATTTAAAATGATTTACAACTTCTTAATTATTCCCATAATATCCCATGGAGTACTGGGATTGTAGGTTGAAACTGAGAAAAGAAAATTTAAGGCACTTCCTGACATAGGAAAATATTGGGTTACAAAGAATATAGTCTTACAGGAATAGTGAGTGATAGAAGCTTAATCACCAGGGACATACAAAAGTCAACAGTACTAAAATATTAGAAGGTTTATTTTAGGAAGCAATTTTTCCCTGCTGGGGAGAGTATATGTGAACTGTATTGCTTAGTTGATCTTCCCTCATCTCTATTGTTCATTTCCATGCCTAAATTTAAGGGCATAAAGCGGCATCCTCAAAATTTGAGGTTGTATTATTGATCTGATTCTTCCCCACACTCTGACCTTTGCCCACCCAAAAGAATTATGAAAACAATTTTAATGTTGCTTTCTTGATAACTGTTCAGTTAAAATACATTACTTACTGATGCTCACCACCCCTTAAAATTACAAAATAATTCACAATAATCTTGATCAAACAGAAAACCATGATATAGAACAAAATTTACTTTCATGAATGGCTCTACAGTGGAAACTTTTCAGAGACTGTGTGAGTTCATTAAGACAATTATGCCTTAAATTCTGGAAAGCTACGACCGGCTTGGTCATGGTTAGTGTTAGTGATTTCCTGTGGTGTGGTGTTTATGATAGTAGCATAAACCCAGCATGAAGTTACATTTGCCTGGGGGCAGTTGTAACTTAAGTGCTTGCTTTTTTGACATTTGTTCATATTCTTCAGGAAGAAAATGCATTTTTTGTTAGTTTGTTTGACCAATCTTTACTCAGAAAAGAAAAAGGAAAAAAGACAGTAGAAACTATGTGGCTTAGAAATGTATGTAACAAATGTGCTAGCCAGTCGGGGTAGAATCCTGCTGATTTGGACAAAACAGTCTATTATAATTTTGGGCACCATGCTCCAAATACTGAGAAGATTTAGATTCTCTCTCTCTCTCTTTTTTTTTAAGTACTGATTTTCTCCAAAATGACATTGCTTCTCCTTAATTCAAGGAATTGTATAAAATAATACTTGGAGATTTCAGAAAAATGATAAAGTTCAGCTTCCTGCTACAATATAAGGAAATTATCAATGTTCATCTCATTGGGAGCCAGTAAGCCAAGAAAGTATTCCTTGCACTTTAGTTGTTTCTATTTGTTATACTTTTCACAATTTGTTCAGCAAGAAATCCTAATGTTTCTGCCCTTCCCACGGTTTGGGCATTCTGCTGACTTACGCCACAATAGCCAAATTTACAAGCCTGGATTCTGTCAAGCAATCAGATTTATTCCAAGATCAAAGAAAAGAGGGAGCTATTTTCTGCATGCAGTACTGTTTTCACATGGCACCTTTTTAGGGGAAGCTGGTTTTGTGGTTTTAGCTCTTGAGGAGAGGATGTGGGTCTCTAGCCTTAGTTCTCTTTGCAGTCATGGCTGACTAAGCAAAGGAGCACAGAACTTTACTTCCTTGGTGGCAATAGCTCTTTATCTCTTTTCTTGATACAATTTTGGGTTATCTAATGAAAACTTCATTTTATCCTGACAGCCTTGTCAAAGATACTGTTTGAATACTAACAGCAGTGCATACAAGATGCAAGAATCTCTTCAGTAAGACCAAATGAGAAAATCTAACTGCTATTGGCTCTGTCTTTGACAATCTGTACATAGGGAACAGATGGGGGTTTTAGGAGCTCCTCATTCTACTCTGGTTCAGTTAGTTGGTTTGAGGGTTGTCTAAGTCCTGCTAATCTGCTTCTCTCATATATCATAAAATAGAGTCAACTCATATAAATATACATCTTTTTTTAGGATAGTAGTATTGCTATACTGATGTCTAGAATAAACATTCCACTAGCTCAGTGTTTAGTATTCAAGAGTCTAGAGCTGGAAAGCAAAGCTAGGTTTTTCTTTTTCTTTTCTATTTGTGGTGTGTGTGTGTGTGTTTCTGAAAGTGATTTTATACAAATTGTTTGGACACTTCTGAGTTCCAAATACCAAGCATAGTAAGGGAGACGTGGTGATATCAGATGTCATTCTTTATTTACATGTATTGTCTAATCTCAAGTTGGATAAGAATACATCAATTTTTGTGAATCTTTTCACTGGCAAAGTTGAATGTACTAATCAGAAGAATGAAGTTTAAATAAGCCCTGTGACATACTTACAATCTCTATACTTAAAAGATTATGCATTGTAAATCTTTTGATAGGGGCCAAAATTAAATAACCATGAATTATTCAGTTGCAAGCTGAAGGATTCAAATGAAGATTGGTTCAGGGTACTATTTGTTAAAGCTAAGCAAATAAGGGTTTGGCAGTGTGCCTTCTCCCTGTCTGTGGGTTGTGACTTTCCAGCACTCTGAACAGGCCCTTCCCTTCTGCAGCCATCCATGGTGACTGGTAGAGTAGCTCGGTGGGAAAGAAACTTGGCATTTTTGGACTGTACCCAGGGAAATCCCTGAGAAATAACAAAGCACCATTGTTTATACAGGAGAAAGAGACTTATTTATAGCAGATTTAAAGTACTTAATCCATTTTTCAAAGCATAATTAAGTAAAATAAACACCAAATTGTAAAATGGAATAATAAATAAACAAAAACCAGATTCCAAACAAGCAGCATAGTATGCTAGTCACCTACCTTGGGGTAAACTTACTAGTACCAGATATTTATCAAATAAGGCGAAGCCCTTGAAGTTAGATAGACAAGGGTTGAATCCTGCCTGGCAGTGTTCTAGTTGTGTGGGGCTAGACAGTCCCCTTAGCTTCTCGGAAACTTAGCACTTACGTGTTATTATTGTTCATGAATAACCAATACTGCTCATAGTTATCCAAACTGATGCTATCCCTTTGTTCATTGATTTCTGATCAGTATCTTTTTGGTTATGGTAAGTGTCATCTCCTTCTTTTAGAACTAATTAAAGCAATTTTCCTGCCCCTGCTTCATTTTCGTTCCACTGCTTTTCACTGAGAGAGTCCACTCTATAGGACTTCCTGGAATAGATTTCTGAAGTAAATATCTACATTTAAGTTTTATATTAATATACTCAAGTTTGAAATTTTTCTATTCTTCTTGTACTTTTACTGATAAATTCAACTAACATTTTATTGAAGACTGACTGTGCAATATTTTGTACAAATGCTAAAAAAAAAAGTATAAATAAGCATGAGCCATGATTTCTAGTCTATTAATGTATGAGGAAAATAAATAAGATTTGATAAAATGTTTGCAAGTATTTAATATAATAGTAATAAGTATAATGAAGGTTAAGATCTAATGCCTCCTCACTACCTGCCTATACTTTTTTGAATACTTGTTTTAACTAGTTTAATTTAATCTATAACTTCATGAGACTGACACTACTATAATCTTCATTTTACAGATGAAGAAACTGACGCAGAGATAAATTAAATACATTTCTTAAGATGGAACAAATATGTTGCGGCAGATGGGGTACCTTTGGAAGAAGGCCTGAGTAACTGGTGCCCATCAGATTCTTTGGGATTTCCTTGTCCATACTCGTTCCTGATACAGTGACACACCCAACTGTTACCATTCTAAAGGACAGTTGACTTGGTATTGGTATCTTAAATCTTTTTGTTTAGCCTCAATAAGAGAAAGGAATTCTTAATTACAACTGGATTGTTCAGGTAGCACTTTCCGGGGAGAAGACAATGTCTGAAAAATTACTTAAGAAAATACAGTTCTTCTGTAGTATTCCGTCTTCCTGATATTAAAAGTGATAAAAAGCACACTGTAGAAGTTTTAGAATATACCAAAAAGCACATGGAAGAAAACAAAAATCACTAACAATATTTTCAGTGCAAAGAATTATGTTTGCAGTAAGAAAAGACCTGGTATGAATGCACAAGCTGAGGTATGAATTCAATATTCTAAAAAGCATAGTGTTATAAAGAAAAAAGATAAAAACTAAAAATATGAAAAATGTAAAGACAAATAGTGCAATCTTTTAAAAATATTTTGCCCACTAATCTCACTTTTACAAAGATTTTCATAGGGAGAAACCAGAAATGAATACAATTACCTATCGCGTCCACATATGTATTCTTCTTTTTTCTAAACAGGAATATAATATCATTTGTAAGTCTTACAAAACTATTGACATACCTGGTGCCTTCTCATATTACTACATATTTTTCTATGACCTAATATTAATAGATAATATTTTTTTAGCCAACAGCATGTTTTTAGACATTTAGAGTGGTAGAGATGCACTCTACAAAAGCTGTACTTCCATTTCCATGATGTTGAGTAGTTGCTGGGAAATAGCTCTGGGTCTCCATTTCTCACATCCCTCTGCATCTTGGTGGGTTCCTCTGATAGTGGTCTCACAATGTAGAATATGGTACAAATAGCAAATGCCTCATCCACAGCCAATCTTTAGTGAAGTTTTCCGCATTCCCTCCTCTCTACTCTCCATCTTTTCCCATTTTCTTTTCTCTGTCAGCAGAGGACCCAAGACTCCACGACTAAAAGCTGACAGTGACACACGATGGAAAGAATAGGGTCTATTTCACCACCACATAAAAAGTGCTCACCAAACCTCATGATTGAAGCTAAGCAAGTAATAGTAATAACTTTTATTGTAATTCATAAGGATTGAAAGTTTATGTATTGAGCAGCTAGTCTCACCTTAATTACTACAGTTTCCAAGTACTTGTTCTCTTAATTTTTTTAAAAAGTCATTGATTTTTTTTTTTTCCCTTTCAAACTATAAAAGTAATACATTCTTTGTGCAAATTGCCTGGTAACATACCAACCTATTAAGAAATAGCCAATAATTTTTCTGTCCCTTTGCTTTTTCCATTTCTCCCACTAAATTCTCCCTCCTACATGCTCCAATGATCTTTGATCAGTATTTGGTGTACAGTCTATTTTCTCTATACTTACTTAGAATACATACAAGCAGAAATATTTTCTATTAATATTTATATTTTTTCTAATTAAAAGTCAAAAATTGGCTTCAGAGAATTATATCAAGTTTAGATAAATTTTATAAAAAAAATGCAATGTTTTCAATGAACATCCATGTTAAAAAATAATTTCATACATCTCTGAGGAGTATTTTATTATGATGAAAGATTGGAAATGGAATCAATGGGTAAAAGGATATTCAAGATTTCAAGTGTCTTGATCCATATAATAAAATTGTCCGATAAGAATTTACACGTCTTCAGCAATATCAGAGCTGCTTTTCTGATTCTAACACATCTTATTTAATACTAAAATGGACTTGTTAAATTTCCTTATATCAATTATTTAATACAAATTATTTTATTTTAATTTCAGTGTGTTAATATCTTATTTTATCTATTTTTTATTTCAGATACTTTGTTTTTATTATTTTATTAAGATCCCAGTTTGAGTTTCAATTCTGTGTAAACAATTTCAAATTATAAAGCCTATTTTCTTAGTTTTATTTTAAATATGGCATATTATTTTCATCACCTCTAAAGATTTTGGTATTATTTATTTCTTGGTTGGCAGATTGATTAGCTTTGTTTTTCCTCGTTATTCAGCTTTGACTCTCAGCCTAATATTTGCCCCCCAAACAGTAGACATTAATTGTTTTTGAGACACCTGTGCACTCTCAGGTGAACCACAAGACTACTTAGATTTCAAGATCTGTAGTGGCTGGGTTTACATAATCAGATCATAGATGCTTGAGAAGTGTCAGGAGAACATACAGACACTTACAATCATAGTATCAGAGCTTTCTCACTGTTTTCAAGGAAATCAAGAACATAATAAAGTTACCTAGGTAGTAAAACATGAGGTATTTTTGGCCACAAGTACAGGTTGTCAAGGGGAATGCTAAGAGGTAAGCTGACGTTGAAACCAGATGCAGAGAGCCTTGAAGATGACAGAAAAATAAAAAAATACACATTTGTATTCTGCACAGAGCTTTCAAAGTGCTCTGACACGCACTAGTTATGCTTACAATGACTCTGAAATATAGATGTAATGTTTTCTTTTCAAATGATCCTCAGAAAGTTTATGTTTTGTGCTCTGGTCATTCAACTTTCAGAGAGAAAAGCCAGAATTCAATTCTGAGTCTCTTGGCTTCTAAAAGCTCATGTTCATTCCACTATGCTCTGCTACGTCAACACCTCAACAACAAAAGAGAAGAACCCACTCCCCCAAAAGAACCCACTCCCCCGCTCCTCCAAAAAGGGCTGAATAGATAGCTTTCTAGAGACATTTCACAGATGTCTTACAAACACATAAAAAATGCTTTACAGCACATCGTCAGAGAAATACAAATAAAAACCACAATGATATATCGATCCATCCTAATGAGACTGGCCTATATCAAAAAGACTAGAAGCAGCAAATGCTGAAGAGAGAATAGAGTAAAAGGAACCCTCTTATACTGTTGATAAGAATGTAAATTTTTGCAACCTTTTTGGAAAACAGTATGCAGATTCCACACACACCAGCAGTCCCACTTCTAGACATATACCCAAAGCAGGTAAAAACACTAGTCAGAAAAAATACATGCTCCCCTGTGTTCATAACTGCCTAATTCACAATAGTCAAGATATGGAAATAACCCACATGCCTATCAACAGATGACTAAGTAAGAAAGCTTGGTATATATACTCAGTGGAATTCTATGAAGCTGTCAAAAATATATGAAATTGTGCCTTTTGCAGCAACCTGGATGGAACTGGAGGTGATTATGCTAAACAAAATTAGCCAGAAAGAAAAAAACAAGTACTGGATAGTTTCATTCACATAAAATATAAAGAAATAAACAAATAGAAAAATCTCAACAAATTATGCAGGCCACAAGATTGTGGCTGCCAGGGGGATGGGAGTAAGGAAGGAACGAGGGAAGGAGGGAGTTAAGAAGGTGGTGATAACGGCCACTACACCTCTATGGCAGGTGTGCTGTGAAAGGCACAGAGTGAGACCTAAATTCAATATCCTTCAACCGATATAGCAATGTAAACAAAAGAAACGAGAGAATTAAAATCAAGCAATCACTTTTATAAAGCATAATCCATTAGTAATGTCTATGACGGACAATAAAGCTATCAAAGAAGGTACTTGCTTCATTTTTCTGTTTTTTTTTTTTTTGTTGTTGTTGTTGTTGTTGTTATTTAATGTCCTTTTTCTGTTCTAGGATCTGATCTACAATAATATCACATTATGTTTAATTATTCTGTCTTCTTGGGCCTTCCCATATAGTCAATGTTTCTCTGACTTTACTTATTTTTGATATCTTAACGAGTTTGAGAAGCACTGGTTAGTTATTTTACAGAATACCAAAAAAATTTGGATTTTTTTGATATTCTTTTCATGGTTAGACAGGGGTAATGGGATTTTTGGAGAAAGACCACAAAAGTAAAATACTGTATCATCATGCTAACGCTACATGCTCTCAATATGACTTATCATGGTTTATTTTGCCACCTTGAAGTTTTGCAGTGTTTTCTTTTTAGTCCTTTACACCATTCCCTCTTCCTTGAAGAGGAAGACACTATTTGCAACCCACATTTAAAGAGAGTTGTGTTCTTTGAGGTGAGATTATCTGCATAAATTGTTTGGAAATTTTATCCATAGGAGGCTGTCTATTCTGCTCAATTGGCTTATTTATTTATTTAGACTTTTACTTTATTTTGGGGGTTATAATCTGATGCTACATTGTTTATTTTGTTGCTCCAATCGTTATTCCATCTTTGTAATTGAGAAACCTTTCAGCTGATTCCTATGTCCCTTTGACATAAATCCATCACTCTATGCGTGTGCGTATGTGACTGTGTACATGCATGCACATTTGGATATTGCCTTATTTTTTTTTTTTTATGCTTCAAGATTCTCCAGGCTCATGTTACTTATTTTCTGCCTTAACTCTAGAGTCAGCTACTTCTAAGGAGCCCTAGCTCCTTTTATTGGAGAAACTAAGAACATATCCCTGAATGTACTATTGCTATTGAACTTCATTGCAATAGGCCCTCTCAGCTGACAGAACAAGTAAATATACATATCTATCTATTCATCTATACTTATCCACCTATATTTATCTAATGATCTGTATATCTATCCATCTACAATGAACATCATCACATCTACCATTGTTACCAATTTATCTATCATATATGCATATATACATCACTTATGTCTTAACAAAATCACTCTACCGTGCTGCCAGTAAATTGCAGAGTGATCACTGAGGAGATTTTCATCATCATTCAGGAAAAATGATAATGACTTGAAGCAGGGACTTTTATAATCAAGTAGTTATTGATTCTGTTCATATGAAATTTGAGTACTTACTGTCTAACTAGACTATCCTATTGTTTTGCAAGCTATCTGTCACAAAATATTTGAACACTTTGCATGAGAAAAACAGAAAAAGAGGGACATAACTATATGTAGGACTTGATACTTCTGTATTTGTGCCCATGTGATGCATGTTCATTGGCATTGTTGGAAACAATTATAACAGTGATAGAAAGGAGTGTGAAAAACTTGACTTGCAGTGGGAACAGTAGCCACAGAAATATGGGAATGTTTCTGGGTGGAGTAAGGATAGGAAATCAGCAAACTGGTTTTTAACAAGGTATGTAAAAGTAAAGAAAGAGGTTGATGAAGATGTGTTCAAACTTTGTAGGCCAGTCTCAAGATAGTGACCTCCACAAAACAATGAACTTCAAACTTGCAATTTTTTTGAGGGGCTATTAAAGACAGTCATTTTAAATAAGTGGTAATATGAAGGATTTTAAATGCAAATATTTATCTATTCTTTTTAAAAATAATGAAGTTTCATTTGGAAACGAATCAATAATTTGATATTTTAAAAGTGAGTTTTAAAATATCTGAGTCATAATTATTAAAACATCTGATACTACTCTTCTACAACAAACTTTTTCACCTACTTAATATGCACATAACTAAGAGCATAGGGATATCATATTTTCAAGTCTTAGCTTGAGAGATAATAATCATTGCTGAATATAATTGATACCAACACTTATTGAGAGTGACCAAGCATTTAATATTTTTGCTCTTTATTTCCCTAGAACTGTAGAAAAACAGAAGAATTGTAAATGTCTGACCTGGTTTGGTCAAGTTTCATAGTTCATTTATTTTGAAAAATAGATTTAGACACTAGAGTTGTCATATGCTACCATTTTAGTCTCAAAATCCAGTTATTGTTTAATAATATTTACATATATGACATGAAAACTATGGGTTGACTTGATAACATCTAACAGCTGCTAAGATCTGGTGCTTTTGTAATGACTCCAAAAGAAGTGGATAAAAATAGAATTTTTAACAGAGTGGTTTGCAAACTGATATCCTTTAGAGGAACCAGTTCAATGGGCTACATTTTGTAGATAAATCTTCAGATTCATCCAGAAAACTGATGTAGCCCTTAATGTTCAAATGTAATAGGGATCTAAATGAGATCAAGAACGTATATACTTGGCCAATTAAATATGTCAATGTATTAGTATTTCAAATCGTAAGGCTTCTAAGGCTTTTTCTGTAAAGATGAGATTAGATGAAATATTTAGAATATTATATTATAGAGACTTTTGTAATTGAAGAGGTGGGTTTTTTTGCATACAATATCTCAATTAGTCCTCATAATAGCCTCATATTATTTGGAAAGTGGCTATTATTTCTGATAATGGTAATAATATCTTAAATTTTAATTTTTATAAAGATAAGTAATTTTCTTAAATCCAACATATAATAAGGAAGGACTCAGGCTAGAACTAAATCATTCTGATATTCAGGCCAATATATTCACCACTAAACTATTTTATTGAAAATGAAAACAAGTGTCATAATGTTTTCATCTGTAAAGCGAGAATAGTATTAACTCTCCTATGCACTTCACACATTATAATTATAGGAGTTAAATCTCAAACTATATTATTGCTTCACAAAACAATATACAGATTATTTAAAATTTATTTGCATAGGTTATCTAAATAAGTAACGTACAATTTTGAAATTTGTTCAATGGTGTAACATTTTCCATGCTCATGTTCTACATAAAATAAAGTCCCTCCAATCTAGATCTTACTTCTTTTAGGATTTGACTTGAAATTTGCTTTACTGCTCAAGACCATATTTCTCATAAAAGGCAAACATTATTATATAATAGAGGATACGTAAAATATTGAAAACAATAATATGAAGTGTTTTTACATCATGTATTTAAAAAGTCTCGAATTACTGCCTACGTTTTCAGACTTTCTGAGCATATCTAACGGACTGTGAGATGGGCTGATATTGAACTATTTGCATGAGAGTTAGAAATCTACCCTGGAAAAACCATCCGAGGGAAGGAAATGTGAGAGGAAGTGTGAGAAATAAGGTTTAAACCAACAGGTCAGATTGTAAGGAGTAGATGTATTACTTGTCAATTGAATTGTCTTCTCATCTTTCTGATGGTATCATGGCCGGAATCCTAGACCTCATTAAAAAAAAGCTTAAAAACACTTACGTGGTTATTTTTGTAATCACTCCATAGTTCAAGAAACACGAGTGCCAGAATTTAAACCACAAGTGAGAGTTTAATACTCGTTTTGCACATACTTTTTCAGATAAATCTTGACATGGAGTACATCCAAGAACTAAGACAATGGAAGAGAATGACCGAGGTAGAGCAACACATTTTATCTTTTTATGACTTGAAAACATACTCACCTTGGGAGGAAAATCAAGAGAACATGAAAGTAGTTAAAGCCAGGAGATACACAAGCAAAGGTCAGAAGCATGAAAAAGAGTTTGGAGCAACCAACGGCATTGGTTTCCAACAGATTGGAATGACCATCGTACTTGCTTGAAGGTTTATAATTATAGGAAGAGGAGAGTGCCTTATTAGTTCTACCTCATCTCTAGTTAATGCAACTGGCAAATGAAGTGGCCATGTTGTATTCCTTCACAGAGGCAAAAGAGTTAAAGATAGTGTCTTTAACTCAAAAAGACGCAAAAAGACTTAGTAAAGCTTGTTCAAAGTAAGGTAAAAATTATATTTTACTTTTTTTAGAAAATTACTGTCTAATGTAGTTTGTTCTGTTTTAGAAGTTTATGTTATTTATTTATATTTTATTGAGCTTTCTTGAAAATGGTCATTCCTTGAAATGACACTATTTTTTCCATTGGTGAGAAAGATGTACATACTGGCCTTTCAATTTGCTTGCCTTTTATTTACGTGGAACTGTTTATTCTAGACTGATATGCAAATTCATTAAGTACTCTCAATTTATTTGTGTAGACAATTTTTGTAATTTCAGCAACTGAGATTTTTCAAGATTAATAGAGTCTTTTAAGAATGTTTCTCTCTTCTTAGGATATACTAAAACATTTTGAATTATATTTTCATCAATGCAATAAAAAAATCAATATAAGTGGTAGAAAAAAGTGGATTCATCTTTTTTCTTTTAACTATCAATTCTTAAAATTGTCTATAATCCAAATAAATTTGAATTATACATTTAAACAAATGCTATTATAAATATATGTGTTCTAAAATTGCTTTACAAGCATTTTATCTAACCTTTATTTGGAATACACGTGTGAGTCCCAATCTAAGAACTTTGCAATGTATTATCTTATTTGGTTCTCACAATATTCCCATGACAATAATATTGATTTTATAATATGCTCATTTTTATTTTAAAATAACAATACACACAAGAATTAACACTTATTTAAAATGATTCAAATGACCCCCTTTTGTGGGACTCCTTATTATTTCATCTAGAATATACTATCACACAAAAATCATGTGAACATTCCAATAGGTGCAGAAAAATATTTAACAGAATTTAACACTGCTTTTTTAATAAAACCATTTCAACAGAATGTTTATGGAAGGAATGAAAATCAACATAATAAAGGCCATATATGGCATCAAATTATACTCAGTGGTGAAAAACTAAAAAAAAAAAAAAAAAATGTTCTGCTAAGATCTGGAACACGAAAAAGATGGGCACTCATCATTTTTCATTCAACATCGTATTGGGAGTCTTATCCAGAACAACTGGGCAAGCACAAGAAATAGAATTTATGTACATTGTAAAGGAGGAAGACAAGCTATTACTGTTTGCCAATTATATGACATTATACATGTAAAATCCTAAAGACTCAACAGCAGTAAACTATTTGAAATAATAAATTAATATGTAAAGTGGCAAGCTACAAAATTAATGTACAAAAATATGTTGCATTTCCATAAACAACTAGCAGACAGAGAAATTAAGAAAGCAATCTCATTTGAGATTATATCAAAAATAACAAAATACCTATGAGTAAATTTAAGTAAGTAGGTAAATTATAGTATACTGAAAATTATAAAGCATTATTGGAAGATAAAAAGGAAGACATAAAAAATAGAGGAATATTTCATGTTCATGGAATGGAAAATTCACATTATTAAAATGGCCATCTGATCTAAAGTAATATATGGATTCAATGCAATCCCTATAAAAATGTCAAAGATAGTTTTCACAGATAAAGAACTAAAATTCCTAAAATGTTTATGGAAATGCACATGCGCACACACACAAAATAGGTAAAGCAATTCTGAGGGGGAAGAAATCATATAACTGGAGGTATCACGCTTCCTGACTTCAAACAATAGTAAAAAATTACAGTAATTGAAGCAGCATGGTATTGGAATAAAAACAGACACATAGATTAATGGAACTGAACTAAGAATCCAGAAATATACCAACACATATGTGAACAAATTTACTACAAAGGAGCCAAGGGCATACAAATGGAGATAGAAAAAAATGTCTTCAATAAATGATGTTGGGAAAACTGGACAGCCACATGCAAAATAATAAAGCCAGAAAATATTCTAATGCCACAAAAGCTAATTCAAAATGAGTTAAAAATTTGAACCAAAGACCAGAAACCATAAAACACATGGAAGAAAACATAGGCAGTATGCTCTTCAGCATCAGCCTCAGTGACATCTTTATGTGTTTTTTCCCAGTAACAAGGGAAACAAGCAAAACTGATCAAATGGAATAGCATGGAATAGCATCAAAAAGTATCTACAAAGTAAAAATACAAAAATGGAATCTACTGAATAGGAAAACATATTCATAAGTCATACATATAACAAGGAGTTAATATCCAAAATAAATTTAAAAAAATTCATGCAGGTAAGCAACAACAAAAAGATCAAACTGATGAAGAAACAGAGAATCTGAACAGAGGTTTCTTCAAAGAAGACATATAGATGGTCAACAAGCACATGAATAGATACTCATGATCACTTATTATTAGGGAAATGTGAATAAAATCAGCAATGGGATATCATGTCACACCTCTGATAATGTCTTTCAAAGTGTTGGCAAGGATATAGAAAAAGAAGACTCAGGTGAACTGTTCATGGGAATGTAAACTGCTGTAGCCACTATGGACAACAGAATGATGGTCCTAAGTAAAAAGGTACAAAGTACCTATTGTAAATTCAGACATATCCTGACATATTTGAAAGATATGAGCTAAGCAAACCTACCTGAGGGATAAGATTCTCATGATAAAGACTTAATTGAAAGGAAGAGACAGAAAGTTTAAGCTTCATACAAGGATAAAGGGTAATGAACCAGGAAGAATGATTTCTTGGGTTCTTGGGTTCTATGCTGAAAGCCTTCTTTGTCTCCCATTCCAATATGCTTTGGGGAGATGAAGAGGTAACAAAAATATATTTTAACCTGTATAATGTGTCATAATTCTTTTCTCCCTAAGATCAGGGTAGCTTTATTTAAAAAAATTTCAATCCCACCATTTGGTGTACCCTTAAAACTTTCTAAGATTCTTATATACACTTGAAAATTCCATTGCTCTGACTCTTGGGACTATATTAATTTTGCCCTATGTCAAACAATGCAAAATGTTATCACTTTCTCAATGAATCTAATTAGTCATGGCTTTTAGGAAATGTTGCTAGAATTAGTACATTGAATTGAAGATTTGGGGGTGACTGAAAGATTTCATTCCCTCTTTATTTTCCTTCTTCTTCTCTTCTCCCATTCCAACTTCATTTTCTAATTTCTTGCTGTTTTCTGGTTGGATGCATCTTCTCTTGTTTGGATATGCCCTTGAGTCTCAATCTCTACCCAGATAGCACAATAGAAAGTTATTAAAACATTTCTTTCAAATAATCACAAGATTCTCACTGAGAAATCCAGAGGGAATTTTTTTTCACCAGGTTATTACTCAGTCTTATCACTGAAATCTCATTTGAGAAATTGAAATCATAAAACAAGATAAATACTGGAGCAAAGCAAAATGAAACACAAACTTGGATGTGGACATTTCCCTTCTTTAACAAAGTGATGGTGGTACACAGAACTGAACTATGACCACCAGCAACAGCAGGAGACAGTCAACAGTGATCTAATCTAGATCAGTTTATCCTCATATGCCAACCAAAAAAGAAGGGCTTATGAGACCATTAGGAGAGAAAGAAGATAAAAGCTTCCTCTGCCTAGGGCCCAAACGCTGATGTCAAGAACTGATAATGTGTCTCTGCTGCAGCGCAGGTACAGGACTGATTTGTGTTCTGAAGGTTCCGTTACAGTGTCAGGAGCAGGAAGAAGAAAGCTATTATGCCCGAGAAAGGAAGATATATCCTACTGTAAACAGGAGTCATTCTCTGGGGAAAGCCTGAATTCCAAGGAATTTGAGTGTGACCTGGAGTTTCCACAGTACTGTGGATGAGCACTAAGTTTGAAAAAAGCTGTTTTTGTGACAATATTCCATGTCTCAGTTTGAACAAATGTGGGTCACTTTTGTGTGATAGCAAAATAGCAATTAGCCAAAGACCTCATACTCCCTTCAGAAGAACCCATGCTTTCTTTTAGTACATGTGAATGCCAACACTGTCTTTTTCCTAGAAGATCTCAAACTATTTGACCAAGGTTTTGTTACAACCTTCATGTCTTGTTACCTTTATTTAATGATTGCATTGGAGGACTGTTTAAAATAATGAAGAAGATCAAAGGCTTCTGAAAAATTTTAGGAAAGTATCTCATTTGTTACTACCTAGATAATTTCTGAGGATAATGTTATAAAATTTGCATGAGAAACTTTCAATTATAGTGAAACTCATAGTTAAGGACTAATTGCTTGCCTGGTCCTCCCCTCCCTGCCATTTCTTTCTTTCTTTCTTTTTTTTTTGACATTTGTTTTAGTTTTTATTATTATATGTAAGGCATACACTGAATAAAATACTAAGAACTAACAGTTGTGATATTTTGATGCTTCTAGGTAATTTGCATACCTCATATGTTTTAATCCTTAGAACAATCTTTGAAGTAGTTAAATCATTATCTTACTTTGCAATAGGGATCTAAGAAAGGGCAAGCAAGTTCTCCATTTTCTCATAGGTAGTAAATGCCAATGTTAGGAAGACTAGGAAGCACTGACAAAGGATATTATAAGGAAATGTTATGTTAAGTAAGAGAAAAGACCATCCTGGATCTGAAGCAGAGAGCATTGCATAAAGGAGAGTGTGATCAACCTTGTTAAGTGGTACCAATCAGCTGAGTAAGTAGCAAGCATTAACTGAAAATCAATCAGTAGTTTTTATTTAAAATGTACCTAAATTATAGAAAATACATGAATGAGACAAATGCAATATCATTGCTTCTTCCTAAAAAGCTTCCCAGAACCTCTCAGATTGAAATTTCTATTCCTCTGGAGATAGCAATTCAGAGAGGCTTTATCTACCAAGATAGTCAACTCTTACTGGTAGATTAGTTGAACTATTCTATGTTCTTCTATATTTTCTTCATACAACTCCATTGTGACATTTGCACAGTGAACTTTGAAAATATTTCTTCCTTTTATTTTGGGATATAATCTTCTAGATGGCATGGACCATATCTTTGTATTCTCAGAGTCTGGCACATAAAAGGGTGACTAGATGAATTAATATATTCATATGTAAACAAAAAAAGTAAATAGAAATAGCACTATGTACTTAATATTTTAGAAACAGTACAAAGAGAATTATTTGTTACAGTAAGTTATATATTTGCATTATTCATTTAATCACTTAATCTTTATCGCATTTTTACAAATCAGGAAATGATGGTTCATAGCGATTAAACTTGCACACACAGACATGCACACGCATACAGAGTAACATGTATCTTATGTTAACACATCTGAGATTTGAGGCACGCTGCAAGATTCATGATATTTCGCTACATTTCACTGAATAAATAAATAAATAAACAAGCCAGGAACTAAATTCAGGAATGAATATTTGGTACTTTCTCTTCTTGGATATCACTACTCTAGTGGTACCTACTCTATGAATGCTACATAGAAACTCAGTCTCTCATAGACATGGAGATAACACCTTGATCATTATCATCATCTGCAGCTGCAGCAACATTAACCTAGTCATCAAAATCTTTGTTGCACATATGTTTATACAGCATGCATATTAATGGATTCCCCACGCCACTGCCCAGGCCCTGAAAAAATTAGAAGAGATCATTTTTTTCCCTTGCCAAGTCAGCTTGCAAATTATCTTTGTCTCTGTATTTTGCTTCTCATTGGTATTTGCACTCATATAGAAATAGTCCAGATTTCTTATGTTTACATTTCCCTCCATTTGGGATGCTGTTATGAACCATACAGATCCTCCTATAAGAACAGACTTGACCATGGTTTGCCATGTATAAAGCGCATGTTTTTACCCAAATTTTTGAGGGAAAAAGAAGGATGCACATTGTACATGGGTAGTATTAATTCCACATCTATATAAATGTTTTAATTCTCTCATTTATGCTTAGGAATTAAAAGTGAAACTAGAAATTAATAACAGTATCTATGTGCAAAATAATACCCTGGAATATGGTAATCGATTTTGTTGAATTATAACAAACTTGCAGTGAAAGCAATTTTGGTCAACAATTCAACAAAATGAAACTAAGAGTGATGTATTGTTGTCCACAGAGTAAATGATTCTGACCTGATAAGTTAGTTGATGCCAACTTAAACAAACTGACATTTCTATTTGCACACTTTAGGTGAGAGTTAGCAATCTAGCTGATATTTTTACAAAAATAGACACTGTGAGGTTTAAGCTAATAGATATTAATATGCTAAAGAGCATGATAACAGAGCTGCCAAGAGGCACTTTTGACCTCCTCCCACATGAATTGTGGAAGCAACAAGAAGCTTCTTGTACCTTGTGTTTTGTCTTGTGTTTTGTAAATATTTGTCACATAAAATTTTATGTATCATAATATGTTGAAAAATAAATGTTTAAATTCCTTTATAATGAAAAAAAGCAAGTACCTAAATATAAACAGCTAAAATTAAAATGAATTAAAATGAATTCAGACTAAAGATTTTTTTTTCTTAAAGGTTGGATCAAAAACATGGGGTATATTATACATGGGAGTGCATTATACACAGCTAAATACATTGTTTCCTCAGCTTTTGGGAAGGCTGCTGAAAGTCCTTGGATGACATCCTCCTATGTTGTTTGTGAGGGCTGCAGATCTGCCTTATTCATGGTCACATTCCTTTCCCAATGTTTCTTGTGTGCAATACTTAATTGATTGATGGAAGATGTAAAGTCCCTGTCTTCTTTCTTGAACTTATCTAAACAGCCCTTGAATGGTCTGTATATCTTCAAAACCCAAGGACTGACTGAGACGTGTTAAGACGCTGGTGTAGCTCACTCTCTCCCTGTATCCAATCTTACTTCATTTCCTTTCCTTCAATGGTGCATTTCCTAATAAATTTCTTGCTTTTTAATCTCTATTTTGGAGACCTATTGCCAGGAAACTCAACCTGTGATGCCCAGTGAATTTAAATGTTTTCACTATATTACATTGTTTTCAATCTCTAAAAGTTTTAGAGGAAGAATGGAATCAGAGTCCACAGGATACATGGGATAAAACTCCTTGTCTGTCATTCATTAGCTGTGGGATGGTAAGCAAGTTACTTAACATGTCTAAACCAGAGCTCTACCTGGAAAATGCAATTTGTAATCATGGATGAAACAAGAAAAGACAGATAATCCCTTAGCATATTAACTGACACATAGGGCACTCTCAATATGTGAAAAAAATTGATGCATTGTTGTTAAGGGAGATATCACA
The DNA here is from genome assembly GCA_004363575.1 of Solenodon paradoxus. Lineage (NCBI taxonomy): Eukaryota > Metazoa > Chordata > Mammalia > Eulipotyphla > Solenodontidae > Solenodon > Solenodon paradoxus. The sequence continues at coordinate 434,384 of RJWH01000118.1, read as the reverse complement.
TCATCTCTATAATATTGACAAAAGAGTCAATGGAGATGATCTAATTTGACTTAATTTCACAGATGCAGTATTAAGTAATTTACTTAAGATACATAGGTCTATTGACTTTGCTTCACCATACTGACTTTACCTTTTAGCCAAACATCTTGAAATTATAAAAATGATACTATATAGCAAGTTATATTCCACACACTGTTGCTTAAACATGGTCGAGTTTTAGAGAAAGCGACTGTAATTATTCTCAAGTTATAATTATGAGTTTATAATTCACTCAAAAATATTAAATTGAAGGAAATTTGGGGAGCATTTTTATTTTTTGGTTAGCTTGTTTCTATAGCCAACTAAATAGTAAGGAAAGGCTTCAAAACTTTTGGCTATCTTCTATTTTTCTGAAGAATCTTCAGGTTCGCAGTTTAGATGTACTAAGACCTATGGCTCTATCAACCATTCAGTTTTCGTAAGATAATGGGAGTCTCTCTACTCCCCAGGGAAATTGTGCATTATTTTCCCCCTTATATATTAAAGACAATAAAAAAATCAGTTTTAAGGAAAAAAAGTATGAAAGACAGATAAAAATGACCTTACTTTATCTTGATTTTAAATTGCGTAATAAATGACCATAATATTCAATCCAAGAGCTATTTGAGTCATAGTTATAGCATAATAAAGTTAAATTTTTTATTTGTTTCTGCGGTCAATTCTTAACAAATCAACAAATATTTATTGAGCACTTACTTAAACTCAGCAATAGCTATCCTTCTTCATTTCCCAATGGAGGGAAACAAACCTATTAAAATTTGAACTTTCACTCTCACATGTTTGCAAAAGATACTTAAATGTAAACTTAAGAAGGAATCATCACATATTTGCTTTGTATAAACTTGAAGAACCTACATTTCATCAAAATTCTCATTCCATTAATACATACTCAAATAGTATATCTTGATATGTAACAATAATTAAAGATAAAATTGGTAAGATACTTATTGGAAGTGACCAAGCATTTAATAGACTCCCTAATATTTAAGATTTGCTACGAATTGTAAAGCATACATTTCCCAAATATGTTCAAGCTTTATAATTCAATTGACAATAAATATGATTCAAATCAAAATGGTGTCACAGGTGAGTGGCATCTTGATGTTCTCATTTTTGAACACACCAGAATATATTGGCATAATTACAAAGAATAAACATCAATAAAACAGCAGGTCCCTGATAAACAGATATAATTACCAGAAGGATCTGGCTATTTACACATCAGGACCACTGTCTTCATATATCTTATCCTGTTATATAATTATCAAATAAAACAGCAATTCCAAGAATAAGTAATGGAAATCACACAGAGTACTGGTTAAATATTTTCATCTGGGTTGGAAGACATGGATATAATATCTAACAACAAATCACTCAAAATCTCTAAACAGTGAACTGAAACCAAACCAGTGTCTGGAAAACCAATCAGTAGCCGGCGAGAGGGTATTTCTCTTGTGATTCACATATTTTTCACTTTACTGGAAAAAAAAAAAAAAAAAAAAAAAAAAAAACCCAACTAGAATTGGCACTTTTAAGATGTGTTGCATTTCATCTTATCTTTTAGATTTGGGAGGCTTCCTTTTGTAAAATCAGAAGTCTTTAAAAGAGGGAATTTGGCACTGCAACAAGGGCTCCTTTTGCTTTTCAGGCAAGTATCTCTATTCTTTTTCTTCCAGTGCTGTGATGGGCACACTAAGAACAGTTTCTTGCTGAGCTGTGCAGCTCCTACAGATGAGGACAGCAGGAGACCAGGCAGAGAGCCAAGGCAGAGAGTGAGAGGAGCTGAGATCACAGCCAAGCCTACAGAAGACAAGCTGCTACATAAAGGCAGAAAAAGGAAGGGTCTGCTCTGAGCCCTAAGGTTCTCCTTAAAGCCTGCTGGTTTGGGTATTCACCCTCAATTGACCAGGGCCTCTATAGAACTGGAAGGAGCTTTACTGACATGCCTGGTTTTGAGTCACAACTTTGCATCATAATAGGTTTGGTAAAGTGCCAGTGATAAAAGTAGTAAGAAGGTAGAAGGAGACCTTTGGATTGATTGATAGACCTCTTAGTAGCTGCCATTCAGAAGATGACTGCAGCTCCCTCACTGGGTGAGATTTTAGCCAGTTTCTTTCCCAGTCATTTCCTTTTGAAAAAACTTGTTTTTGTCCTTTAGGATAGTGGCACTGTCCTTCAGACTGCGCAAGCAGGAGCATTTCAGTGTCACTTACAAGTCAGTCAAATTGTGACAAAAGACAGAAGCTTCCTGTCAGGATCTTGGGGAGGTGAGGAGGGGGTCTCTCAGCAGGACTCTCTTTGCAATCCTTAATGCTTTTTGGTCCTGAAAAGAAAGTGTGGGAAGGAGCAGGAAATTGGGCTTAAGTCATGTCCACATCAGTACAGAGTTCAGTCCCGGTTGGTGTTTGTTTATAAAATAGCTCTCAAAGAAATTCACACTCTGTTTCCCATTTAACCTCTTGGACACATGGTGTTTGGCCTACCAAGGAGAGTTTTCTGGAGGTGTTCATAGAAGTGCTGAGTTTGACAATGACAGAAAGGAATTTGGGGTCCGAATTACTTTTTTAAATTTAGGCCTTTGGGATTTATAAAAGATGTTTCCGATATGCTAAACAGCTGGAAGAGCCTGTGAGATCTCTCGTATAAGCAAGGGTTTCCTTAATTTGTATTACAGGTGAGGAAAGCCAGGCCTGGGAGTTTGGCTAACTTTCTCCTGCACCTTCCAACGTATGATAACACCTTGCAATCCTGGAGGAGAGGAAGAACTGAAGGAGAATGAAAACCCTTCCAAACGCCCAGACCATGCCCATGTTGGAGCTGCACATGGTGGGGGCATTCCCTGTCTCTCCCAGTCCCAGCTGAGGGTGAGGGGTGTGTCAATCTTTACCAGATTAAGAAAAAGAAAAAGATATTCAAGGTCATTAGTCAATTTTTTCTATCTGAGAGTAGAGCTGGGATTGGCTGCTGAGCTATTCTGATGACCTAGAAATTACATGTACTCATTTCTTTCTTTTTAGATAAAAGCATTTCTATTCCAGTTTTTCTATAGCTCTTTTTCAAGAGGGGGAAAAAAGTCCAACATCTTTGCGAGCAGACTCTCCTTTTCTATACACTGTCTTTTATAATCTATCTTGATTCTCAGCCAATGCCTTCCTTTTTTTGTACTTTGTGTCTTTTAATCACCTAAGGAATCAGACTCAGCGTCCTTCCCTCTGGATCACAGGCTACTCCTCCTTCATCTGTGTCTCCCAGGAGGAGAGGAAAGGGCTAAAAACCTTTTTTCCTCTGTTAGCTCCTGCCCCAACAATATAACTTCTTTCTCGCCCAGATCATTTTGGAGCTATTACTCATTCCTGAGCTTGATTTTTTTAAAAAAAATTATGTAACAATAGGAAAATCTTTTTAAAAGTCTTCTTATCACTAAAAAAGTTAAGAAGCTGCCTCATATTTTATATGTGTATGTGTGTGTACAAATGCACAGAAATATGTGTATAATTGCATGAAGTTATAAAAAAGAGTCATATAAGATCATGTAAAAATCTTTGTTTAGGTTTTATTTTTTGTAAGTATAATAGATATAAGCCAAAAGGAAAAAGAAAGAAAAGGAAGAAAAAGGAAAATCATTAAATTGGATCTTTTTTAGTAGCTTTTCTTTGGGGAAGGATAGGTAATACATGATAAAATATTTTCTATTTGGAGTGTATCATATTGAAATGTATTTGTTGTCTACATAGCTTTTGATATAATGGAGATAAAGTTGATATAGTTATAAAGAAAAATCAAATACTAATCACTTATGCATGATGAGTCCTTCAAATATTAAGAATCTTGATGTAAGGACTAGGGTCAAACATGGTTCCGTAGTAGTCCTTGATTATGGTTTTGACTTCAGTCCTCAGAATCTTAGATTTATTGGGGGACAGAACTTTAGGGGCTCTAGCGCCAACTTTTTTCTTTTAACTTTAAAAACTGTTTTTCTGTTTTCCGTCTCACACTCGAAACATTTATTTTGCCAAATGTTCAAAGGTTCATATAAAACAATAAAGTTGACAGACAATCGTCGCCTTTAATTTAGCAATTTGCAGCTTCTCTGACAGTGCCAGGTACTGGGTTATGTTTGGAATGTTATGCTGCTACTTAGTTTCCACAAAAATAGATAAATGATAAGACATACACAGCTTGAAACAGCCATTGGAATAAAAATATCACCTCCTTCTTATATTGGCTGCTTACTCTAAGAGTTTATACATTTGTCCATGAATCTCAGTATAAGAAACTTCAAAAGTAGAAATTAAAACCGCAACCTAACTTCCACTTGCTTCTAAGTATCTGCATCTATCCTAATTCTGAAAATGCTTGTGTTAATACTTTCTTGCTCCTCTCAGCAAATCATAAGCATTTATGGCACCTATGGTGAATAAAGAGAGGAAGAGATATTCTGAACAAGACGAAAGGGACTAAGGGTGAAGAAAAAAAGCAGTATTTTCCCATTGTAGTATGCAAAAGAATGAGGACCGCTTTGCTATAACCTGCTTATTGCACACACATACACATCATCTTTATATTAGAAGCACACATTTAATATTTCAGATGTCATATTAACTCTCAAATCTTTTTAATATGTCACCTAGAATGACCCACAGAATAATCACGGAAAATGGAGAATTTCAGAGTTTCATGCTCTAAGATTGCATCCATCAAACTTCATCAGTTTCCCATGTAACAGATCTGACTCCAATGGCTTTTAATTTGCTCACTCAGGTTGTAATTTATTATTGATTTCAGATTACGTATCAGGATTTTACTACATACTAGGGAATTGATGCCGAGTTCCTGCCCTTAAGAAGCTTAAAGAGAGTAGAAATGTATGTGAATCAGTCATATGCACAGCTACACTCTAACGGAGAGCTCTGGTAAAAAGGAGTGTAGTTCTTTTGTGCCTAATTTGGACTGATGAAAATGAAGTGATGAAAAGTCATGGTAGTAAGTCGATAACACTGTCAAATGTAGCAGAGATATCCTTTAAAATCAGAGACCTATGGGATTTGGCAATCAAGAGAGATTATATATACAGAATGGAAGAAGTGATAAAGGCAGAAGTCAGATTACATGAATGGAGGAGTGAATTCCAGATGAGAAGGCAGAGAAAAGGGAAGATAGGGAAGATAAGGGTGTGTCTGAGATATAGAATCAAAAGAGAGTGTTGTTATTGATAAGATTTTGTATGTGTGTGTTGGTGAGGAACCAGTAGGAATAAAAAAAGTTTGAAGTTATGGTAGAGAAAGGAGATAAATAAAGATAAAAGAATCTGGAAGACAACTGAGAGAATGGGGTCAAGGACTCAAGGGATGAGTTGTCCTTGAGTAAGAAAGAGGTCATTTGGGGGTAGACAAAATAAATCAGCTTGCCTTCCCCTTTTTACTGAGCAGGATTTTCTGCCAGAAAGGACACATAGGCTCAATAATTTTCTATAATACACCAGATTGCAGAGAGAAAAGTATGGCATGGTAGAGTCACTGAAAGAATAAAATATTGAAACACATACTTCGCATCTGAGATCCTTTACTTCCTGTCTTTAAATTGTCATGAACACACATATCCACATATACACATGCATGTACACACACACACACACACATACATATTTAACTTGGCAGAAACTTTGCATCCTGTGTAATTATCCTGTGGGAGACCGATAGCTCCCTCATAATTTTGTAATTTGGGATAGTCAAGATTTTATGTCACCCAATATGGTATCAGCAAAACAGAAATCATTCAGGATATTTCCAACAGGAAGAAATTAAAACAGGAAATTGGTGATGTAGGTACCAGGATAGTTGAGTTGCTCATACAGGGATGTAGAGGCAATTTAGAGTTTGGACATAGGAAGCAGCCACAACCAACTTTATTCCCCTAAGGAAAAAGAGGAAAAAATGGTTTTCCTGAAGCTGTGGTTTTGCGGGTAACTTGGTAAAAGATCGAGTCAGGTAGGGGCCTACTTAGCAGTCACTAGAACTTTAATAGTGAGACTGGTTCACAAAAACTTTAACAATGGTGGCTTGAGTGTTACCAAAAATACCAAGGAAAGGGCACTAGCCTTCTAGCATTGCCTTCCAATTGGTCAAACCTATGTGGAAACCAGAGCAAAAGGAAGCCTTGGAAATGTAGTTCCTCAGAAGCAGAGCACACCAGGAGACAGGATCTGAGTGCTAGATAAACAAATGGCAAGTCACAGGCATGCTAATTTATCTAACAACATATCTGGCACAGAGTAAGCATTTAATAAATGTGATGTTCCATGGTTATGTACAGGTGCTTCAATGAACAGAGATGGTACTAATTAGCTGAAAGGAAAATACAAAGTCAAAGAATTAGTTTAGACTAGCTCTTCATGAAACAATTGAGTTGCCCTTTGCTCCTGCTTATGCCACGTACCTGACAGAGAGAGTTTGTAGGTGTTGAAATATTTGCAAGACACATTCCACCACAAAGTGGCAAATATATTTGAGGGAAAACTTTCAGAGGACTTCAGAAATATTTTAATCATCACTTAAATTTCACAAAACCACTGGCACTGCCCAACTTCTCTCATTTTATGACCAGGAAGTAGATGCCTTGTATTTCACTCTACAGCTCCAGTACCTCATGGCTATTAATATAATATCATCACTACCAGTGCAACAGGATGTAATGCTCAGAGGATCTTGTCTTTGAAGTGAAATGAAACCCTAAAGCTTTCATTTGCCTAATGAAAACCTCAGCCAGGAAATTTCTCTACTTCTGATCACATATGGAGTCTTCTAAGCTCACTTGGCTTGGGACATCAGATGCTGGTCCTGCACATGTCATGCTCATCCAAATTTGGAGCAGGTGCCAATTGTCAGAACAGGAAACAGATATTCAATCCAAAGAAAATTCCCCCCTTAGTTATATAAGGAGAGCAGTTGAGTGCTAAATTATAAAGAATCCCTATTAGCTTACTGCCCTAAGTATCCATCTATGGAGGGTTTTGTCTTCTCTTTGGCCTCTGACTTCTGAGAACCTGGGCCTAAACATTCAGATCTTACATAAGAAGGCTTTATATCAATATGAATGTGATTTTCCCTAAATCTGAAGGTGGTTTTCATTAAAAAGCAACATTAGACTCACTCTAATAGCCAGAATAGTATGAAGGAAAATATTTCAAATAGATCTGAGAAAATGGGCACTGACACAGATGTTTCTGTGTGGGAGCCTTTGCCCTTCCTCCCTTTTCCAAATATACAACACTGAGTGGTGGCTGTCAGGGTCAGGAGAGGAGGAAGTTCTCAGATGCCAGTGCAAAGCAATAATCTTCAAGTGGATGCCAGGGGGACAGGGATATGGTGTTAGTTACAAGAAAGTCAGGAGGCCAGGACTGAGAGTAGAGGAAAGTTAAAAACAAAATCAGTTTCAGGGGAAGGGTCACAGAAGCAAAGAGGAGAGTCAGAAGGAAAACATCTGTAGGTATTGCCAGAGCTAATAATAGGGAGGGGAAGAAGGAAGAGCACATTTTTTTCTTCCCTTTCTGTTGCATGTGGCATGGTTTTGATATCCTTCCATTTTTCATATAATATTCACAACTCAAGACTACTAATGTGTGGATATGAGTTACCCTTTTAGAGGGAGGGTCACTAAACAAATGTTAACACTCACCTACTCCTCGGGTGCTATGTTCTTGCTTCTTAGACTAGACATACAACTCCCACCACAAAGTTCAGCAGCTGTTTGCACTTCATATTCTTGGAATATTAGATGGGAACGCTCTTTAGCTCACATGTGGCTGTGTTACCTTATGATGACAAATGATATAGGATATTCTTTTCTATTATTTCACTCAGCAGGATTTGCATATCATTTCTGGGAGGGATTTGGAGAAACAAATAAAAAGAGTGGTTTGTTGTTTTTAAAATTATTTTGTCCTCATATATAGAGAAATAAGTACTTACATTATTTATTTTAAAGAATATTATCAACATATGTTCTCTTTATTTAAGTTTAATTTATTTTCCCCTTTCATCTCCTGTTCTCACTTCCATCCTCCTCCCTTTTCCCAAAGAGCCCACACAAATGTATTTGATTTTCATCTTTTGATATGAAGGTATCCTTATAAAACATGCAGTGCTATGAGGGTCACTTAAATGTGACTTTGTGTTACAAATTTCTTTCTACTTATTTTTTTTTTAAAGAAAAAGCATATGAAGGAATGAAGGTGAGTAAGGAGGTAAGCAGGAAGAGACAAGAGGAAGAAGCAGCTTTATTTTTCATGCATATTTACTATTCACACTGGTTGCTTCCCCCTGGACCCAGTACTTGAACCTAGGGGTGTGTGGCTTGCTCCTTCAGAGGTGATTATCCTAACTGCTGCTCCACCAGGGTATGTCTCTTTCTACTGTATCTAAATTTATGCATCATAATCTATAGTGTTCATCTACCTTCTCATCGCTATCCATTCATATATTACTCCTGAGTTCCCAGGCTGCCTCAAAGTTAACCTCTTCTATAAAACTTGCCGTGATGAAAAATTTCACACATTTTTCTTTAGGGATCAATGTAAGAAATCTTCTGGGATATAGACCTAGGATAAGAATGACTAGGATATTGACTATATGCACACACTATTCCCCTTAATACTGTCAGCATACAAAGCAAATATTTTACAATTCTTTTGATCATCTGCTTTTCATTTGACTTCCAAACTATACAAAAATATCAAATCAATACTCCTTAGTCTCATCTCTCATTGTTCCAAAATTTCTGGTGGAAGTTTTTCATCTTTTGTAGAACCACATTATGACCTGCAGACATTCAGATGCATCAAAAGTAAGTATGGGCTTACTTCTGAAATATTTGACTTAACTTTATTAGAACTGATGTGTATTGTGATATCACAATAAGATTCTTAAAGCCATTACTAACCGGATCATTAAACACTTTCATTCACAGCATTTCAAGTCTTATTGACAATCCCAGGTGAGATGTACTTCAAGTTGGGAAAGTGGGTAAAAAATTCAAGTTTATTTCAAAGTTCTCCAATTCTACATGAAATACTACATTGATTGTGATAGCATGAACAGTCACAACCTCTTAAGAAGATCAAAAAATGTTGTTTTGCTAACATCACAAAGAACCAACAGCTATGGAATATGATTCTTTCACAGATGGTTTTGCTAAGACATCTTATAAAAGTTCTGAAGCTCTTTCCCTTTAGCACTCATCAACTGTTGACATTGTTTGATGGCAAGTATAAATCTTCATTTATTTAAGTAGGAAGGCTCTGAAACACAGGGACGCCCCTTCTCATATGATTTTCCTTCTATTTTACTGACTGATTCTTCTCAGCCATCTTTGTTGAGTCCATCTGCTGGTCCCCTGGTCCTTTTCCTCTTTCTATGCCATCTTCTTGAATTTAATATTATCTCCTTAAATACCTCTTCCCTACAAATCAAGTATAAAGTAATCATAGGCCCTTTCTCTTTCCTCTCTTCTTCCTCTTCCTCGCTCTCTCTCTATGTATATAGCATATTATGGTAATACATATTTTACAAAAACAGGATGCTTATCTGCATTGTCAACATCTGTATCTCCTGTCTCAGAGCAATTCACTTTCTGAGTGAATAAATAAATAATGATAAAGAAAAGTCTAACAGAATATGCCACAAATCATGGCAGTATTTTGATAATACCCAGACAAAAGCTAGTACCTGAATCTATAGTGAAATTATAGTACCCAGGGCTATAACCCTCTCTTTACACATGCACTTAAAGGAATTCATGAAAACAACATCACATAAACCACCATCACTTTATTATCATCTGGACTTGTGTCCAAATTCCAGTGGAAATTTTCCCCCCAAATTCTTAGCACAATCTACAAAGCCCTAATTTATTTTTTTTAGTATTTTCAGGTTCTCATTAGCATGAAATCTTGGGAAACTAAGAAGAAGAGAGACTGTGGGGTAGAAAGGGGAAAGATGAATGGGATCACCCTCTTATGTTTTAGACTTTATAAGACAAGGATAGAGAAGAAAAGTGACATCCTTGTGTGACTTTTCATTGAACTATGATGCCTCTCATGAGTAACTTTGGCCATACATGCCCTGGAATCAGAGCAATCATGTTACTTTGGTCCTTTTTGAAGAGATCAAAGAATGGGAGCGTAAAGTAAGTGAACAAAGGAGTCTCCTCCTCACATATTTTTGTTTACTCTTCATCATTTACCCAATTCTGGCCATTGCTGGCATTTCAGCTGTTTCTTTGAACTTTTGAGGAAAAAGGGGAGACACATTTTTTTAAAGCACTCTGAAGTATATAAAGTAATTTTTACCACAAAATGGTGGCTTTGGAGTTTTACTATAGTTTTGTGAGGTAAAAAAATCAAATGATAAACACTACGATGTTTATTTTAAGGATTAAGAAATTTTGCCATGTTCAGGGAGTTTTGTCACATTTCTAGACCACATGCAGTAAAATTCTTTTTTCTCCTCTTTCTAATAACATTTTTTTTTTTTTTTTACGGAAAGTTGCAGGAAGGAATAAAGGTGAGCCAAGATGGGCCAGTGGAAGAAGAGAGAAGGAAAAAATATTTTGTTTAGTTGTTTATATTGTTTGTTTCCCCAACCCTGGGTCCTGAACCTATGTCCTTTGGACATTTGTGGGCTATGTCTAGTGCTTTACTGCTAGGTTAAAAGGGCAAACCCACATCTTTCATATATTAACTATACAGATTACTGGACTCCATACAAATAATGGCCTCATATTTGGTGTATCAGTTTCTATGGATGATCCTATTAATTACTTGAGGTTTATTTATTTGACTTGTACCAGTAGGTCTTCTGAGAAAATCAAAAGCACATTACATACCTTTCTTTCCACCTTCTGCTGTGTCACTGATGAGAGACAATTGAGAAAGTTCAGAAAAGAAAAAAAGCAAAATGCACTCTTTTGCTAGAGAACAGAGAAAAATGTGTAGGAGTTTATACTTTCTTTAGCCATGGTTAGAGACTTTAAACTTTACACTGTCTTACATTCATGTAGAAAATGGTTCAGAAATCTTGCCTACAATTTCTTCAGCACAATCTCAGCTTTCTTTAACCAAAATAACATTTTCTCTTTGGTGAGAGAAAAATTCAACACACACAGGTGTGAAAATTGAGGTCCTGAAAACACAAATAGATATTCTGTCTCTATAATATGTATATTAAATGCCTTTTAGTGAGATGTGCATTCAAGTACTTAATTTTAGTTGGGGTTTGATTTCGTGTGTGTCTGTGCCACATTTCATGGCTCAAGCTGAAACTAAGGCAGACAGGAATGAACTTTATCCCTGAAGGATACTACTGTATGAGAGACCCTATAAAAGTTAAATTTATTTAATAGTTGCAACAAGTCAACGCTTTTATGATTAATATGGCTATTGACCACAGCCTTTTTATATACTATTTCAAGTTTGTGTTTGAAGATCTCGATAAATCATCTAATTTCACTGAGTTTGAGGCACTGCCTAAGAAACTTCAGTCCAGTTTATTGAACCATACACAACAGATATGCCATAAATAATAACATTTTATTTATGGTTTTCTGCCACTATACTTAACAAAGCATAAAAACATATGATGGAATACACTTGGAAGAATAATAGTAAAAACAAAGTAAATTCTTCCCATCCTAACTAAAATAATTATAGAGTCCTATATTTCATGTGGCTTATTGGTGGTGTGTGTATATGTTAATTTGTAATCTTGTTAAATCAATTAGGCAAATAAATGCTTGAAGGAAGATTTCCCTTAATAGTTCTATCATAGATTACTGTTACTTATCTACCTTCAAGCAAGGACTCTCCTCTCCGTGATTAGCATTCTCTTTGACTAGGAGCAAAACAGAACACTGCATGGAGTGGGAAAGGATATGAGAGCAATAAGCCTTTTCCACCCTTCTCTTTACTGTTAGAATGTGAGAAAGCTACATATCAGAAAGAAATGCCTAGGAAATTAAATCAAAAATGCTGTCTCTAGCCTGCAGAAGGGCTATGAAAGCTCTTTTCACCAGAGGATTTGCATTGGTGTAAAGAACAAGCAACATGACTAGGTTATAAAGGAAATTCTGTGTCTAATGGTTTTCTTTTGATTTTCAGTTGCATACCCTTACATAATGAATATCATATTTTGATGTGTCTTTCACAAGGCTGATAATTGGAAAGATTTAATAAATATTTACTGAATGCAAATGTGTGGCTTTATCATTATTTCAAATCAATTTTTAGCTAGCAGGTTTACAAACAACAGCTCATCACCCATGCTGTCTACTTGAAAGAGTGTAGCTGACCTCATCACAATTATAAACTCTTAACTTGCTTGCTTGTTTTTGTTCCCAAATGCCCTCGAGGATGGGCCTTGTGTGTTAGCCACAAGGGAAAAATCTTTGAGTTGTGAGATCAGTTACTCAGTGAGAGACCTTGAATCCGATCTTCTTTTTTATGAAAACTTCTCTTCTTTTCAAATTTACTGCAAAGTTCTCTATATATGTACACAACATGTACAAGTCTAAGAGTGTCCCTTGGTTTTTAGCCATCACAGAATTCAATGTGGGGGCTCTGTCTCTCAGGAGAATGAATATTTCTTACCTGGAACAAAGGCAAGACTCAAATTTGCATACGAAGCTTTGTAATCACTTTCTAGAAATATTAAAAAAAGTTGAGAAGGAAAATAAAAACCAATATTGACTCATTAAATCCTTCCACAGATCTTTGAGATAGAAAAAATAGATGTTATTTTCCCCATTTTGTAGGTGACGAAAGTAAGGCTAAAAGAAATTAAGTAATTGCACAATGTCACCAGGCAAATGATTTATCAGTTAGGCTCCTAGAAAGATATAGATGACACAAAGAGTAGGAGAGAGCTTATTATATTTTTTATTTTTTAATTGTTTAAAATTGTATTGATGGAGCATTACCTCATGACAGTATATAGGTTTAAGGTGTGCATCAGTATAAATCAACATCTATACATGACACATTGCTTACCACAAAAACGTAATTTAAATTTATTTACAAAGATGTAGACAGGGTTTAGGAAATGTAACAAGGAACTATGCTGTACATTGGAACTTGGAAGAATTGGAAACCATTTTCGTCCCTCAACCTGAAAGGACAAAAGAAGAAAGAGTAGTTCCTGGGCCCCAAGAGTGGCCTACCAGATAGGACAAGTGGTCTTTTACTGACCTACCTAGAGTTGCCTGAACAGGAGAGAGATATTATTGCAATCTAACCCTAATTTTTCTCCTGAACATCAACATTTTGTCCTAGGAGAAGGACAGCTACTGGGGGTAGAGTTGGAATTCAGTTCTCTTGACACATACAATTATAGTCTTTACTGAGTTGTCAGAATTTTCTAGTTCCCTTAAGTTGGGCAGATAATTCTAGACATATTTTGCTCTTTCCTTAAACATGTTATATGGTCAGCTCATTTGCAGGCTATAAATTGAAATAACAATGATCAAGGAAGCTGTTTCAATATTTCTGAAGCTACAGAAATAACTTTGCACCTAGAATAATAAAAGTAAACAGTCCTATCTTTTCCATAGGACCTGTATGCAAAAGCCTGATTATTTAGTGAAATCATTGATGATGCAACTTTGGTAGACCCCAAACTATATTAGATCTTCCAGGGAATAAAAAAGACAACAGTTTATAAATTCAGATCTTTTTGAAGCTCAAAATCCAGTTAAGATGCCATGTACTATTATCATGAAAGGTGAAAAATAAAATCTTTTTTCTATTTGATTTGAATCTCCAGTTGCTTCAATAATAGTGTCAGGCAGGATTTAAAATCTTCTGTTAAATTGCTCTGTGATCATGTAAATTTGAGTAAAAATGGTAGAGGGAAATGAAACAGTTTGCTTCTACAGAACTTTCTAGATTCTGAATTATGTTAACATGCTTTGCAAATATTCAACAATTGGGCGTATTTTATAATTTTTTTTCAAAATATTTTTACTCCAAGTATAAAATCTATGAAGACTAGGCTTCCCCACTGAATTTTTCATGAAAATTTTGACTATATATATAAATATGATTTCAAATTGTGAGAAAATCTGTTGTTCATAGTATCTTCTAATATTTTAGTTTTATCGTAGTGTTTTTAGGCTCTCTAGCAGAACTTTTGAACAAAATACAGATATTTAAATGCAGCAGGACAATTGATATTTAATGGGAAGTTTTGCTTCCTAAATATTTGCTCTCATCATAGTTATTTTTTGGTTTATAGTTTATCAGTATATAATTTTATCAAGTTTTTTAAGTAATTAAGCCTGTATATACTATTAAGAGTTTTAAGGAACATGTCGCTCTTCTTATATTTAACCTATTTTATAAACATTAATTAGTACTATATGTAATAGCTGTGTAGTGATAACACAAAACTACAGAAAAACACACACAGGAATATATGCACACAAATATAGCTTTTGTAACATGGCTTGTTTATATATATGTATGTATATAGCTCTCCCTCCCTTCTTTCCTGACCTCTTAGTTATACCCTGGAGCAACTGGTATTCAACACAAAGCCTGACCACAGGACTATAATTGTTCTTAGATTGCTTTTCAGATGTAAAGACACATGACCAGATTTGCTAAAGGTGAATGGGAAGAAGAGTTAGGATCTGTTACTGTGAGGCCTTGGTCATTCACTAATTGGAAGTAACTTTGCAAAGGCAATTTTAAAGATGGATACATGTAGAATGGATGGTGTCAGGCGCTCAAATGAAATGTGACTTGGAAATAAAGATATGGGTTAATTTCACATCTGCCTCTAGATACTTCTGCAGCTTCAGGGAAGTCACACAGGCTTAAATGGAGACACAAGAGCATTTTAGGCAGCCCCTTCCCTTGCTCTCAAAATCTCTGTTCTACATTTATTGAGGAACAACTATGCTCTCTCTGCTCAGGATAACAGAGGAGAAAGAGGACCTGCAAATGTTTGCAACAGATATTTATCTATATGGGAGAAAGTTTGTAAATTAAGTGTAGTTACTAATGTCACTGCGTGGTTTTATTCTTCTCTCTTCTGCTCTCCTAGGCAATGCCAGATACTTTATTGACAAAATATTTCCTCTAACTCTTACTGCATATCATAAAGCTTTTCATGTAATTTCTTTCATTATTTTAAAACATTTTCAATAATTATTTAGCATTCATATAATGCAAAGTATTTTTTTCTTTTCTTTCTTTCTTTTTTTTTTTTTTAAAGGAATGGTACAATCAATAATGAAGGCAAGTTAGGCAAGCAGGCAGGAAGAGAGAGAAAAAAAAAAACGTTTTATTCATTTATTTAATTTTAATTGTTCATCTTGGTATTCCGCCTGTTGCCTCTCCACCCTGCCACTCCATCTTGGGAGTGAACCTGGATTCTTGGGATGTGTGTGGATTAAGCTCTGCCAGAGGTGGCAGGCCGAACCATTTACTCCACCAGGGTGTACCTGTCAGTATTTCTTATAGATTAGAACTTCCAGGCCATTGATTGGTTGACCAAAATTGACTCAGTTCTACTCAAAGACAGTTTTCATATTTTCTAAATAACTTGTTTGTACTCATCTAATAGTTACTAAACCTGAGAAGTGGAATGATCTAGGGAGCTCAAAGACAATGAAGATTCTCTGATCTCACTCTATAGCAACCGAATCAGGAGATTTTATAAGTGAGAATTCAATATGTATGGTTATAAAACCTCCTTGTATGAAGTGTATGCAGTGGGATGACAGATTGGTGCACATGTGATATGACATGACCAGGCGATTTGTATTGGATTTTTGATTCCAAAGACGGTGACTTGGAAGTGAAAGAGCTAAAAAAGAATAGATGTTGATTAAATTATTATGAAATATCATTATGCTCCAAAGGAGATTTTATTTCTCAGTGGATATGTCATCGCCACTTTAAGGAATCCATGGCAGCAATTATTACCCTTCACTTGCACTGGAGGACTTAGAAGATCAGCGAGGTAAGAGACACGCACAAGGCCATTATCACTGGAAGAGTATGTATAACTCCTGACTTCTAATACAATGATCTTTAACTGATAGCAGTTCTAATATGTGGAACAATACTGAATAAGGGAGATTTTAAACGTCAGTATCAACTCATTAATGCTCTCTTTCCTCCTACAATTCTAGGCAAAAGGAAGGCAATGGTTTCTTCTGGGTATGCTGTGGTTTTCCTGTTTAAATGAGCCCATTAAAATTGTCCTATCCTCTTCCTGCCTAACTAGTCTCACTTGGTTCTTAGTTGATGAAATAACGTGAACTACTTAAGATTCATATTTTCTTTCTAACTATGCCTTGAAGGAGCGGATTAACTTTCTCAGCTTCTTCTCCAGCAGTAAACTTTAATTGGCTGACAGCTTGCTCAGCAAACACAGAGCCCCTGAGGGCTTTTATGGTAAAAGAAAAGAAAACGTGGTCACAGATCCACCATTTCTCAATATAGTTTCCTACCAACTATAAAAATAATACTGCATCAAGAATACTGAAACAAAGATGTTAAATACTTACTAATAAAATATGAAAATGACCCAATATTGTTCATTCTTCCTAGATTATTCTTTCTATTATCTTGTAAAAGAAAATATTTCAATCTTGTAAATTCTTAGCATGCAAGACCTTCTATATTACGCCTTGTTGAATCACTCTAGCTAGAAAGATTGAACTGCCTTAAAATTGACCAGTCATATATTGTCTTATTTGGTTATCAGTGTCTGTGTCTGCAAGAGAAAATGCTGATTTTTTTCCTCGACTTCCATCACATTCAGTTTATTACTGATAGAAACAGTAAGTTTAAGAAAGATTATCTATCGATATAGTGTGAAACCCATGAACACTGGTCAAGTAACTCAGAGTTAAACAACCAGTAGCTTTCCTTTGTCCTGGGAAGTAAAAACAAAAATGTTAAAGTGGGAATTTAGTCAGTCCATAGCCCAAGATATTCTCTAGGATTTTTTGGGGGGGCTCTGGGACATTCTTTATTTCTAGATAGTGTGTGTTGTAGAAGCCTAAATTGTAATCGTTATACTATCATGAATGAAAACACCCTGCACATGAATCTGGTGTAGCAGAGAGGGCAGAAACAAGAGAATAGTGTCAGAGACATTTTTAGCTACAGTTTCTAAAGTGATAAAATATATTAAAAAAAATCATTCAGACTAAGATTTGTTATTTCTATTCTTTATCAAGTAAAGTCTAAAAATAAAATGGTTTTAACTGAATTACAAAGGAGCTACATGAAGAGGATAATGCAGATATCAGAGAAGTTTTTGGCAAAATCTCACATGAGTCTTACAAATTCTTTAGAAAAACATAATTTTGGTGAATGGCCAATCAAATGCCAAGATCGTCAGTGTCATGTCATAAAACTTGGCATTTTCAGCATTCATCTAACCAATAGAAATGAGGCAATAAAAACATACTTGGTATATTTGTAGATGTGGATGGGATAGATAATATGCTTGATTAAGTGATACATTGTAATCTCTGTGGCCTAGAATGGATAAAAAGATAAATTTATTAAACACACACATATACACAGCTTTTGCATTTAAAGTGTTTAAATTGCTTAATTAAGTATGAATGGGCATGGAAAAAAGTAATTCAGTGAAAAGGGCTGTACATTAAATTGACTAAAATTTCATTGAAACTCATAGTATAACAAACTATTTTAAAGGAAAAGACCATTCGAAAGTTATGATTAGCAGAAATACAATGGTTATCCCAAGAAACTAAAGGTGAATTCAGTTTTTTTTTTAAGGTTAGAAATATATAGAGTGGTATATTTAATTTTGGTATTTTAGCAGTTAGTAAGGACCACTTGAGACATAGTACAAATTAATATTTCTAGAATTGTGAAGTATCCTATAAAAAGCATTTAAAATAACTGAACTTTTAGTCTAGAACAGTGAAGCTTGATGGAGGCCAAAATAAATATCTTTACATATGTATTCACTAAACAAATAAGCATTCAACTTTTATTAAACGACTTAAACCATGAAAAATTGATATAAATGTGAATAAGACTTGGAGACACATTTTAGTGGCCAAAGACACAAGTACAAAAAATTACAATATGGTGATATTAATATTAAGATCAGATGAATATACAATACTAGCGATGATGTCATAAAGTAAACATGTTATAGGTATTGACCTTTAATCAGTGTTTGCATTGTAGAATGTGAGGTTTCCTTGGTAGAGGGAAAATGTCCTAAAAAAGCAGCATAGCAAGAATAAGGTAAGGTGATATGAGCCCTAAGTAACTTAGTAACTTCCATATTTGAACTATAGAGAAATATTTAGTGGGAAAGAAGAATTTGAAAGAAAAGTAGTGATTAATTTATTTAAATGAGATAATTCAATTAAAGTGTGAAGAATAGATTAGACTCTTAAAGAAATTTATTAAGGAGAATAAATCATTCCAACTGTGAAGATAAAAAAAAAGTTCAGAAGACTTAACTACATTAACTGAAAGAACAAAATTAACAGAACAAAAAAGAAACTTTACAAACATATTAAGCATATATAAAAAGTTGTTTGATGAACAAGTAATATTTCAAATATGTAGAGAAAAAGGAATATTACAACAAGTGAACGAAGTTTCTGAGTAACTGGTTAAATGGGAAATAATTAGCACTTCATGTTGTATGTCTAAATAAATTCCAAATGATGTATCAATTTAAACATATGAATATGAAATATTAAAAAGCTAAAATTCATAATTATTTCAGAGTGAGGAAAGTTTTTCAGCATAAATTCAAAAGAATGAAAAAGAAAACATAACGTTAGAGTTGATATTCGTCAAAGAAGTAGAAGATATAAATAACGAAAATTCAAGAGACATCTGATATCTCATTGTGGTTTTTGTTTGTATTTCCTTGATCATAAGTAATGAAAAGTATTTCTTCATGTGTTTATAATCTGTCTGTATGTCTTCTCTGGAGAGGTATCTAGATTGCCGACCGCATTTTTGAGTGCGTTGTTTTTTATTGTTGAGTTTTACAGTTCTGTATGTAATTTGGAGATCAATCTCTGAAAATTATAAAATAAAAAAGACTAGAAACAAGTGTAGGTGAGAAGGTGGACAAAAGGGACTCTTTTATGCTGTTAGTGAGAATATAAATTAGCGAATCTTTTTAATCTTTTTGGGAAACAGTATTGCGATTCTTCAAAAAAAATGAATTGCCTATCATTCAATCTGGCAGTTCCATTTCTAGGTATATATTCAAAGAATGCAACAATATTAATTAGAAAAATATTTGCACTTCTATATTCATAGCAGCACAATTCACATCAGTCGAGACATGGATACAGCTAAATGCTCATCAACAGATAAACAGATAAAGTTCTGGTATTTATATACTCCAGGAAATTCTACAAAAGCTTTTTTAAAAAGATGAAATTTTGTCTTTTACAGCAACCTGGCTGGAACCGGAGGTAATCATACTAAGTGAAATAAAGCGGAAAGAAAAAGGTACCAGATGGTTTCATTCATATGTGGAATAAAAAGAAACAAATAAAAGAAACAAACTGACAAAATGCAACCACACTGCTGAATGCAATAATGTGGTTACCAGTGGGAAGGTTGAGGAAAGGAGGAAGGGGAGAAAGAACCAGGAGTTGGAGTAAAAATGGTGATGGTGACAGATGCTTGTCCACTATTGGTGGTTTTGGTGTGAAGTGCACATAAACTGAGCTTCACATTTATTTATTAAAATTCATGTAGTTATATAAACAAGAGAAACAAACAAGGATGATATGTGTCTCATTTTTAACTCACAGCATCCATTAGCAATTAAATCTCCTCTCCCTGTTTCTCATTTCAGTGAATTGCATTGAAGTCTAACTGATTACTCAAATCAAACCCTCAGAAGTCACCCTCGACTCTTCTTTCTCCCATTTCTTCACATTCAACCATCCACCAGCACTGCCACTTAACCAGTCAAAAGATTGTAAATCCATCCACAGCTCTTTTTCTTCTGCTGTCATCCTAATTCAAGCAACCAAAGCTCAGATTTCTCTAATAGTTTCCTAAATTGTTTCCCTACAACCACACTTAATTCCTTAGTATCCATTCTCTGACAGCATCTAGGGCATTTAAAGTGCTCTAGTACAATCACTTAATATTTATTGAGACCATACTATGTGCCAGGACTACTTAGAAAGTTCAGCCTAAAGCAGTAAACAAAACAAAAATATTTGCCTTAAGGGAACTGATATTCTGTGGGAGGAAGGGAATGGAGAAGATGAACAAATTCGTTGAGAAGTATGTTAAAAGATCAGTGCCATGGAGAATAAATACATGGTAGACAATGGACCTAGAGACTGCAGGAAAAGTCACTTCTGCAGTTGTGTACTTTGTGCATAGAAGCTTGGTAGAGAGGGCAAGAGGAAGTGAAATCAGAAGGAGGTGATTTTTCTAATTTTTCTGCCCAAATGTAGGCTGATTATAGGTACCACTGTAAATAGGACAGTGCCATTTATTTTCATATTTCCCAACCATTCCACAATTTTAATATAAATATCAATTTTGTCCTGTTTTTAATAAACTAGGACCGTCTTTAGAGTGGGGCAGAAGGAGCAGTTGAGTGACTCAAGCCCAGTCTGTTGAGGGGGCCCAAAAGCAGTGAGCATTTTGTCCCACTTTACAGACACTTGTTGGCCCTGACTGCAGTGAACCATGGCCACCACTGCTGTGAGGTAGCAGGAGCTTCACCCTGTGTGCCTATTTCTTCAAAGGGAGCCTAACACAACAGAATGGTCAAGCCACAGGCAAGTACTATGGGGGTTGTTTTTGGCACTGTGCAGGTTAATGGGCATTTCTGTCACTGGAATGGTGAAAATGGCATGTGTTTTAGGCAGGAAATTTTAAGCAGGGCTTATAGGGGTGTCAGATTTTTTTTTTTTTTTTTTTGCCTAAGGTGCTGAAATTCTTTGCACCAGCCCTGGTCATTTGTATGCAGTCCTCCTGGAATATACATTGTTACTATGTAGTCTCCAACAGCCATAGCATAGTACTTACTTGTAGGCCTCTTAGTCTTCTCTTGCTTGGATTGCTCTGCCTCCTCCTTTCCCTTTAGGCACTAGTGCATGACTCTGTCCTGTTTTTTGTCATCCCAATGCTCCTTTTTTTTCTCAGGGAAATAGTCAGCCTACCCAATTGGAGTTCTTTTTTCAAATACACATAGTATCGTTTTCTAATTTATTCATAGGCACAGTTTATGGGCCATATAGATGGTTCTGAATTAAGAGGATGCTTGACGTATTTTAAGAGTAGAGGCAGGGGTAGTTAAAGAGATTATTGCAAACTTCCAAGTGAAAAGTTATTGTGGTTCAAACAGGATAGAAGTTGTGAGAAGTGATCAGATTCTGCAAATTTTGCAAACAGAAGAAACAAAATGTGCTGCTAGATTGCTTGTGGGAACTTTCACATCTGGTCTACTCAGATCTTACAACTAAATTTGAGCCTTTCTACCTATTGAATATCATCTCCCTCCATTCTCCCTGGAGCTCAGAAAGCTTCAAATGCATTGCCCTTTTTCTTTACTCTTACAGAGTCCAGATACGTTCATGATCCAAAGCCTGGGTACCACCTGTTCTCTACCATGAGGCCATGTTTGCATGGTTTACTCATTTTTATCAGTCCATGAGCACTAAGGTACCTGTATAGAGAAGCCATCCCTGACCAAACTATATAAATATCACCCAAGACACTCAGTGATCTTCTACTGATCTATTATCTGGGCATAATTTACCATTATTACTAGTAACTATTTGTCTGTCAGTCTTTCTAGAGTGTAAGACCCATACCATTAGAAACATTATCTTCATCTAAAACCTAAGGAATAGTGTGATCAAAATAGTTATGTTTCTTCAATTGGATTACTCCCAAATATTCAAACAGTTACTCAGAACTTCAGTTGCCATTCAGATTTGTGACAAGTACCCAGAAATTATTCTCACCTTTTTAAAAGAAATTCAGTTAGTGAAAGGAATTTGCATTGCACAAAAATTGTGAAGAGTATGGAAGTTTCCACCTTCCCCTATCTCATCTCAGCCAGAGTTGCCTACAGCATATTAAGGTGGATTATTGTATATATTCACTTTAAATTTCCAAACGCCATAGTTTTTCACCATTACCCTGGAAATTATTTTAATTGATATTACCAAGTTTTATCAAAGATCATAAAAATAAATTGGAAGAGAAGGATAAAGTAAGCACATAAATCAGCAACAATCATTCAGAAAAAGATGTTAGTTTTACATCGATAATATAATATTTTGTTATCACATAGAGAACATCAATTATGTACATGAAGATACATAAATGTCAATTTATAAGTCCTGCCTAGGGGATAGTTTAATTCTATTGCCAAGCTGCAAGAAATTCAATTGATGTAGTACAAATTAATGGTCAATGCTAATAATACAAAGTTTATGAGATTTAGATCCAAAATATAGACTGTTACAAATAACATTTCAATTGTCAGTTCTCCTGGTGGTCTTTAATAAGAGAGTTGAAATAGTTATCATTCCTGAGCTCTGGTTGGATTAAAATTTTCCTAATGTAGTTATATAAAGATATTGTGGAGATTTTAGTGAATTTTTAAATCTAAATGTCTCAGTTATTTTAAATTCTTGTATGCACTATCTACTTGATATATAGGACATGATTTCAAATGGCAATCGTCTTTTAATATGAACAGAGTTCATATATAAACAGTTTGGGTTTGTTTCTTTTTGCTTTGCAAAGCCACATGAGACCACCAAAATATTTACCTTGATAAATAACTCCTGAGCCTTCGGTAACTAAAAATAAAAGATTCAACAGATTTTAGTAAACTCAGAAAAGAGTTGTTCAAAAATAGTGTCAAAGTGAAGTTCAATAGCTTGTACTTGCATTCCTAAAGATATTTAGCAAAATTTGTATGAGTGAGCAAGGAGAGAAACAAAGAGGTAAACATGGAAAATTATGTATGGAATGAATTTATACTGAAATAATCTAAATATTGCTTACTTTCTGGGCGTTCTCCTTCTACTGGTTCAGTTTCTAACCCATATCTTACTGCAAGAGTCTTCTAACTAACAGTTATATCTACTTCAAATCTTAGTTTCTTAAAATCCACCCTCTTTAATAAAGTCAAAGCAGTGGTAAGTTGAATTGAATGAAATTATTAGACAGCATATTTTCAAAGAAACCATCCCTAAAGCCCGCATATGACCATGTATGTCTGATCTCCCCTCTATACTTACCATATTTTACTAAAATTGACTATTCACATATTTGTCTCTCTTACTGGACTCTAAGTTCCTCAAGGGCCCAAATTGCCCTACTAATGTATTGTCTAAGTGTCTGACATTGAGTTCACACTCAGAATTATAAGTTAAACTGAACTTGTATGATACTTTTCAATTTTAGAAATTTATTATTTTTGTTTTGTTCAACAAATTACCACAACATGAAAAGAGACAAGAAATGTAGGATGCAAATACAAGTATATGTGTATACTTCTATTAGAAAGTTTTTTAATATTCCACTTTCTTGATGTTGGGTGGTCTAGTTTTGTAACTTTATGAAAAAAAGTATTTTTAATATTAAATTATTTTGAGTTCAAAATTTGTAATGTCTCAAAACCACTATCACTTATTTTATCTTATTACCAAAATGGCTTGTTTTGTTTTGTTTCATTTCTGATATGCAAAGAAAATAGATACTGTTTCATTATAAAGCTTATAACAATAGAACATACATACTTTAGGTCTTTTATTTTTTAAATTTTATTGTATTATTACAAAATTTAAAGACAAGCAAAAATCTTAAAAGATGATTTAATACTAATTTACAGTATAATGATTCTATAATTAAGTCTCAAACAGGTTGGACAAGGTCTTGGAAAGAAGGAGATTCAATTATTTGTCATAGACTTTCATCCAACTTTAATCTGGGTAACTTTTTTCTTCTATGTAATAACTACGTCTCCCATTGAGTTTGATATATCAGTGTTACTTCTCATGGAGCACTGCACGATTTTTGTGAGCCCCTAGAGCCAAACATTGAGTTGTAAGTCTCCATAACACCCTACAAAGCATCAGCTACTCTTTAACAAAAAACATTGTGCCTCCATTGTCCCTGGAGAATGACTGTATAAACAAACCTCTCCTGTAGATCAGCATGCCATTGAAATACAATTTGCACCTGGTGGCAAAAGTTGCAAAAAGTCAATACTTGATGAGGGAGAACTTTTAAAATCCTTGAAACAGCAAAGTGGCTCAAGGCTATTTGTTGTATTTGCAATAAAAGTGTAATCCAGTGTAATATGCAGGTAGTTACCAAGTAGAAAAAGCCAGCTGTGATACTATTGAACATCCCTCTCTCCCACCAAATGAGCTGTTAAGGGAAACAAAGAAAACTGGTAAAAGACTAATAAGAACTTCGAAAAAATATTCAGAAAAGGTTACACATCAGAATTATTCTAGAAGCTGTAGCAATTACAGAATCTTGGTGATACTATAGTGTACATTTCAGATACTTAGTTCTAGAATTGGGAGATGCCAGAAAAGGAAGAAAAAAAAATATTGTTTGCATGCTGAAAGAATTTTGGTGGAGAAACATTAAATTATACAAAACTTATTTATTTAAAAAAATTGGAGACAAGCATGTTTGTTAGAAATACTGCATTTGTGTTTTTATAAACCTTATGTTACCACCATCTGTAGCATTCTACGTTTCTGGAATCTAGCTGGTTTAATTTGGAGTTGATGTTAGTTCGCTGCATGAATTTTTGCACGTAACTCTCCCTTGTCTGTAGTTATATTGACTTTCTGGCTAATTTTCTTGCTTGATATAAATGATAGAAAAGGCATCCAATCCCTTAAAATGTCTGTGCTATTACAGGTAAGATGTATTCATTAAGGGTCTGAAAGGTTGAGAAATAATTAAATGCTAAAAGTATAAAATTTTACATTTTGATTTTTCTTTAATTTAGCAAAGGAATAGTGCCTCAAACACAACTGTCTTCTTTCTTTTTTCTTTTCTTTTCTTTATTTTAAAGGAAGTTGCAGGTAGGAATGAAGGTGAATAGGCAGGCAGACAGGAAGAGAAGAAGAAGCGCTTATTTATTTTGTTATCCATCCTGGTTATTCCCCTAATCCCTGAATCTTCAGTGTAATCATGGGATATAAATAGGTGATGCCCAGGGGACTTAACTGCTAAGGCACTCCTCAAATGAAAGTTTTTGAAAATGTTCTAGTTCCTCTTGTGTGTATAATTTTTTTCTGAATGAAATTTCAAAGCAATGAAGATGCTCTTTAGTTCTCACATTGAGAGTGTACAGCAGAATTCTTTTAAGCATGAATCTGGAAATTTTTTTTGCGTTAGTTAATCACTGATTAATATTTAAAATTTTGTAACTTTCGCTGAATTGTATGGAATTTCTTGAAAAGAAAATTGGAAACAGGAGTCAGGAGTTAAAATGTATTTTGATATAGGAAAGATAAATTTTTAAAGGTTTAAGGTGCAAAACATTAATAATTTAGACATGGTTTCTTTAGTCAAAGCAGAAAAATCAGGACGCAGAGTTAGTTTGGATGGAGGCTAATAAACTCAGTAAAGGCATGTTGAGTTTGAGATTTGGGTGTGATTTTCAAGTTTAAATATCTGAAGACATTTGAAACATAGACTTAGAAATGATTTTAGAAAGCAAAAGTGGCCATCAGAGCTGCTGTTTATTAGAATAGACATAAAAAATCAAAACCTGAAGAAAAAAAAGAACGCTCTGTTGAGAAGGAATTTTTCTAACAAGTAAGAGAATGTGCTCAATTAAAGGATATAAAGAGGAAAGAGAAAAAATAAAAATATTAGAGAATGAAAAGTTGGTAGCTTCTTTTAAAACCATTCAGAAAATAAATTTTGATGGAAGGATGGCCAGTACCAGAATCCAAAGATAAAATTCGTGCAATGAAGAAAAAAAGAAATTATTAGAATATATGATCCAAGTTGTAAATCATCTTTGAGAACCTTTCATTGAAATTGTAGATATGTTTCTTCTTTCAAAAACAAACTCCTAGGTAGAAGTCATGGACAGGTTAATAGTGGACATCTTCTCTGGAAGAGCCTAAGAAAGGAATGTCACTTTTTCTGATTTTGCCTTTTCTTAAAAAAGACTATACAGTTTGGCATTTATTGGTAAATCACTTGTAACATGAGGTAAATTCTTATATTTATTGAGTTTTTACTTTAACAACAAACATAACTACCTGGTTTAAATTTTATTTGAAACCAAGTTACAACTTTTAAAGGATTTTTTATTTTAACAAATGTGAATGATAAAATTGACATTTCTTGTACACAGACATGATTTTGAATGAGATGAATTTATCCAGTCTTTCAAAGGAGTAATTTAATTTAAGATTTACTTGCAAAAGTAGTAAACAGGTTGTACTTATATTTTTTAAAAAATGAGGAAGGTATGACTTTAGACAGATTTCTCAAAACCAAACCAAATGATGACATTTTATGTATCATATATATATATATATATATATATATATATATATAGTCTTCTAAAGTTTTTCATTTTCCATCAACCATTTTACATACCTTTTTATATCATTGTTAATTATTTTTGACTTATAAAAAGTAACTGTGTAGCATTTTACTATAATTTTAGAACGAAATAAGACATGTAAACAATAACTGATTTCTTAAGACTAAAAGAAACAATAGAACTGATTTTCTTCCCACTGATTTTCCTTCCCTTCCATATCTTTTCTAAAAAATATGTGTTCTCTTATTTAGATTTGTTTTGTAGTGTAGATTGATATGTATATTTTATTTTAATATTTTAATTTTCAAATACTCTGAGGCTGTTCTAATTCAATGTTATTTAAGTGTCAATAATTCTCAAAGAACTACTCAGAAATTGTGCTACCATGATAATTGATACTCACCTTGGTCATTCCACTAAACCAACAGCCCCTTAAGAAATGCTATGTCTTTCGTTTCTATAAACTCAAAGCATGCTTATCACTTAATTATTATACAGTAGGTAATCTGTATTTTCTTAGCAAATATATGGAGTTGAATTTGTTTATAAGTTTATATAAAGGAATAGATAAAGATGGGTGGGTAGATAACCTCAGTACTACACTGTGGTTTTAATATATGCTTTTTAAATTTAGGTAATCTGTTTTAAAAAATCACACAGGTCACGTTCCTTTCCACCCTTCTAACCAAACCCTTTATTACCACTCTTCAACACAATACATTTTCCTAGATTAATTTCCAGTCACTGTTGTGTTTATTAAGATGACATTTTGTTTAATTTGTTTAATTCATCATCTCTGAAGCAACCTATAATAAGTTACTACAATCTTTACTGAACTCTGAAGAGGACTCAGTACTTAAGAGCAAGGAGGCATCAGTAAAGGAAATGCCAGGGAATTAGACTTTTGGGCTGTGCTCTCTGATCTGCGAGGTAGATGTCATCTCCTCGACTCTGAAGTCTCCCAATATGACACATGAGGACATTGTATGAGTCCTTCTCAGTTCTTTATTGTATTAAATTTTAAGAAATAATAAAAATTGAATAGTAAGTAGAAACTTTGCTCCTAAAACTTATAAAAACAGAATTTGACTATACTTAATATTATTATTATTTTATTTTTCTTTATAGAGTGGAAAAGTTTTGGACATAATCTCTTTCTGAAATTCTCTTGATAGTTTAGTCAGCATGTATTTGATAAATGACTTATGTTTCTAACACTAATTATGGCCAGAGGCAACATTATGGGTGATTGTTTCAGATCTGAAAACAAATCAAATAATATGTAACTTCCAAATAGGTTTATCTTTTCAAAAGGAATGAATTACTTTTTTTAGGGTCTATCCTTTGCTTGTATTGGAATGTGTAGATTTTTATTTGGTCTTATCTTTCTAAATAGAGGTCTTATATTACAAGTTAGCATCTTGTTCAGAGAGAATTACAAATCTCATATAGCTGTCTAGCACTTTAAACTTTCTTAATATGTGTTCACACTTATTAACATTTCATTTTCGCAAAAAGACACGAGAAGTAAATAGAGAAAATATTAATTTTGCTGTTTATAAAATGAGAAGGCGGCACAGTGCATCTGAATAATTGCTGTGAACAAAGTAATGAGGGAATCTCACTGCAGACCTGAGTCCTGGGTCCTCAGAATTTATTCCAAGTGAAACGACTCTGGATTTTAGAATCTGGTTGCTTTTAGAATTGTTGGAGATGAAGCAATCAGAAAGAAGAACCCAAGTATGTCTTAAGGAACACAAACTGTTAGAAAAATCAGAAAGTAAGAGAAGTCCAAAAATCAGTGAGGAAGCATGGGCAGCTGTTGTGCTATGTACATTGGCATTTAAAGTCCTGATTTGTACACATAGACAAGAAGGGCCTGGGAATATTTTTTTGTGACAATTAGTGGATTTTTATATGACAAATCTTCTTGTCTTCAATTAAAGATCTTACTATAAGAGAAGTTTTATCTCTGTTACACAGGTATCAGGGTATTTTTTGTCGCAGAATTTTTTTAGAAGAAAATAACAAGCACATTCATCCTCTCTGAGTACTCTCTGCTCTTCTGTACAAAAACAATATAACCAGTTTAACCAAAGTTGACAGGAGCACAGTGGGTCTTGGCTGTCCAAGATTTTAGAGTTGTCTATTGAACCAGTTCCTAGAGGTTGCTTATGTAAAGCTCATGGCAACAGCAGTCCATGAACTTTACACTTCATTGTGCAAAAGCCTATTTGGAAATGTTAAGCCTTTGGCAAGACACGGGATCACTAAATCATCCTCGCATGGTTTAGAAATTCTTGTTCATGTACGGAACCAATAACAACATTGTGTGCCATATTTTCAGCATTGAGACTGTGTTTTACTAAAATAAATAGCCATGTCCCTTTCTTGCAGGGATCAGCATTTAAGACTCGCTCAGATAAAATGGAATGTCAAGAGTTTCAACAATTATACTGACAGAATATTTTGGATGATAAAAGAGCAATTAACATTATCAAAATTTAGAAAAGGAATTCTGATCAGGAAGAATTTTCTTCTAATTTCAGTGTGATCATTAGAATCGACTTTCAAATGCTTGTAAATGTATATACCAGGCATGGTGTGATAAATACCTATCTTTTATAGAAAACCACCTGGAGAGATACAAAGAGCAGTGGACATTCAGATCACATGTACTTGGGTTTTAACATGTCATCATTTATTCAATTCAGATTTGTTGAGCACTTGCTATAATTCAGGCACTTTTCCAGCTACCAAAATAACAACAATGAGCACAAAGGCACTGTTTTGTGGGAGAGAGAAACATTAAACACAATAATCCTATGAATACTTTAATAATTAAAAAGCAAGAAATGATTTGATGTCCAGGTCACTAAAACAAGACACCTTAAGCCCACAGAAATTTAGGGGGCAGGTAAAACATGATTTCTGTTAATTTTGAATTTCAGGTGAATAGCAAAGCTTTGGTATAAGTATGTCAAATACTGCATGAATGATACATAGACTAAAATTACATTTTATATTTATTATACATTGTATATTTATATTTAAATTTTCCAACCCTAGAAAAGGAGCGTTGATTTTTAGGCTATTGTAATGGGAGTTAAAGAAGGCCTTTCTCGGAAACATTTAAATTAAGCCTATGAGATGACCAGCAATGGCACAGAAAGAAGCAGGAGAATATTCCAAATATATGAAAGTATCAGATAAGAAAATGTTAGAAGCCCAGTAGCACTATTGCCTTCCATGGGCGGAGAGAAATGCGGTGTGCTATGAGGAGGCTAGTAGAAAGGAAGGTTGTAAGGCCAGTGTGGTCAGATCATTAGAGGTCTTTTATAAACTATGATGTCTCAGCTGACTCCTCTTCTCCACAGTTTTCACACATGTGTACTAAGGTAATAGAAATGACCTAGGGAAGGATGTACATGCTTAATGGTGGGTGCAAACCTGACAGTGAATAAACATTTCTGCGTATTCTCATAATGGTCATTCTAGCTGGAATTTCTTTATTACCTGTGGAAACTTTTATTGTTTTGTTGTCTTTCAACTCAACTGTTTTCCATTGACTTTAATTTTTCTCCAGCTTAGGGACTGACTTTTAAAGATAGCTGCTCCTTGGTTTTTGTACTTCGGTGGCCTGGTATATGACTGTATTAAATCTGAAGTTAGGAGCAATTTTGCCAGTGGGTGTCTACATGGCTTATAAATGACTATTTCTGGGTTTTCAACTTTCTCTTAGGAAAATGTCTCATTCACTAATACTAGCTCCAAATATGTTTCTCCTCTTTTTCTATGATATCGAGATTTTGAATGCATCTTTCTCAGGGGGTTATTTTGTAGTCCATTTTGAAATGTTTTCTATGGTTTTAAGCTAAATTGGTGTCATGGTGGAGAAAAAATATCTCCCTTCCTAATATCTTGGCCTCCTCCCCTCAACTGCTGGCCACCCCAGAGACAACTTCTGTCTAGCGCTCCGACATGCTGATTTTGAGTGAGCACATCGGCCTGGGAGTGGCAGCACCGGGCCAGAACTCTCAGTGATGAATGTCAGCACAGCGGCCGCAGTCTTTCTGCCAGACAGGAGGCTAACAGGCAAACGGCAGGGAGCTCACAGGCTTGGAGAGGCTTGTTAGACAGAGTTCAAAATTCTCGAGAACATCTCTCTGCCACTCCATAGAACAGCTGCAGCCTCACCAGTAGGAGTCTTCACACTGATTTTTCAAAAAGCTCCCCCTCCAGAATTTAATGTCATATTACACTATTAAATGCCTTGCACCACAATGTATTGTTATCCATCACTCTCCAAGCTCACCATTGGTTGCAAAGTTCCTAATTTGACCAGAGATTTTTTTCACTTATTAGAATGAGTTTTGTTATCTCCTCTTCTGAGAAGTTGCCACCTTTCCAGTTATAGAACTTTCCTGTATAACTCAAACACAATTTTTGCTTTATACCAGTTTAGTTATTGGCCACTTTAGAAAATTTCATACTAAAAAGTAAGTGATTTCTTGGGAAAAAAAATACATATATCAAGAATTTAGCAAGAGTGATCAGCTTATAAAAATGTTCCCTCTACTGAGTAAGGTTAAATTTGTGCATTTGCTCAACAATTAGGTTTGTGTCTGTTCTAGGCAGTGGAGTTAAAAAAATAAAAAAGACAAAGTCCCTATCCTTTTATAGATGAGATTCTAAAAGAAAGACAGACCGGAAGTCAATAAATAAACAACATATATAATATGATTTCAGATAGTGGTAACTGCTGTGAATTATAATGTAAGCAGGATACAGAAAACCTGAGGCAGGTAATTATTTCTGATAGGGCAGCCAAGGAGAGACCTCAATATTTGAATTGAATTCTGAAGGCATGAATGTACCAGAAGTAGGCACAAATTTGAGATGTTTAGAGGATTAACATAAAGAATGTATTACAATAGTAGGTATAAGATTGGCACTAAATATATATCGCTCAAAATGTCCATGCTATCTCTGCAAGGGTGAACAGTATTCTAGGTGTAGGGACAGAAAATACAAATTGGTTTCTCTGGGAAACAGCTGAGGAAAGATATTAGTGTGCAAAAGTTTTATTAGTAAGTACTCTTAAGATCACTGCCTACAGAAGAGAAGAGAAGGAAGAGAGCAGGTCTGGCAGAGAGAGACGTTGATCAAAATGAAGCTTCAATAGGAAAATGCAATGTGCTTCAAAATAGTACATTAGAGAGAGAGGTCTGGATGTTTACCTCTTCATGTAGATCAGTCATCTGATGTGGGAGGACCATCTCAGGGAGGGATGTGATCTTGTGGGACAAAGCAGCTATCTTCAAACGAGAAAATTCCTGAGGAGGAGTGACAGCTTATGCTGGTTGACCTGAAACTCTCTCAGATGTTACATGCTAGGAGCTAATTCTCCATTAATCGCTCGCCATCTGTATGAAGATAGGTACTTCATTTCTAAACAAGTCATTCAGAATCTGAGAAACACAGATTCTACTTTAAGGAGCAAGCAACTAAATACCCTTTGGAGAGCACTTGGATTCCTTTAGATCAAACATTCCAATTATACATACGTCAGTTGGATCTATGTAATCAATTTCTTCATGTCCTTGGTATAATAATCTGAAGATCTTGAGTTTACCATATAGGAATCATTGTGTGTTTTATTAATACAAGTAAGCAAATATATTTTGAAATGCTCGAATAATTGTCTTTAAAGAGCTTAACATCTACTGAAAAAAAGCAGACATGAAAGTCAACTCCTATAATTTATTATACAAAATAGAGTGAACTAAAGAAGTGGTAAGCAATAAAATATTTTGAAGTATAAATCACAAGATATCTCTCTTAAATGAAAGTCAGTGTAGTTAGAGAAAATGCTGAAATGAAGATACCTTTAGAGTCAAATTTTGATCCACTGGGGCAATTTGTGAGTTAAATCAAACAAGAGAGCAGATCTGTGAGCCTGGACTGGATAGTGAATAGGATAGATGGCCGAGAAGGAAGATTATGGAGAGATGGGAAAGATAATCCATACTTAGAATACTGGAGATACTGAATATTCTACTAAAAACCCAGACTTGATTCTCTAGATTTAGGTCTCAGAATGTGGCTTATGGGATTCCTGTATTAGTAATTTGCGTATTTTTTTTTTAAAAAATTCAAACTGGTATGCTCTGCCCATGCTTTATAAATGAGAATTTCTGGGATGGGTGCTTTGAAATTCATAGTTTTCTCAATTTCCCCATGATAGATATAAGATCTCTGCCCAAAACAATGACCAAACATAGAACACTCAGTTCTTTGCCTCTATACTCTGTAGGGTCTGTATGGGATTTTTCCTCACACTAAAAGTATTAAATTGAAACATTCCAAGAATTATGACCTCAAAGTATTTCATTTGAAACAATAAATTAGTAATTTAATATACTCAAACTTTATTTGCCCATTAATGCAGAACAGCCCAAGAGCTTTCTCTTTCTGCCAAAAAATACTCACATTTTTTAGAAGCCTCAGAGATTGTTGTCAGTCCTATAGTTATTATTCTCACTTTTTAGTGGGACATTTTCCTTTCTTTTGATCACAAGAATCATTTTACAACCGGTACACAAAGTATCTTCAGGGCCCTTGGAGACTCTCTTTTCTGACTTGCAGTTATAGCAAGGAGTTTATTTTTTTGTTTATGATCTGTAAATTTCCTACCAAATCTCTGATAGGTTTCAGATCCCTTAGCAGCCAGTCTAATCTTTTATTTTCCACTTATAGTCAGCCCAATAATTTAAAATTTTTTTCTGAGGAATTGTTTTCCCTTGCTTCAGCCACAAGCACTTGTTTTTCACCTGCTTCAATTTAGAAATCCCTTGTTAATATTTTCTTTTATCTCTGTCTTCTTTTCCTTAGGAACTTGTATCAAGGCCAGGCACACTAATGATGAAGTGATGTGTTTCATAAAAAAAAGGTTTCATAAAACCTTTCTGATTTATTAAGGGTGGAATTGTCACAGTAGTAATGCAAATAGTATAAATAACAGTGCCTCTCCTTCTCCCTCAAATCATATCTATTTTTACATCTATTTGCATATTTTGATTCTCCAAGTTTTCTCTGTGTTGGAGGAGGGATTATTGTTCTCCTTCTGCAAAATAATCGAAAGTAACACTAATAAGATTAAGGAATTTCCCTCATATCCACACAGTAAGAGGTTGGGTAAAAGGGGACAAAACAAGAATTTATACACTCTTTGGCTATAAAGGTATAGTAGGTCCAAAATGAATAAGTGTATGCTTCCTGTTTCCCCCCGACTTCTAAAGGACTCACTATTACCAGATCCAAGATGCTATTTTTTTTTTAATTGAGAAAAGGAAGATCAGAAGTGAAGGTAACAGATTCTAAGTGTGGATTTAAAACGTGAGAATGGAATAGAGAAGTAGTGGATCCAATATGCCTGTGAGGAATGTGGATGATGGAAAATAATATTATTTTAAGAAACGTCGCTTGATATATGCCCCCTTTGTTGTTGTATCAAAATTTGATGAGGACAATTGATTGCTTGTGTTGGATGTTTGTGATTGTGGTTATAATCTGAATATGGGTAACATGGATCCCTGGATTCACAATTGATCAAAGTGAAGCCTACAAAGCAATTTTGAGCACACAGACCTTGCATGTCAGGAAAAAAGTGAAATGAGTTTGTACCAATGTCCCTAAAGCAAGAAGACAAATGGAGCACGCGTCTTCCTGGCATGGTTTCCTGCTGTAGGCACTGAAGAGTGACAAGTAGGGTTACCTGGACAAACTGTGCCAGGAGGTAGGGAGGATGGGCCAAGGGACCAGAGGCTGGAGTGCAGTCATCAACACTATTAATGCTATCAGTATAGACTGTCTGAGAGGTGAAACTTCCCGGAGCATAGAGGAAGATGGCAGTACCAAGTAGGAGGAGGTGGGCTGGTCAGAATTAGCTATTGTATTGTTGGAGGGTTGATCGGAGACTATTCTGTTGCCTTGTAGCTTTTACCTGTGAGTCCTCAGTTGCACTTTCTCAGATAGTAACTATGATATGTACAACAAAACAAACATCCATGATTCTCTGGTAGACCTCTGTTGACCGCATGTCTGTTTCCTTTGATAGTCACATTTCTAAGAAGCACTCTGTATGGATATTTATTCTACCTCTTTGATTCCTCTTCCCTCACCACCTATCATCAAACCTACGCTGGTGATGTTGTGATTAGAACCATGGGAAGCATATTCACTGCTGCTTCTACCACAGTTCCTTTGACATGGATTACTGCAGGGCCTGAGATTACTCTTCTGGTGAACTATGTTAGTACCCATCAAGTGTGATTACGAGAAGAGTAATGCTTGGAGGGTGTGAGTGCCAGATCCCTTGAAAGATGTGTTTGTAAAATCATGAAAATGCAGTTTTGTTTTATATGTCAATCTTGCCAGCTTAGTTAATAGGAATCTGTCTTGAAGAAATGTATCCGTTTCTAAAAAAAATAAAAAACTAAAAGAGATTTTTAAGTCTGGAAACTGAGGGTGAGATCCAGGCCTGAGTAATCTCATTCAGGCACCATCCAAGTGGGATAAGCTAGTCCCTCTATTGCAGGGCAGCCCTTTCTTGACTCCATCTTGTAATTACAGTGATGACATTATCTTATTTTACTTATGTGACACGGTAGCTTCATGTGATAGGTGTTCAAATGACTTGATTACTTTTCTGTGTTTACTTCAAAAAACCCCTGCCAATAATTTCTGTTTCTCAAAGATAATTGGTTAAATTTCAATAATAATAAGATGTTATTAGACTGGACTCTGTGGAATATTTAGCAATATTGAATATTGCTGTATCTAATTAAATCATGCTGATAATCAACTCAGTTGCAGCAAAACTACTTCTTTATTTGAATTTAATATTCCTTAATATTATGAAGGAACCAATCATTTGTAATGACTATTATTTTAATCAAGTATCAAAATTTTTAAATCAATAATGCAGAGTGCACCAAGTAGCATCATGATTTCATTATCCTCATCTTGTTTCATTGTATTTTTTCCTTCCTTTTTTTCTTCGTTGGTATTGGCCTTTCTTAATCTAAGTAATTCATATAGCATTTTAAAACTTGCTTAAAGTCATTCTGATTTTATTTAGTCTTTATATTTTGAAAATATGTTAGTATTTATTCTATCCAGTGAGAAAATGTTGCTTCTCTTAAAATATGAAAGTATACTGAATTTCTTAGTATTAGTTTTAAATGGTTTTCTTCAGTATTTTCTAGGAGAATAAAAATAAAAAGCTTTAGGATTTGCCCCATTTTAATCTGGTTTTGACTATTCCACTTACCCTTGATGTTCTCTCTCTCTACATAAGTGTGTGTGTATATGTATGTATATATACACATACACATACATATATCGCTAAATACTTTTATCTCTATCGTGCATCCAGAAATTTTATAAAATTCAGCTAAATTATGTGGCTCATTTAATTGTTAATGTATATTCTTTTGTGTCTTACGTAATGCATGTAAAATAACTTAAGGATGACTTTTGAGTGTAAACAATAATTTATTCTTTTATTTGCCTTTGAAATTCTTTTAAAAAATCAATGAATTCAGTAACACTAATCATTTAATTGACTGTAAGATTCGTATATTGCCTATTAACTTATGGAAATTGTACTAATTTTCTATTATTATTTTCTATATTAGTGAAGCAAAACTATAATGGTAAATTTCATTTAAACAACACACTGCAAGGAGTTAGGAATACTTTATATTATTTTTTAAGTGTTGCTATGGAGTATGGAATAAAATGAGTGACACTTATTGTCATCTTTATTTTATAGTTAAAAAGTGAGATGAAAATGGTGACTTGCTTGTCCTCAAAATAGAAAATTACACTTGTTGGAAGGTAAGGAGAGAAAACATGGGCCTTCGAATTCCACAATCTCCAATAAATATATAGCTACCACTTTTAAAAATCATTAAAATCTTTTGCAAGTGCATAACTATAACAAATGTATTATTCATATCATGTATGTGTACCTATGTATTCTCATTTATGTATACATATACATTCCATTCTATTCCAAAAATTATAAATGAAGTGAAAAATAAGAAACTTTTTATGATTGCTTTGAAAGTATTGTCTCACTCTTATTTATCTATGAGTGGATTATTATATGCAAATATTATTATTACTAACAATAGTTTATTGAAAACTACAGCTCAATAAATAGTCACTAAATGAAAAGAGAAAGATTACGAAATTTAATGGAAAAATAACTATGCAGTCCATCTGCGCAAAATTCTCAAATAATTTTTACAGATATAAAAATATATTTATTGAAAAAATTTGAAAAGTAATGAAACAATTTGAAAGCAAATTTAGTCTGTATATAAAATAGAAAATAGTTAAGGCTAATTAGAATTGTTCTTTATTTTTTCATTTCTGAACCCCTTCACAAATAATATTTCAAAATCTATTAAGTTCATAATTATGCATTTCAAAATAAAATTGTAGAGCAGGTAAACACTTTTTTGGTAAAACTAAAGATTATACATGAAAAGGGTTTTAAATGCTAGAATTACACACAATAGATAAAAGAGCCATAAAATACACTAAGGAACACAATTGGTATGCTATTCAAATGCATTTCCATTTTAATAGTATTAACTTCTTTTCATATAAATTGATAAATATGTCTTTTCTTGAATTCAAAATGTCAGACTATTATTTCTCATAACATTTTTTATTTTATGTTGTGTGTGATTGTTTGAAAAGTCATAATAACCCCTAAAATTCGTAGCTTAAAGTTCAAGAGACAATATATTGAAAAGTTATCATTTGCAAGCTCATTATGTGAAGTCAATATTTCCAGTCCAGTAGACCATATCATTCTAATGAACTCAGAAATCAAATTTTTAAAAATTGATTAAAGTGAAGCTATATGAGAATAAAAGTAGCATTCTTTGGCATGAATCCTGGATGTATCAGTTAAAAAAAGGAGAAAGGGGTCAAAAAACACCAAAATGTCAAGGATATAAGGAGAAAATCACTCGACCACATGATTCCAGTTGGAAATACATACCATTTAACACAGTTTGAAGTTGAAAGTTCATTTATTCTGTTAAATTTTTAAAAACCATCATTCTAGGCTAGCTATAGTCAACTTTGACCCACAATTTCCAGAGTTGGGAAGTGATATTCTCAGTAAATAGATGTTTTCTGAAAATTTATGAAAGAAAATGTGGTCCAGAGCACAAATCCAATCATTTTTCAATGTAAGCAGTAACTTTCTATGAGAAAAATACTTAAAGTTTTTGTTAACATGTAAGGTCAGGCAATGATGCAAGAGATTTAATAGAAGTTATTCAATAATAATCTGAAGAGTTTGTACTGTTTACCCAAAGAAGCAATCATCCAAATAACTACTTGGTGCAGACAAAGAAGGGTGCAGATTAAACAAACTAGAGTTCAACTATTATAGGATGTGAGGGTTCAAGATTCTTAGTCATTTATTCAACTTCCTAAAAAGTTTTGGTTTGAACAGTTATAAAGTTAAGTCAGCTGCCACTGTAAAGTTTTACAAGGGCACAGTTCTTCACTGAGGACTGCTAGATATTTAAGCTTTCTTTCATGTTACCACATGGAAGATTCATTAGATGTGTATAATTTTTATCTTCCAAATATATTGTTGATGTATTCATGTTTTACTCTGTTCTTATTGAAATTATTATATACTTCCCTTTAAAGTACCTCTCAATTAAGTTTAATTATTTAAAATTATTATATTGATAGTTTTATGTTTAAATCTAATGAATTTAATCATTACAATGTATAGTAGTACTTATTCTACAACTGAAGTTCAAGTATGTAAAGAGATTAATTTATTAATATATTAACTGATAGCTACAAATGTGGTCTCAGAGTTAGGTTGATTAACCTTCTAGTCTGCATCTATAAATAAGTGAATCTTCGCTATGTTCCTTAAACACCCATGCCTCAAATTATTCATCTGTGAAATGATTATTAGAATAGTATCTACAGAACAAAGTTGCATCATACTTAAAT
This sequence comes from Solenodon paradoxus, assembly GCA_004363575.1. NCBI lineage: Eukaryota > Metazoa > Chordata > Mammalia > Eulipotyphla > Solenodontidae > Solenodon > Solenodon paradoxus. The sequence goes on along the minus strand of RJWH01000118.1, from coordinate 395,676 downwards.
GAGCTAATCAATATGATCATAATCTCAAAGTTACTAGTAAATAGTAAGGGCTCAGTAACAGTTAACTATTACTATTTTAATTTAGAAGAATTTCTTTAAGTCAATGATGACGGAAATACTGTGTTTTTAAAATATTTTTAGGTCAACTTAGTTTTAAACTCTAAGCTCCTATTTCACTGAAAAGTGGCAAATTTAGCTTCATTGAACCATAGAGATTTTCCCCACTTCTGAATTGTGTCAATATGCCAAGTTTCCAGCACGGTTGATAGTACCAGGAATGAAATTTTGAAGCTTGTCTGGTTAGTGTCTACATTAGTTAGCAATGAGGAACATATTGTTTCATCTAACAGTGTCATTTTATCTCCACTTTTTCATTGTAACCTGTTACAGGGAGAGAAATCTTTGACAAATCTCTTATCCTCAGATGTAGTTCTCTTTCTGATGAACCTTTGGGTGAATGCTTGCTTGAGACACCTAAAACGTCTTCTACTCAGTGGAATCACAGATCTCTCTTTCTTTTACTAGTCTTGGAAAAATTTTTAAATAAACAAACATACATAAAAACTGCTTCTAACCAACTTGAATAAGTAAAAAAGAACTGAAGGAGAAAGCATAAATTGAATATATTTAGAATGTCATTCAATATTATTTTTAAATAAAGTAAATGATATTTTAAAGAAAATCTACACTTTGACCATGTCCTTACCTACCTCACACTTCTTATTCTCTCTGTCTCTCTCTCTCTCTCTCTGTCTCTAGCTCTCTGCCAGATCTCCAGGGGTGCTAGTGTGGAAAGGGCTAATCTCCTATCCGACACAACAAAAACGAGAGATTTATTCTTGATATAACAAAAAAAAATCAGCAGCCGATATTGCATAAATATATAAAATTCATTTAAATAACAATATTTTAGTTGGAATATTAAATCCCAGTGAAATACATTGACTGATAACTGTTAAAACCAGTCTTAAAATATAAACTTTCCTAATTTAAGAAAAAGCTTTCAGCACAGCTTTGTATTTCATTATTTCTCAAAAAGAGCATATTGGGTGTGTTCTGGTGGCCTAGGTGTCTAGTACACCCTGGGAGCAAGCTCATGTACATTTCAAGATACTGGGTTCAAGATCCAGGACTGGGGATAACAACCAATGTGAATGACGAAATGAAAATGGTTGAAATGCTGTTTTCTCCTCTATTCCTGCCCGCCTGTCTGCCTCCTCACCTTCATTCCTGCCAGCAACTATGCTTTGGAAAAAAAAAAAAAAGTATATCAATTCCAACATGTGAGGGAAGGTATTAAAGTTCCTAGAGAAAGACAACTTAAATGTGATTTTACAGAAAAATTGAGATAGAATAAAATTTTATATTACTTTTTTTCTGTCATTTGGAGAACTTTTCCTTTGGGGTAATATATATATACAAATGAAAGAGTTTGCTTTATGTTTATACAGGAGTCCAAACTCAAAAATTTACTTCTTAACTCTCATCATTTGATCTTTATAGCATGTCTATGAGATAGGTAGAGGAGGTATTACAATATTAGTTTTCCAATGAGGAGATCAAGATTCAGAAAATCTTGATCAGAGAAGATCTTCCCAGCATTACAGAGATGCTAAGTGTTGAGCCCAAAGCCCCAAATCTGGCCTTTTGGTTCAAACCCAATATAATTTTTTTTTATAACCTGAAAGCAGCTTATAAATCTGGATGGCAAATAGCATCCACTTTGCATGCCAACCCTGATAAACTGGGATTTATACTGGAAAGGAGTCTTGAAGGACACGTAGAAGATAGCCAGATGAGGCCAAAGCATTGCAGGTGCAAACAACCACCAGATATAAAAGCCCAGTGATAGAATTCTACATTTGGCATTCAAGGATCTCCTGGTGTTTCTCTTCATTTAAACTAAGCATGCTTTATCTGAAAATTATTTGCTTTGCCCCTAACTCTAACAGAAAATCCTCCTCTGATTATGCCAGGCTCCTTTAAGCCTCACCACGGCTCACTACGGCTGGGTCTCCACAGTCATGTCAGGCCTCTGGATCATTTATTCAGAGTTACTGCCAGGTGAACCTGATGGCAGTTACCCAGCGATGTGTCTTCCTAGAAGTTTGTTCTGGGTAATTAGAGAAGGGCTTAATCATGCCTAGTGACTGACTATGAAATATTTTCTGATTTCTTACCTAAATCAAGAGCAGGATGAATAAACTTCCTTGATAATGAGGTTCACAATGATGCCTTTTAATGAAAAGATTTTGGTGAGTTTTCTGTATTTTCAAGTAGTGCTTTGTGGTGGTTGTCTCTGTGATAAAAATTCACATAATGATCATAATTATTATTATTCTAGTCAACATTATTTTGTCCTTGGGCTGTCCTAAAAATTTTACATGAATTATGTATATTACTTATAGCTCTTATAAGAACATATTTATCTTCATTTTTTAAATGAAATAAATTAAGATGGGAGATATAAAATAACTTGATTAAGTCATGAAGAGATGGGGTAGAGTACAAACACATATCTTTCTGCCTATAGATATGTGAACTCTTAACTACACCCCTCATATCATAGTTACTTAATTTGAGAATTAAAAAAAGACAACCAAGAAAGAACTTGCATGTACACAATAGTACAACCAATACTTTCTGTAGAGAAAAGCACCTTAGAATAATAAAATTTATAAATCCTATACTAAATACTTATATTTATTAATTAATATTTATTAACACATCTGAACAAATCAAGTTGTTTTCTTTATAGTCAGTCCATTTTTCTAATATTTCTTCTGTCACCTTTCTTTGCTTGTAATAATCTCATTTCATATTCTGACTCAAAAGTTTTTTTTAGAATTCTGCACTGAATTATGTTAGTCCTTTAGGCTGTATTTCCCACAAGAACATGCAGGAACTTTGATGATAACTTTCAACAGAACAAAAACTGCCCCTACTCATCACAGCTCCCTAACCCTGCTTGAAATTGGTTAATTTCTGCAAAGCAGGCTGGAATTCAGAAGCTTATGTGTTCAGACTCTTCTTGGCTACTTTTTTTAAGAATTTATGTTTTCTCACCAAACACTGTTGATCTGGTTTCCTTTGATTTTCAGAATTTTGCTTGAAAGAAATTATAAATATGGTAAATGTTCTGGTCAGCATTTAAGTTTGTGGGGTTATCGTGATTCAAAGGGATGCATCTAAGAGCAATGATGATTCAGAATTATACACACATCTACTTCTGCCAACACAAAAATACAGATTTTCACTGGATGATGACCAGGTGGTTGTCTTAGGGATTTTGGTCATGTTCTAATCTTGATGAGCAGAATGGTGCACATGAAAGTAAAAACTGTCCAGAAGTTCCGAATTCTTAGTCTTGAACAAGCTCTTTGCTTTGAAGTATTACTCTTGTTGTAAGTGAAGTACTTAATAAAGTGCCTCTCACAAAGTTTGTGATCAAAGTTTCAGAAAATTACCTTTCATTATTTATTTAATTAAGTCACTTGAATTAAAAGTTTACCTTTTGGGAAACTTAAGTGTCTTCATTATAGAAACTATTTCTTGTTTTTTATTCACCAATAAAATAACTGGAAAAAATAAACTACTTTAAATTTAATTCCTCTCTTTGAGCCTTGGAAATGGTGCAGTCCTGAGTTTTATCAATTTTAACACTATCATGAAATTTTAATAAACCATATTTCAGAACCAAAATTAAGTGTTTCCTGAAAATAGGTTATTATAAGTTAGACAGATTCCCTATGCAGAGATATGAGCTTCCTCTTGACCTGAGAATTCCTTTGTACCTTAATTAAAGAGAAGAGAATGAACACCAAGCAGAGCACTGATAAAGAAAAGGAAAATGCATTCCTTCAGGATTGCTAGTTTTTGGTCTAGGGCTTATCCAACAAGCCATTTTCCAAGTGTTTATTAAATCAAGCAAAACAGTGTGTTTCACATGTCTTAGTGCTTCTAGAAATAAATCAATTCAAAATAAGTGAGGAAGGAAAGTGTGTAAATCACAATTTACATTGAGAAATTGATTCCTTTCCCCAAATGAAACCATGCTCTCTGTCAGAGTGAAGGAACATCAAAGCAACTATGAACAATGAGAATGAAAACAGGAGTTTGAAATGGAAACTGAACCTTTAATGCTTTGCTTACGGTGTATGGGATGTTACCATGGGTTGTAAACAGTCTCCCTTTTTGATTTCTTACATCAGAATGAATAATAATTTTATTAATTTTCATTGCTCTTTAGAGTAACTATATTTTTATTTTCTTACCCTGTAATTTTTCAATAATCTTTGTGACTTTTAAGGGATAATCATAATGTTTTAAATTAGTTTTGGTTTTTGTTTTGCTGTTGGATTGGATTTTTATAATAAAGATGCCTAAATATAGGGGGCTACAGACTCACAGCTTTTAGATAACTCGGGCTCTTGTTTTGCATTCCATGTGACACTGGAGAATCAGACATGGTCATCCTCAGACATACACCTTTTTGCTTATCTTTGTGAATTGCAGTTTGTAAATAAATTATATAATCTAGATTCCATATGAAGATTAAATACTCATATCTATCATCTGTGTTGTTCTTAAATTTAATCTTAAGCATAGGAGAGCTCAAGATTTTTCTATTTGCAGAAACTTTAGAACTATAATTTTTGTAATTTAGTTATTATAAAATATAGCTTATGAATCTCATGTGATAAAAATGATTCAGTCTTGTATTTTAAATAAGCAGTGTATCTTTTAGTTTAACATTTGAAGAAAGTAGTCGCTATGTTTCATTTTAGTTAAAAGGATCTTCTATGAGGTGTGGAAATAAAACTACAAAATTTAAAAAATAATTACATTTTATAGTTCATATTACAAATTTGGACACATTTGCTACCAATTCACATAGCAAATAAAACACCTAGTCACTACTTGAAATGGTATTTAGTCAAGAAAAAGCATGTGTAATAAGTAAATTATAGTTTTAAATATATTTGCATAGTATTTTTATGTTGCTGCGTCTAAGTGTGATTACAAAATAAATGGCTGAAGAAATTTTCAAAAGTACGTTGGCGTTGAAAATATCATAGAAGAAAAATGTCATCTCATGATAATCTAGGTATATATATATATGTTACTTTGTTTAGTTTTAGTATTTTCATAGCTTCTTTGATTTGTCAGAGAATCCTGTGTGATTCCTTCTTTGATTTGTCAGAGAATCCTGTGTGATTCCGCATACTGTTCTGTATGTCTTATATTTCTCCCTGAAATATACTCTTATCCTGCTTTCTGTCCAGTGAGATTGACTATAAATGTACATCAAAGGACTCCTTTACCTATGGTTTCCTGTTTGGTTAAGCAAATGAGGATCTCCAGCGAGGAATCAGAGGGAAGGAGCAGAGTGAGATCCTCTGCTACCTTTCTGTGGATTTGCTGAGGGCTAACTGCTTCCCTTGGCCACAGATAGCAACTCCTGAATGACAGCTTTCTCCTCAGGGAACTCCCTTTCCATTTCCATTGAGTATAGTCTCTCCTCTCTGCTTGAGAGCGAAGTATGATAAGAGCTTTCCTGGACCTAAAGAATTGCAGTTCTTTTTTGTGCACTCACTATTTCCCAACTACACCTTTGTAAATGGTCCGTTTATTCCATCTCCACAAGTTAAACAATTTAAGTGTGTTACTTATCTCCTCTCAATACCCAGATAGAAACATATTCATTCAAATGGTGATAAAATAAGCTGGAGCCTTCCCTTATCTGTGTCTCCATGGAATTGATACTTTTTTGACTGTAGGAAATTGATGAATATCTCTCCTATCCATTTATGATGACTCCTTTTTTGATATTTTTGATCTCTCTCAGGATTTCTAGCTTCAAGGGAACTTTTTGACCACATGTCCCTACTAATTGTTTAAGCCCAGTTCAAATGCTCCCTCCTCCATAAAGTTATACTCACTCTTTGCCTTCCTGTGCTCCTCTTGAGAATTATTTTAGGCTTCTTGGTTCTAATTCTTTGTTCTACATATTACCTAGAAGTAGTTTCATTCTTTAAACTATTAAAGCTATGTCTGTACATGTAAGTTTCTTGAAATGCAAGATTTTAAACACACATTCACTGAATATAAGACAAAGAGGTTTACTAGATGTATGAGACTGAGAATATAGAAAAGAATAAAAGATAATTATTTGGAAAGTGCTAGTTCATACCTGCTCATTCTAAAAAGAAGACTATCTGTTCCATCACTTTGATCCTTTGACAGAAATTTTCTCTAAACATAAGTGCAGTCACAGGACTTTGGCGCTCCTCTGGCTACCAACCCTACTAAACAAAGCTTACATTTAGCATATGATAATGATTCTATTTTCAAAATAAAATTTAATTCCTGAATATTTCATGGAAATACTCAAAGACTCCAGATAATCCAGGTTTAGTTTTCTTTTTCACAATTATCAAAACTACTAATGCCTCCGCCCCATTGGGCTGTTGAACACTTGGCTCCACGCACGGTTTCTCTCATTACACACATTTCTTTTCTCTTTTTATATTGCTCTATACTATCATCTCTATGTGTGGGAGGAAGGGTGCTCCTGTCAAGATCTAGCACAAATGCCAACTCTCTTACCACATCTTTCAGTCCCAGTGGATTCATTACTTAAATTTTTCTTGATCAGCGTAACAGCATGTTTGTATTCCCAATTAGGTTCTAACCTCTGTAGGTACAGGGATCAAACTTATTCATACCTATAGACTTATGGTGTCTAGTAGAGGACCTTCTTTGCACATGCATTTTGAGCTCAGTAAATATTTTAAAAGTGAAATGACTTACAAGTGTTGCAATTAAACCTAGTGTGACCTTTCTTTAATGCTAGCAGTTAAGTTAGCTCTGCAGCATGAGGAGTAAATACAGAGTTAGGTAAGTTTGCAAATTTTAACCTTATTAGTTTTCATTTAAATTAAAAACTGCATTACTTCAGTTTCTGCCTCTGACAGAAGACTCCAGTTGCTACTTCCTCTCTTGTAAAGAGAAATTATCTGAGAACTTGCAGAAGACATGTTATATATGTTACCTTTTTTTCTACTTTTGAATTTTTCTTTCACTTTTAAAATATGAAACTACTAAAAGATATAGACCTGCTTTAAAAATACTTATGTATTTAATATTTAAGCAAAAATTTAAAAGGTGTACTTGACTAGGATGCACATGTTCACAAGTTATAAAATAAAGGATTAGCTTTGGACCAATTATTAAATTTTAAAAGTATTAAAGGGGATTTTTAAAAAACATCTAAGGATGTTCTTTTTTCAGAAATAAATCTCCAAAGCTACCTATGGATTTATTGAAATATTTATGATAAAACGAAATCCAGAAGCTTTATGTTGGTGGCATCAGAAGAGGTAGAGTGATAGACATGATCTGATTCTTAGGGTGAATTATTAAAAATATATTCTTCTTTACAGATCAAGAATTGAAAGATCAAGCAGCACAGTTCAAAAGTTGAAAGAGATTAGATAAAAGATGAGTTGTGCAGAAGAACCCAAGGAAGAGATGAAACAGCTGGTGAGGTGGTCACTGATTTAAGTGCACCATTTATATAGGGAAAAAAGCTAGCATTTAGGAGAGAGAGAGAGAGAGAGAGAGAGAGAGAGAGAGAGAGAGAGAGAGAGAGACTCTCCCTGCATCTTTTATTTGTCCTGTATAAATAAAACCATTTATTACTTAATACTACCACTTCTACAAACAAAATAAATTCCCAATATTTCTGAGCATTTATCAAGAATCACATATTAATTTTATTCACATAAGATCTCCAAGAAGAAACACTATTATTGTCCTTATTTTATAAAAGAGAAAATAGAAAAAGATTTTGAAATTTGCTTAAAGTCACAGTAAACATTAAACTTGAGGTTGCAGAGTACTTTCTCCAGGTGAACCTGCCTTTCTCTAACTTACTGAGTTCTGAGTCTCAAAATGAAACAAGGAATCATGGATTTTTATCAACAAAGTTTACTCAGTTTCCTGATCATCTTCTTTGATTATTTAGATTGAGAATACCCCTGTTTCCAGCTTTATGTGTCTAGCTCTCCTGTAGTATTCACTTCTTTGAGGTGTTTGACCACTTTTTCCCATCAATGTTATGCTAATTCCTGTATTTCTTCTTTACTTTGTATTGACCCTCGCTTTCTTCCAGTTTCTAAGTGCCATTGCAGCAGGGCTTTCGCGTCATTTTCCAGGACTCTTACCAAGAAGTTAAATCTTAAGTGAAAGGCAAGTGCTCTCATATTGACAAATGTTCTTATCCAAAACTACCATCTCTTCTCTGGGTCCAGAAATCACCTTATCTAGAACCATACATAATTTTCCTGGCTTTGCAAGTTTTATATCAGCTGAATTGTATGGGAGTACCAGAGAAGTTAAAGGAAGTTAAAAAACCCCTTGCTACACAGCAAATCAAGAACACAGTATTTCTTGAAATACATTCTTACATTATTCTCTGTGTCATCATAAACAACTGGTTTCTTTTCTAGCTCTCTTTTGTCTCTTTCACCTTTGTTCATTCCTCTTATAACTGACTTTTCAAGACATTCCTATGCTCATGCCATTTAGTCTTCTCTATGCTCTCTCCCCAGGTGATCTCATCCACACATGTACTTTCAAGTACATCAATATGCTGATGATTTTCAAATTTATTTTCTTGTCTAGCTATTTCCTGTGAACACCAGACTAATATATATAATGAGGTCATCCACATCTACACATGGCCACCTTACCTTCTCTTTAATATATTCACAACTGGATTCATGATCTTTCTCATAATCCTGGCACTCTTCTAGACTCATCTTTCTAATTAGATCATCCACAACTACACTTGGGCATCTTATCTTCATCCACAATATTTTAAAGCTGTAGCCATGATTTTTCACCAAAAATGACCTTCTTCTGAAGTTTTTTCTCTCTGAGCAAATGGTACTAGCATCCTTTAAGTTGTGCAACCTCAGCACTTAAGGTTATTGTTTACCCTACTCTTCCATTCAATCAATTTATGTTAATTATGCCATCTAGTCTCCATTAGAAATGTTAGCTATTGTCTATATTATTTGTCACCAGTCTAATTTAGTCTTTTTCATGAAAAACTTAAACAACCTCTAAACTGATATCCCCCATTTTTATCATTTATGTCTAATCTGATAATGCAAGTCTGAGCATGTCTCATTTCTGATTGAAACTGTTAATGATTTTCTATTACTCTTAAGAAGTAGACAAAGGTTCTAGGCATCTGACCTCTGACTGTTGAATGATCAGATTGTGTTATTTAGTCATTTTTGTTCTTTCTGTCTCTATAAGCCAGTCCTCTTGTTTTCTCTATAGTCTCCCAGCTAGACTTTGATACCATTTCTCATCCACTTAGGTATGTGTCATGTTTTATCTGCCTTGAGTTGACCTAGATATTTTAATTATGCCTCTGGCTGCAAGTAAACCCTCATTGTAATAGGTCTTATCATCCAGTTATAAACACTTAGTTCTTAGTGAAATCTCTTTGTTCAAGCCAACTTTCTCAATTTTAGTTTAATAATTAATATTTGTTAGTCATATGTGTATCTACATGTGTATCTCCTTATTGGACTGAGAGTCATTGTAGCACAGTCATGAAGTCTGTACTTATTTCTGTGCTCTCAGTCTTATATATACTTTATATTTAGTAAGTGTTCAACAACATAGACTGGCAAAATGAAGGAATTAAATAAATTATCAATCTCAAAATGATGGTTTAAGTCAATATCAGGTTCAGTGGTTGCCAGCAATTATACCAGTGATACTTAGGTTTTCTTTTTCTACCCTGATACATTGATATATTTCAGGATTCTCATGTCAAAGTAACTGATATCTAAACATTTAGAAATAAGAGTGAAATGTAGTAAATTTTTTTTCAGTTTACTGCTTGTATCCATACCCTGGGACATGTGACTTTACAGTTCCTCCACTAAAGAGTGTACTTTCCTACTCTTTGATTTGGGGCTTAGCATTTGACTTGACCAATGAAATTTTAGCTAATATATTGCAAGAAAAGATGTAAAATGTGTTGTCAGACCTGGACTTTCCCCTTTGCAATTTTTCCACCATTACGAGGACTAAGAGATATACATGGAGCAAACATATCCCAATCAACCCAGAGAACTACAGCCTGAAGAAAAATTACATTGCCAATCACAGACTTGTTAGTATGAGCATATCTGTTCTAAGTCACTAAGTCTGAGTTTAGTAATTCGTTGCTCAGCAATATTGTAGCAACAATATTGTAGATGACTGCTACAATAAGTACATAGCATTAATTTACATAGCTATCCTGTATGCTTTATTGTACCCCCCCCACTTCTATTAGATACTAGGTAACCACAACTGCTTCCCTGAAAACTAGCCTCTTAGTGCCCTAAACTAGAAAACAGACATAAGTTTAATTGTAGTCATGTAGTAAACAATATTATTCCAGAAGAGCAAGAAAGAAGCATAAAACGAGTTACAGGTTACACCAAAATTTAAAATTAATTAAAAGCTTTTCAATAAGAGGAAGATAGTAATAAAAGAGTAAAAGAAAAATAGTCTTTTGGTCTTCATAGACAGTGGAAAGTAAACAAGCATTAAATAGTCATAGGCAAGTATTAAAATACTATCCTAGATGACCGATATTATAAAGATAAAGCCTGATTTTGTTGCTATTTCATTGAATAATATGGACAAAATACAGTGTCTGTCAGTTAAGTATGGGGTGTGAGGAATCTGATGTTCACTCTCCAGATTAGAGGCAGGATTCTAAGGGGGGAAAAAAGTTTTTGAAAAAGTCAGAGAGAACTGAGTGGCAAAGGCATAGACAGATATGTAATAGACTAGAGGCAACAATGACTCCATCATGTTGGTCCACAGGCCACCCCGTGTTTCTTGAAGAGAAACATCATGGCCAAGCAGCAGAACCGGGCACTAAACCTGATTTTCTATTTTGGCTTACCCACTTACATACAATATGACCTTGTTTCACCTCAACAGCTGTTTTAATTTATGAAATAGAAGTATCTACTCATACGATACTTCTGAATATCATATAAGCTAATACAAAGTGTTTAGAAATAATCCTGCAATATTATGATGTTCAATAGTTATTGGCCATGTTATTATTATGGATCTTGTAGATGTATCAGGAACTAGTGTTTGTGAGCTAATAACCATTTCCGTTTTTTCCTGGGTGCAGAGTTAGATTTTATTTTTCAGACACTTCTACACTTAGATATGACTCTGTGTATATTTTTGCCAAAAGAATGCACATAATTATGCATTCAACTTAAAACAAAGCTTTTAGGAAGGTTTCCCACTCCATACTCTCTTTGCTTGTTCACCAGTGGTTTGCTGATAGCATTGAGACTGTAAGAGACAGTGAAATTTCTACAAGGGAAGCAACTTGAATCCCTGAATATTGTTCTGTAAGAAATAAATTTTTATTCTATTTGATTCATTATATACTTTGGAGAATATTACTATGGCTATGGAAGGGAAAAATAGTAAAAAGTGTTATACCCTGTTCTAAATTCTGATAGCCTAAATATTTTCCAGATATTATGGACCCAAAAGGATTGACATAATTTATACATGATTAATTTTTTCACTTAGAAGTCAATAAAAACTGTTCTCAATTTGTTTTAGTTGTATGATGAAAAATACTGCATGTTAGGCACTCACATTGGACAGCTACAATGCTATGAAACATGAAAACTTCAGTAAAGAAACTACAGTGATTCTCAAATTTACTTGATCAAAAAATCCTTTTTGCAATATTTTATAAACATTCTTGAAGACACTATTTTGCAGACACAAATTCCGATGATGTGGGTAAATAATCACTTTCAAGCACTAAGTACAAACTGACAGTTGTTGGAAGGTGGTTTGGCAGTGTGTATTGAAAATCAGTGCACAACTTCTTAGAATTTCTCATAAAAATTAAGCACTCAGAAAAATTAGTATAAGTGTTTGTAATGCTAATCTATTAACAAAAAAATCTAAAAACCTACATTTCTTTTGATAAAGTATTGGTCAAAGAACTTAAATTTGACTCAGATTCTGCAATATATTGTAGTTATTACAAAAGAATAAGCTATGCATCACTGAAAATGTAGGATGCAATTGGCAAGGTATTTATGTTGCCTGATGTTATCTCTAGAAAATAGGAAAAAAGGCCTGGTAAAAGGCTGCTTAGGAAATGTTTCATAAGTAAATGAAAATAACATGCTTGATTATGGAAACTTATCTATGACATAGTGTTGTTAAGGGAAAAAGCAATTAAATTCCAGGATAGTTCATGAGGCAAAACATAATTATGTTAAAAGGAAAAAACCAGAAAGACAAAGAACCAGAATTATATCTGTTAAACTGCTACCAGAGGTTACCACTGAGGAGTGAAATAGGAGAGATGGGGATTTAGAAGAGAGCTTCAATTATACTTCATCTACTTAGCTATTACTTGCTTCTTAGAACAAGTATATATTAATACATTATTTAAAAAATCATCATAGGTCATTTAAAAATCATTTAAAATTATAATCTAAAGTAGGGCATTTATATTTTAAAAGGAAATAGCAATATTAGCTAAAAACCAACTAAAGTTTGATCATGTGCCAGACTGTTTAAATGCTATACATGTATTATCTCATCTGTTCCTTAGTCATTTAACCTATAAGCAAGTATTAGTACTATTGCCATTTGTACTGAGGAGATAAGCAAGTATTAGTACTATTGCCATTTGTACTGAGGAGAAAGCACTTGTCTGAAGACATATCAATGGAGTAGTGAACTCAGAATACAAACTCAGACAATCAAACTTCATAATCCACAATCTTTACTATCCATTAATGCTTTGGTTTAATGAAAGTCAATATTCTGAGCCATTGAGGATCTGTTTGGAATGTGAAAGAAAGGAAGGATGATAATTCTATGAAGGTTAAATCAAATGCAGAAGTATTTTCATTTTAAAAAATTATTTAGCAGAACAATGTGAGTATGAGTTCTTTAAGAACACTGCTGCTTTTTGTAAGAGTAATGGAGTGTGGCATGACTAGAAAATAGTAAATAAAGTCATGCCATCATGGCTAATGTATGAGTAGGAGAAACAAATAGAAATAAAATATTCCAAAACCTTTTAGTGAAAACAAAGTAGGCCACATTTGTCATAGATGACCAGAGATCTGATGGATAGAGATATCAGATCTGACTGAACTGCCTATTTGCAATAATGTTACTATCAATAATAATGGTGAGATTCAGGAAAGATTATTTCTTCAGTAAAGCTGGAGTTATTGAGTTCTCTAACCAAGCCTGATTCACATTTCACTCACAATGTGTATTTACACACCTTGCAGGCATTGCTTATTCACTTGTCTTGGAATTTACCTTCCCTTCCTGAAGGAGCACATTCTGCCTGGTCAAGGTCAAATTCAAGCACTATCTATTCTATAGAACCTCCCTTGAGTATCCCCCAAGGAAAAGAGAAAACATTCACACCTTTGTGTTTTCTTGTTCCTTTAGTCATGTTTTTATTTGCTATCTTATTTATTATACCACCTAATTATGAGCTATTCACAAAGGTATCTCCCTAAGTAGATTATGTTCTTCAAAATCTAGAGTCTTAACTTATTGAATCCTTTTTTTCCAAAGACCAACAAAGGTAGATATTTGTGAAATATTAATTAAGTGAATACATGTATTTAGATGTATTTACTTAAGTATACCTTAATCTTAGTAAAAGCAATTAATATTTCTGACAAATTTAATAATAAAAACTTATTTACTAAGGTATATTGAACATTTATGTTATGTTGAATAACTTTAATTATGTGGTTGTATATACACATATACTTGCAGTATATTATTTCACTGTTGATATATCTTACTTTACCATTTACAATAGAAGAAACTAACACTAAGAGAAGTTAAGTTGACCAAAGGCTAACAAGCAATAATTCTCAAAGTCATGCTCCAATTTCATGTTTGTTGACTCCAAAGCTTATGATTTCACTAGGTTAAAATTAGAAACCACGAGAAAACTAAACAAAGACAGCATAAATGTAAGAAGCTAACATCTGCTGATTACAGCAGATGATCCCTACCACAAGTCTAGCAAAACATCAAAATGACTTTGGCACACAGAGCTTGCTAGTTCCAACTTTCATGTCATAATTTCTGAATAAACCACACTGCTGATTATAGCAACACTATCTTTTTTTAATATTTATATAGATTATTGGACTGATTCAGTTGAGTTAAAAACTTTGATTCTTGTATTATCCAGAAAAATCCCTTTATTTTGTCTAAGGATAGTCAAAGAGCTAGAATAACTTTAGACCTTAATTCCACATTGCAAAAGTAGAAACTTGCTTCAATGTATGAGGAAAAATAATATACTGTGACTATTAACCATTAACTTTGAATGCAAAAACGCATCCTAAGAATTAGTCATTTGAAACTGATAAATTCCAGACAACTTCCTCTGCATGAGTTGTCAAAGATTTTGTAAGAAAAAAATATTCCTAAGAAGAATTGACCGATATAAATTCTTTGTAAAGACCAGAGACTACCAAGATCAGATTGTCTTACCTACTAATATTATATTGTTAGATAGATGATCTTTATGGAAAATGAACATGAGGAACAAAATTCTCTAGAAATTGGAGTCTTTAATCATCCTCTTACAACATATTCTAAAGTTATTGGGAAAGTATTTAGGAGCTATCATTAATTTGCTTAGCTGATGATTGAAGCAGCATGGATCCTGCATCATAGAATTTTTCTTTAATAGCTGTAAGTTTAGCTGAAGATGAATCAAGAAATTTGAGGTGTCTCCTCCCCACATGGCTTGAGGGGGTTGGATCATTCTCATATTTACATAAAAATTGATCATGAACCACTGATGTTACATCTGTCACTCAAGGAATGTGTTTTTTGAAAAATAACAAAAATAGATAATCTGCTTACTGGATAAGATAGTGGCTGACCTGACGCAACAATAAAAATTGATCCTGGTCATCTTGCCAAGTATTAAGCATTTTGTTGGTCTTTTTGCTGAATTGCAAAAAAAAAAAAAAAAAAAAAAGAAAACTTGGGTTTTATATTAAATTTTGCCTTTGGGCATTATTACTTTGAAAGTAATCCAAATATTTTGTTTATATTGGAAGGGTTCAGTGAGACATAGTTAACTGTGAATAGAATTCAAAACAATAACTCTGGAAAAGAATCATTCCCTTTGGTCAGAGGCTATTGTGTCAGCAGTTATGCCTAGTCAATCAAAAAGAAGAAAGAGCAAGTGAGAGAATGCCAACTGTGAGGATGGAACTGTCAAGCTGATTGACTAGACAGCAATACAAAATTCGGAATGTTCTACGCCGTAAGATAAATGCTCAATTTTTATCTGAGAGTTTGCAAAAACTAAACGTAAGCACTTCAAAAATCTTATGGGAGTGCCATTATTGAACAATATAGAAAAACTGAATTAACTTTTCTTAAGATTGAAAACAGAAATCATTTGTCTAATGGTACTGCCCAATGTTTTAAAGACCTTTGATGACGAGAAAGATAACTAAATTTCAGACTGCCTACACGGTTTAGTGTCTTTTTTTCTTTTCTACAAATGTGTTAAGACAAGTAACTTGTCAATTATACAAGTTTGCTTTTAGTTACAAAAAAATTGTTTTATGTGAATTAAATGATTTTAAACAATAATTAGGAGTGCTTGAGAGCTTTCTTCTCCTATTGATGTGAAGAATAAAACTGAAAATAATGGAAAATAAAGTTCATTTAATTTGTATTTTATTTATTTATGTTGAAAATTGCTGTTGCGTTTATTGTATGCTGGTTCCAGTTAACTTTTTTAATGTGATAAAAAGTCAAGAATTAGAGACACTGTTGCAGGCATCTGATGATTTTCATTTGTTAGCAATATTACTGCCTTAGATAATTAAAAATTTCAGAGAACTGATGTTTTTCTATAAGTAGAGTTCCTTCTTTTTCCCTCTTCATATTTTTGCTTGCCATCCATTTTCTATTTTTGAAAGTATATTTGAAATCTATATTTTTATTAACGTATTTAAAATTTTTAATTAAAATAGACCATTTTGTTATGTATCCATCACTAACCCTGTTTACTGTTAGATTTCATTATAAAATGAAAGTATTTTCTTCTTATTTAAGCACTTTTCATTTAATCTTTTAAATTAAATATAAAATGATTTTCATTTCCCTTATTCTCTTCTCCTAATTCATTTACTATCTCCTTAATTTTGAACTTTTTTCACATAAACTTACAATTTTGACTTCAATCTCACTCTTGAATATCGAATAGACATATTTTTTTTATTTTTTATCTCATTCATTTATTTGAAAGTTCACTGCAGAGCACGTTTTGTTCTGTTTCCTGTTTTGCATGTTCCTGTCTCTGCTTTGATATGGTTATAAAAATATTTTAAGGAAAATTTACAGACTCTAAAAATTTATGGTTCAGTGTATTATTTACTTTTAAAGTACTTCTCAAGAAAGCATGCTCATTATTGCTGTATCATTATGACAATGAATGTGTCTGCGACCCCGCTGAGCATGCCAATCTGGTAATCTGGTGTTCAGTCAACCACATTAGAAGGAATCTGGAAAGCCGAATCTTTGCAATTCATCCTCACTGTTAAAAGAATTATACCTCAACACTGGCAAAGACCTATTTTGGGAAGGGAAGAAGTTAATAACTCATCTTTAACCTTTCAATGCAATTTTCATTAATTTGTTGAATGCCATGCTTTCTAATTTAATTTCTTGCCTTTATTTTCTTGGCAAACAAAGTTTTAACCAAGTTTTTGTTTGGTCATTTGTTTATATAAATGTATTTATTGTTAACAATGCGGTCTTTCTTTTAAGTCACTGAACACTCTGCTTTATTAAACAGATATCATTTATTATAAAATCACATTATATATAAAACTATAGGCAATTCTTAAATATTAAGTTAAGCATTAGAACAACTTATGAAAGCAGTGGCTCATTTGATTAAAATTGCCATGTTATTTTTAATGCCTTGTAGGTTAACTTTCAAGAACTGGATTTCATATGGAAAGCCTTGCTGATGACACTGTCCTTTGAAAACTGTGTGATGTCTAGCTTTCTGGAAATAAGAAAATGCCTGTGTCAAGTTGGCTATGTTAGCTGTTAGCTATGTGAGATTGAACAAAATACTTGT
This sequence comes from Solenodon paradoxus, assembly GCA_004363575.1. NCBI lineage: Eukaryota > Metazoa > Chordata > Mammalia > Eulipotyphla > Solenodontidae > Solenodon > Solenodon paradoxus. The sequence goes on along the minus strand of RJWH01000118.1, from coordinate 378,434 downwards.
TTTAGTGTGAAAAGATAATTAAATTACTTCATAGCTCTTGACACCTTTAAAGTGTTGATGACCCTATAACTCTACCCTCATTTTTAGATAAAACAATAATCTTTGGGGACAACCTTAAATACATGTATATTAAAATATTAATCAGGGTATTCATGGTAGATGGAAATGCAATAATGTAAACAAAAATTTTTGTAAATTATAGGATATTTTGCTTTGAAATCATGGTACTTTAGCTAATATTTTATGTTAGATTGATGAATATAGTTATTTGGCTCTGCTTTTCATGAACCAATCCATGATGATTTAAACTTCGTGAAGACTTTAAATTTTATAGCATAAAACTATGATTAAACAAATAACATTACCAGATTATCCTCTCTGAAAACTCATGCTGACTGCTCTTGATTAGAAATGGAGATAAAATTAATTGCTTGATTTTTGATAGGGATTTTCAAAAGCTTAGCAGATTTTATTAGCTAATCCGAACAATATCAGTGCAAGATAGTTTGCCTCTTGCCTTCTCCATCCCCCTGACTCCCTCATTCTTTATAGTCTGGGTCTGGAACAGTGGATTGACAGGTGCACACCAGAGCCAGAGGAGTTGGCATTTTTTTCTTTCACAGAGTTCTTGTTCTTTTTAGCTTGACTTATCTTCTAATAATAAGGAAAAAGTCAACATTTCACATCCCAAGAGCACGGACTCCCTGCCCTCCTTTGACTCAGGCAAAGAGTATCTCCAGGCCAAGTTTCCTCTGGCAAAGTACAAGTATGCTCACATTTACCACATGGCCTGCCCTACAGCTGCGTCTCCAGCACCTTCCATGATTAGCAAAGGCATAGATGTCAAAGAAATCTGCCAGTGACTTGAAGTGAAATCTCAGAACATTGCAACATATCATGCTGAAAGCAATGTAATCAAAACAGGTGTTAAGGTCTGACGAAGTAAGACTGGGACAAGGATCTTTAGTTCCATGCCTCAACATCAGGTTTGGCTTATGAGCATGTAAAAGAGGGTGGCACACCTTTTGCTTTGAATGTTTCACCAAATGCTTCCCCTAGTTGCCTTTCTAGGGTCTGTGAGTGTCACAGTCCCCTAATGAAGGTTTTATTGCATTATTTTGAACTGATTCCTCCAATATCAAAGCAGCAATGCAGAAACAAAAACTGCTGTGATGTTAGAACTCACAATTGTTAACTTTGAAAAGAAATCTTGATATGTAGGTTAGAACAATACACATGCAGTTCAATAGTAGACTGATGAATTCCCTGGAAGTTTCTCTAACAAATGAAATGAGTGGGAAAGAACACTATTCTTTGTTTGGGTAACTACTGAGAAAAATAGAGGCAGATTTAAATATCAAGATGCTATATGACACATTTTACAAAAAAGCCTTTGCTTCTTGAAGTGGACCTTACATAGCAATGGAAATGCAAAAATGTAAAAAAAAGTAGCTAATTTTTTATTATATCCTTTAAGGAGAGTTGAAATATATGAAACACATAAGGAAAAGATGTAAATATTCTAACACAGTTATGCTGTTTCTTGAAAACTGCATTGTAAACCATGCAATCTTACTTTGAAGATTTATAGCATCTGGAAGCTAATATTCTATTTTAATATCATGGAAAAATACTGATACTAAACTTGATGTTTCTGGATTTGAGGTGACCTGGAGAAGCCAGGAATAACTTCTTAGAATATACACTAGTTCCAGATTTTTCTCTTGGTGTTATTAATAGCTGCCTTTCCCACTTACAAATTTTCTTCAGTCTATTTTAGACCACAAAGCAATCTTATGTTCACCATTTATTCATAAACCCATTATATTAAAACTTTCAAAATATATCTGCTGGAGGTTTTCACTTTATAAAAATTGCCAACTTTATAAATTAATTGTAAGCTTCTAGTTGGGTTAGGTCAATCAGTGTCAACGTCATTTAACTTAATTCGTCCTCGGTTCTACCACCTTTATGTACTAGAACATATGGCTGAAGAGGCTTTATAATAACCCTAAAGAAATACCAACTTGGTACCAATTAAAGCACAATAATTTTACTTTTTGGGAGAATTGTACTTGTAGGGAGAAGGTATGAGCAGTCAGTCAGTCCTCTGTACTCTTCTCTGAGTGTATTTGTCTTTCTTTAGAAGAATCTGTCTAGCAGGATTTTGCAGCATTCAGTACAGCATTGAGGACCTCAAAAAATGTTGCTTCTTTCAAGGGCATTTTGTTAAAACATAGATGAGAAAAAATTAATCCCAACTTTAAACAAAATGACATTATTAGAAGACTTTCTGCTGTTACATATTGTTTCCTTAAAGTTGTAGTTTCCAAAACCTTATGGAGAAACATTAAGTGAGAACTGACTGTATGTCTGTAGTCTAATTCTCCTTGGTATGATCTATTAACTGCTCTTCGTCTCCATGCTAGCCTTAAGCACTTTAATGATAAGGGCCATATCTTTCTTTAATTCTCTATTTTTAGTCCCTAATACTATCCTCGACACAATATGAACTGTCAAAAAATGCTTGTTAAATTCTTGAGTGAATGAGTGAATGCACGCATGGATGTTTAAAATGTCTCAGGTCAAACCTGAAAATGGCAAACTTGTTTCAGGAGACTACCTTCTTTTTCATTTGCACCTGTGTTTGTAGTAAACTTCATATTATAAGAGCAGGTTGTGAATCATAACACTCAACAAGGTTAGAGAGATCCATCTATTAAAGAAAAAAACAAATTGGGACAGAAAAGCTTCCTTAAGTATATATAGGGCTATTTGGAAAAGAAGATAACTTTGCTGTTATTGCAGACTTATTAATGTTTGCAGTTGTCCTGATTATTCTAACGCAAACCAAATGGCATTTAATTTGGGAGAAATTGCTCTGGACGTGCAATCTAAAGAGGCGAGAAATGGAACAGACTTTCTTTATGCAGTGTTTGGGATGTGGTTAAATTATTTTAGGATGTTCAACAGTGTAGTGCAAATTCAAATCCTGTGGGCAAAGCTAAACAAGCAATGCTAGGCAGCTTAGCCACTTAATCTTTTGGTGTTCAGTCTGTTGGGTCTGAGCTGTGAAATGGCTCCTGTGGCTTTCATGTGGAAAATGAGAATGTTCTGTAACGGCTGATGTGGGAATAAAGAAGTAAATACAAGGAAACTCTTACAAGCTCTTAATATTAACTGCACTAAGTAAGTGTAACTAACTGCATTAAGTTATTGATTTATCAGGGCTTGACCAAATACTATTTTCTTTTGTCCTTTTTGAGGACAAGGACAAAAAGTACAAGGAAGTTAAATAAGCCAGTTGTTAACTGGGCTACCATTGAATGTACTGGTTATTCTTTTAGCTGTCTTAGGGCAATGTCCAAGGGGACATTCATAATGTCTGGAAAACTAAGACTTGTTGCTCCAGATCATCTAATTATTAAATGATCAGCAAATACATTTTTCTAAGAAAATTTGTATTATTTTCCCACTAATAATGAAATATGATAGACCCATTGGGGCAGAAACCTTAAATTTCAAGAAGGTGCCTCATTACACTTTACTTTCCTTTGTAAATATTACTAAGTCACTTTAACCCTAGTTATAATGATGGAAAAGAAGCATTTTTTTAATATGGCTAAATGAAATAAATTATTAACTAGCAAATAAACAGTTAATTGGTGTTTAGGGATGAAGTTTAAAATTATATATTTAGGACATGCAAATGACACCAATTTCAGCCACATTTGGGTGGGTTTCAGACCTTATTAAAAGTGACAATGAAGCCGACTTTACTCACTTATTGATGGGAGGGGTGTTCCAGGGTCTTCTCTAAAGCTGCCAGACTCAGAAAAGTAGTAGTTTCCTCACTTTCGAGTTGGTGATTAGACTTTTGGACCATTTTAAAGATGCAGAGGAGGTTTGTTTCTAAGTTTCTAAGGCTTTTAAGCACAAATCCCAATTGTGAGCTTCAACACACTTGAGTTCTGATTACCTTTTCAGTCCCTAATTACCCAGGAATCAGGTTATAGGCAAGCACTGTTAACAACAAAACCAGAAAGTGTGTATGGTTTTCTGTCTGAAGAATGAACTAACCTTCATTGGAAAAATAAATTATTTGTTATGTTAGAACACACAGCGCACCCTTCAAAAGAGAGAGAGAAAGAGAAAGAGAGCGAGAGAGAGAGAGAGAGAGAGAGAGAGAGAGAGAGAGACAGACAGACAGACAGACAGACAGAGAGACAGACAGACAGAGAGAGAAGAGAGACAGACAGAGAGAGAGAGAGAAAACAATCAAACCCCCAAAATAAAAAAACAGACACAAAACAGACAGTAAAGTGAACATAATATTACTCATAATGCATATTTGTAAAACAGATATTTGACGGCTTAAAGTGTTTCCTTCGTACTATAACTCTTAAAGGAAATATATTCTTATCATATCACTGATTTTCTAATAATCAACTATATGAATTTTCCTAACCAGATTTTCTTGATAATAGACTGTCTTAAAATCTTATATATCCTTCATAGAATATAGTGGAAGGTCGATAATAATTTGCTAGCTGATCTAAAATAAAGGTATTTTTGAGTATTATTTATCCACAGCTCTGATTATCCTCTTAAAGATCACAAAGCAAAATATTGGGTTTTGAGCTCATATTTTAGAAGCTACAAACAGGGATAGAATTTTGCCTCCCAGAGGGAGGTTTATAAAACATTGTAAGAAAGACATCTTTTTACTATTTTATTATTATGGAGTATTATATTTTACTCTCAAAATATACTTATTCACCCTCATAAAAAGGACCTTTAATTTTGGCAGCTTACATACATCTGCACTGTAATTTTTCCTGTCTACTCTCACCGCGGTTGTGTTGATACATGAAATGTTTCCAAGGATTCGGCCCACTAAATTTCAGGGGTTGAGTACAAGTTACAAATGTCTAATAGATTTTAGGAAACTGATAAAAAAAATATTTGAAGAAATACTATATTGAAACATTGGATGCAGCTAATAATTCTAAAAATAATTGATATTTTGAACTATATTTCTATTACTAGATAAATCATACCCAGTCATTTATCTAATGTCACTCATTTTCCCAATAACAATAATGAATAAAAAATTTATTCTCTTTCTCTACTGACTCCTGGTAGCATATAAATGTGATGTTAACTTACAATTGTTTAAACAATGAATAATAATTTCACTACTTATCCTTCAGGTTACTATCTATTTCTTATTTTCCCTCATTTTTGCAAAATTCCTAGGGAAAAACCTATTGTGACTGTTTTAATTCTCCTATTCTATCTTGTTCCCACTCTGTTCAGACTTTGACCTCTCCTACTGCATCCAATTGCTTATGTCAAGCTCAGTGCTGCCTCCATAACGCTAAATCCAATAGTCTTTCTGAGTAAGGCGACATTTATCTATTGACACACTTTCTTCACACGACTTCTAGAACACTGATCTCTAGGTTTCCTTCTAAAATTCTGAATGAGTCTTCATGGTCTTTGTTATAGACCATCACGTTTTTAAAGTTTTGTCTGAATAATTTCTCTTTTCCATCAACACTTGTCTTTATTGAACTCACCAAGTGTCATAAATTTAAATCATGATATGTTTCTCTCTCTCAAGTATTAACTGTAGTCTTAATCACTGCCATAATCTCGAGTTCTTTAAACTCTTGTATTCAGTGACCTGAATGACATCTTTATGCTTACACCATAAAACTGAGTAAAATATGTGCAAAGCTTAAATCTCAAACTTCTCACACACTTGGGCTTTTAACAGACATCATCCCAGTTAATTGTGTCTCTATTCTAGTGACTTCTACCAAAACTCATGTTTTCATCCATCACCTTCTTCACATCACACATTAAAAATCAAATAAAACTCTTCTGGCACAATCCTCAAAAATATCCAGAATCCAACCTTTCTTCCCACTCACACAGTTATCATCCGAGTCCAGACCTCCACCGTGACCTTGCCTGGACCTTTCCAAAGAGATTACATAAATATTCCTAGGAGTATCTCTGTGTACTGTACCTTTCGTAACATAAGGTATCATCATTCTATATTTTATGTAAATTGATAGTGTCAAAATGGCACTTCAAAACTGCTTCTACTGTTTTGCTTATTTTTGCCTAAAATGATATGGAAATTATTTGCATGTTGTTTGATCACTTGTGTGTTGTATGTAACATTCATTTGGGAATGCAAATAAATCAGGAAAACCAAAACAGTTTTGACAGAGAATAGCAGTTTTTGGACTTTTAATACTTGATTTTAATACTTATGAAGCTATAGTAATCAAGGCTGTGTGATTTGGGCATAAAGTTGGCATCGGTGTTTAACCTAAAGTCTTTAAAATAGCCTGTGTTTTCTTCAGAAGTTTTTATATTTATCAGTCTTGTTTTAGCCCATGATCTATTGTGATTTCTTTTTCTGTAAGAGAATGAGGCCAAGGACCACTTTAAAATGAAAGCATGAACACTCAGAAATAGACCCACACACATATGGTCCATAAACTTTTGGCAAAATATAATGGAAAAAGGATATATATTCAACAGATGGCTAAATAATTGGATATCCATAAAAAAAACAACAGCAGCAGCAACAAAAAAACTTGACCCTTAGCTTAGACCATATAGAAAAGCTAAGTCCCAATAGATGATGGGGCTAACACAAGACTGATAACTAAAAAACAGTCAGATGAAAACATAGGATGTTTTAAAGATTTTAGGTTAAACAAAATTTTTTTAATAGGAAACAAGCAATAAGATTAGGAAATCAGAGGCTGTAGTTTATCAAAATTAATATAATAATTTAATCTTTAAATATATTGTCAAGCAAATTAAAAAGCATGTTTCAGACTGAGACAATACCTACAAAAATTATATATGATAGAGCACATTTTTACAGACATAGAAATCTAACAACTCAATAGTTTAAAAATAAAACTACAGTAAAATTGATGAAAATGATTTCAAAAGCTATGTATAAAAGATGAATGGTTGCAAATAAGCGAAATAAAGAATGCTCAACATCTTTAGACATAAGACAAATTAAAGCTATTGCATTGGCAAAACATTCATTGGTCTTATTTTTGATTTTGATAGAATTGTACTAGTAAATACTAATTTTATAGAGGTTAGAGGAAGAAGTAAACAAGACTCTATCACGGTAATCAAGTATTAAGAATGGATGATAACTTTTATCATTATCGTTTTATCAGTGAGCATTTTTCCAGATCTCAACATTGATAGTAATTATACTATAGACATAATCAAGGTGAGATACCACTACACAATCAGTATTCTGTCCCAAATTAACCAGACTAATAGAGCAAAGTGTTGGCAAATAGAACTCTCATGATTGGTAGGAAGTTAAAATGGTAGAGCTACTCGAGAAAATATCTTGACCAGATTTTTTTTTATAAAGCTAAATATACCAATATCATATGGCACAAAAATTCCATCCTTAGGTATTTATTTTAGAAAATAAATAACATGGCCATATAATAAAATCGAAGTAAATGCTCATAACAGTTCATGATAGTTAAAAAAATAAAAATAAAATGAATTCAAAATGTCTATCTGTTATTTGATGACAAATGTATTCATAAATATGGATATATTTAAAATTGTGATATATCCATACAATGGCTGTCACTCAACATTCAAAAGGATACTAATAAGTGTTCAGCAGAGATGAATCTCAATACAGTATGCCAAATGAAAGAAAAAAAGACTAAAAAATTATATACTATGATTTTTAAATACAAAGCAAATTATTTCAATAATATCTTTCTCATTGGTTTATGATGCTCTTATGTTATTCAATTTATATTTGTTTAGTTTAAGATCTTTTCATTGATCTTTGTCAGTTAATGTGACAGCAACATTTGAATTAGGTAACTTTTTACAGATTTTAATGCTTTTGCAACAAATCCTATAAATTCTTCATTTAAAATTTTTCTATAATCATTCTTAGCAGTTTTGGATTTCAGATGTTTCAGAAATTTTTCCAAGTAAAAAAGAAAAAAATGACAAAAAGAAATAACTTCTCTGAAATAATTTATCAAATTTTTATAAACTACAGATTATTTTAAAAGAATATATTTAAAGTTGTAAGTTCTTCAATTATAACTATTATATGTAATTCAGGGATCCTTGAAATGAAAATATAATCTCTACATTCTTTGAAGTTGAAATTTGAATGATTTTAGTGTTTGCTTAAGGACCATTGATCTACAATTGTATTTTTCTAATATTATAATTGTTGATTTACTTATTTCCTGCCTAATATTATCATATCTTATCTTGCTATATTGTTTACTACAAGTCTGCTAATTTTCAATTACAAACAAACTCATGTATATGAGTATAGACATAATGCATTGAATATTTTCCCTATCTTTTTATAATTTAAGTAATAGAGATAATAGAAATAAAAAGAAACAAATGAAAATTACTTGTAATTATCTTCAGTTTGAGTATAGACTCTATGTTTAGAGTGCAGAAATATAATACCAGATGTCATTTAATACAAAAGACAGCATCTTGGGGGGGGTGTTAAAAATTCCTATAAAAACTTAACTTTAAAAAGTATTTCATCAGAATATCCTGAAAACAGAAAGTACACTGGAACAGGGTGTATTAATGAGACATATCTACATCCTTTTAATGGTTCAGATAGGTTTCATGGAAACATTAGAAAGGTGACAGGCATGATGCTTTAGTTTCTTTTAATCTAAATCAGTTTTCTTAAGGAAGTAGATTTCATTAATTACATAGAAAAATAACAACAGGACAAAGTAGTAAATGTAAAATAAAGCTTATTTATTTATTTTTTTAAATGTCTTGGACAATCAGCTATATCAGTTACTGGTTATGTAGTAACAACTACTCTTTAGACCAATGATGAGACAGTGAAAACCCAAATTTAGAACATTCACACTGTAGCTCAAGAATGAGACAGTACCTGTCCAACACAATTTTCATATCTATGTACCCAGACAGAGATTTCCTTTTTTTAGTTTTTATGCTGTAGTACAATAGTGAAACTGTTATAAAAAGCTCCTGCTGCTACTTCTGAGGTAGCTGTGTAGTGGTGGTTTTTTTTTTTTTTTAAAGCTTTAGAACTAAAAGGCAGGTTTGAGATTTTCTGACTCTACTAACCATTTGACACTGAGAAATCATTTAACCTCTAAAATCCTGGTATGTTATTTGTAATATGAGAAACTTTTGGAAAAAGAAGTTAAAATTTAATAAGCTCTTCCTTTCTAAAACCATTATCAAGAACTTTTCATACAATGTTGTGTTTAGTCTACACAATAATCCTAGAATTATTTGATTACTCCCAATTTAAAGATTTAGAAATTAAAGCTTCAGAAGTCAAAAGCCAAGTCCAATATCACACAGCTACTGAGCATTTAAAATTCAAAATGTGACTCTGAAGCCATGATTTTTTCTCTAAAAATTTTAGCAAGTATCCTTGGGTTTATTGTCATTATTTCATCAATTAAATTCTTGGTATAGAGTTCAAAATGTGATTATCTATACTTTCACATTATATTCTTTTATATTCATTATTGTTTTATATTCATTATTTCACATTATATTTATTATACGATGCTATGTAACAGAGATAGATGAAAATCTCTCAGGAAAAGCACTAAACAAATCTCAAGTATCAGTGATGCTATTTCATAACATTCATGTGTTATGGAAATTATACTAAAATTAATCAAAGTGAAAATATATTAAGTGTAAATGGTTTCAGCATGTTAAACTTCTATTTTATAAGATATTTCCTGCAATGTGAAGCTGTAAGTAACCTTTAACATTTTACTCCATCTCTACGTATGTTTAATCCTAGATTCAAAGACTTGAAATTTAAAGGTTTTATGTTTGTAAACTATTTCTTCAAATGTCCTATGAAGATTGCTATAGACTTGAGTGTCATATAATGTGCTGTTCTTCCAAGATACTGATCTTAAAACTTCCAAATTGAAATCAAGATCATCGTAAACTTCCTTTTCAAAGAATAATTGAGTAACTGGTATTGTATTTTCTATCCATTTGTGAATAGTTAGAACTATGAGGAAATATATGGAAAAAAGAACTAGAATTTATAAATACATTGGAAAATAGAAAACACTATTTTTAAGAAATAACTGACTTTTGAAACCAAAAATATTAAAGCACTGTGCTATTTATAACTAACGTAGAGCTACAAAAAAGAACAGAATTAGCTTATAAACAGAAGTATTTTGATTGTGAAACTCCATAAATAAATTACGATGTGCACACCTAAAACCTGCATAATGTCATAATGCAGTAGTACATCAATAAAATTGAAACCAATAGATGTGAAGTAGTTTAATATTGTTTGAGAGATAACTGTGAATTGTAAAGGTACATATTGTAAATTGTAGAACAATCACTAAAATTTTTAAAAAGTGAGAGAAAAATGATGTGATAATGAAGTGAAAAAAGAAAATAATAATAGCACAAACATAAATATTACAAGAAATATTAAGTTCAAGTACATTGATTTTTTGAGTGTATGTGGTCTGAACACTAAAAAATGAAAAACAATGATTTTTCAAACTAAGTAAAAATATGCTCAGTTTTACACATATAAAAGAAATTTTTCTAAATTCTAAAGATAGAAAAAAGTAATTAGAGTAATATACTATGTAACTACATAGTAATATCTATACAAAATTGGAATGGCTAATAAATAACAGGAAAATATATTTTAATGCAAAATATTGCAATAACTAAAATATTAATGAGACATAGAAGATATATTTTATAATAATGAAGTGACCAATCCTCAAGAAGAAAAAAGCAATCCAAAATGTATATGAAACTAATAACAGGATTTCAAAGTAATAAAATGTAAACTTATCAAATTAAAAGTGAAATAAAAATATATATAATTGACTTTACAGCAAAATATTTATTTAATTTGTAGAGCAAATAGAATTAAATCCAATAGGAATGCAGTAGCTTTGAAAAACTGTCTACTATCTTGACTAAACTGAAAGTTATATAACAGAATAACTGATTTTTTTCAAGTATACACTGATTTTTCACCATGATATATCATATCTCAATATAAGACAAGTCTGAATATTTGTGAAAAATTTGATGTTATACAGAATATGTTCTCTTATAATAACTGGACTAAATTAGAAATTAGTAGTAGTAAGTGAACATATTTAGAAATTAAAGAACATGTCTTTAAATAACCTATAAGCAACATAAAATATCTGAAAGGAAATTTTCAATATTACAACGAAAATGAATAAAAACATAAAATATCAAAACTTGTTGTTTGCAGCTAAAACAATACTTAAATAGCATTTTAGAACTTTCGATACTTACATAAGAAAAATAAGAAAGTTTAAAATTAAATATTAAGTTTCTATATTGGAAGGCAAAAATGAGGAGCAAATTAAATTTAAGTTATGCCAATGGAAGAAAATAATAAAGATAAGAGCAAAAATTAATGAAACAATAAATTGGCAAATAAAGAAAACTAGTTTATTTTAAATATAAGTGAATTGGATAGACTCAAGGGAAGAAAGAATTAGGTGGTGGGGAGAAACATATTAGGAATGAATGATGAACTATAAGTAGAATGACTCTATCTAAAAGAAAATGGGCTATGACCTGTTGGCTTAGTGGTTAAGCCTATGTCCTCTAGCTGACCCAGTCCATATACTTCTCAAGGATCTGGGTTCATGACACAATGTGAGGGATAGGGGAGCCAATCAAAATGAATAATCTAATCAAATAAATAAATGCTTCTTTCTCCTGTTTCCTCCTGACTGTCCGCCTGCCTATCTTCATTCTTGCCTGCACTTTTCCTAAAAAAAAATAAATAAAAATAAAGATGTGAATGAACTTATGCTGGTAAAATGAAAAGTATTAAAATAATGAGAAATGGAAAATCAGAATAGGTTTATAGCTCATAAATATATTTGTAATAATATAAACTTTCACATAAAATCCAAGCCCCCAATGGCTTCTCTGGTAAATTTTACCAGTTGCTTAAGAAATAAACAATAACAATCTTGGGTAAACTTTCTCAGAAAGCAGAGAAGAAATACTGCACAGCTAATTTCATGAGGCCAGTATTGCCTTCATATCAATATCAGAAAAATACGTTACAAAAGGGAGAGAAGAGAAAATAAAAAGGACAGACTCATATACTTCTAGAACAAAGATGAAAAAAAATTTCTTAACAAATATTGTCAAGTTGAATCTTGCAATAGGAAAAAATAATAAATCATGGTCAACTGAGATTTATCATGGAAATGTAAGACTACTTCAACATTCAAAAATTAATCAATGTAATTCAGCATAATAAACTTAATTAAGAAAATCCAAATGATTATTTTAATAGAAGCAGAAAATAATTTGAAAAAATTCAATACCCAATTCTAGTAACTCCCAGAAAACTTGAAATAGAAGTCAATATACTGAACTGGAAAGATACTTTGTTATCTGTAGATAACATCTTAAAGAGAAAACTTAAGAAGTAGGCTGGGGACAACACCCATTGCTGACCTGTTGCTCTTTTCAAGGATTGCCTAATCAGTGCCCTAGGTCTGAAACACTTCCCTTTATGGAAGTTGGCTACCATGCTGTCACTTAACCCCAAAGTCTTCTTTCTGATTAGAAGAAAACTTACCCCTGCTCCTAGTACATGGTGAACTTCCTTGTATTGCGTAAGTGTGACAGTTTCACTATATAATTATCCTCATAGGAGAAACGGTCTTCACCTGCACCAGCTATTTGGAGTAACTTGCTGTTCATGGGAACTGGCACACATTACAGTGTATCCAGTCTCCTTTTTCTTGAGAAAAAATGTCCCCTACCAGTGCTTATGTGTTGAGTCCACCTCAGCAACTCAATCTATAGAACAGGCAGTGAAGCCAAGTTTGGTAGACTCCTATTGATGGGTGTTGTATGTTCTTTGTCATTCTCCACATGGTGAGAATACTCAGGACTGGTAACTGGATCTTGCCCCTCTACAGATGTTTAATGGGGAAACACAATGAATGCTTTGTCCTTAAGATCAGGAACAAGCCAATGATGTCAGCTCTTGCTTTTTCTATTCATCTCTGTACTGGAAATTTTAACCAGTATAATAAGTCAGGGAAAGGAAAAAAAGCAACCAGATTCAAAGGAATACAAAACTGTATTTTTACAGAAACATGATTGTGTATATTGAAAATCATAAGGAATATTAGCAACAAATCTATTAGATATAATAAATTTGCAGGATACAAAAATCAATAAACACGTCCATGGATTTCTATATATATTAGAATAAGTCTACAAAATATGGTTAGAAATTATTATTTGCAGTTATAATAGAGCTATGAAATAATTTAGAAATACATTTAATAAAATGTATACACTTTTACACTAAAAGCTGCAAAAGAGAAATTAAAGATGACCTCATTGTCCCTAAAACAGAGAAATGAATGTTGTTAAAATGTCATCACTCCAAATTGATCAATATATTCAACTCTATTCAAAACAAAATTTTGGTAAACAAATTATAAAATTTTATGGAAATGTAAAGGGCTTTAGAGAAGTAAAACCACTTTTAGAAAAGTAAAAATGTTTTTGGACCTACATTATTAAGGACAGTAAGAATGGCAACCTCATATTGGCATATGATAGATATATTGATCAATGAAACAATGTTTAGAGATAAGCTCATAAATATACAGTCAATTTGTTTTTGTCAGTTCTTAAATAACAGTGGGAGAAAAAAAACTTTTGTAACAATGGGTGCTGAAAAATTGAAAATCAATAAGGAAATAAAACAACTTCAACTCTTACTTAATACTAAATGCAAAATTAATTCTAAAGGAATCATAGATCTCAATGCAAATGCCAAAACTACTAAAACTTTAGAAGAAAAATTATGAGAAAAATCTTTGCAATTGGATTGACAATCTAGAGAGGACATAAAGGCACTAAATACAAAACAAAAAAGTAAATTGAGTTCACAAGCGACACAACCAAAACCAAAAAGTAGAAAGTTCAAGTTACAAACTGGGAGACAATGTTCATAATGTATCTCCTATGTAGCTCACTAACATAAAAAGTCAGTTCAGTTAAAAGCAGGCAAAATATTTGTACAAATGCATAGAAAAAGAAATGTGAAAATTCAATGTGTTTAAAAGGTACTCACACATTAGCAAATACGGAAATTCAATTGATTAAACAAGTTTAAACTATTATACATGCATTAAACTGACTAAAATTAAAAATAACCTAGCATTTCATACCTAGGTATCCAAGAGAAATGATAAAATATGACCTTAAAAGCTTTTCAGAGCTTTATCATCACAGCCCCAAACTAAAAACAATCTAATTATCTAATTGGTGAACTTATAAATGCATTAAATCATGCAATGAAATAACATTCATCATTAAATTTCATGATCCGCTTTCAGTAGGTGAACTTACAAATAGATTTGGTATATCCATACAGTGACATATAACTCAGCAATTAAAAAAATCAAGCATCCCCCCCCACACACACACAAAACAAAACAAAAAGACAACAAATTCATTATTTTAGGTGAAACAAGGGTGTCTAAAAAGGTTGTAACTCTACTGCTCCAAAAATATGACATTCCAGAAAACGTCTATGAAGATAGTAAAATATCCATGGTTTCCAGGAAGATGTGGGGAGAGAAAGGAAGAGTGGAAGTGCTGGATTGATGAAGAACGGGGCCTTTAGAGGACAATGAAACATTTCTCTATAATACAACAATGGTGGATACTATTACACATTTGTCAAAACTCATAGAATGTTTAACATAATAAACAAATCCGAACAATATCATTAGGACAAATTTTAGTTAATAGTAATTTATAAATACAGGTTCATCAGCTGAGACAAGTGTGCCACACTAATACTAAATACCAACAATAGGGAGGAAGAGGGAGGAAAAGGGGCAAGGAAAAGAGGAGTTAAACAGTATTCCTAATAAAAAAGCACCAGATATAAATATATTCATAGTATATGAATTCATTTATATGAAATTTAAAATAAGTGAATATTACAGTGACTTAAATCAGATTATTGGTTGCCTATAACTAGTCAATATGGTGGCCAGGTATGGCTTTCCTGCAGCAACACAAAGGAAACATTTTTACAGCGATGGAAATGTTCTCTATCTTGAGAATTTTATACACTTGTCAGAATTCATTAAATTTTATATTAAGATAGAGCATTTTGAAAGTAAATTATACCAACAAATTTTATTTTCAAAATAAACAAGTGAACAAACCATCTGGTCAGCAAAAGACAAACAAAAAAATCACTTGGCTCCATAAAACTAGACTAGACTAAGTGACTAATTCAGGGAGTTTCTTGGCATTGTTTCATCTAAATGCTTTGAGAAAAACTCAATGGATAAATAAAGCAAATATCATCACAGATGTAGATACTGCAAAGAAAAAAGTTTCCCATTTTGATCACAAGGCATGCATAAATAATATTCCAAATTTAACCCTAGATAAAAAACTAACTAAAGTGTAAATTTGTTGTCAAGCCAATCATTTAATTATTTATCCAGTATTTATTGACCACTTATTCTATGTTAAGCACAGACATTCTTATTTTTTGCTCTTAGAAACAATGCAATATAAAAGGTGAAAAAATGAATAAATATTACTATAATGCAATGTGATAAAGATAAATAAGACTTCTTGGTGAATAATCAAAGAGCAAGTATGAAAAATATGCTGGAATATTCATGTATAACTTTCAACTCTACCCCATATATTGCTCTCAAAAAAATTAGTTTTCCAAAGATTCAAAGATAGACATATCAGACATTCATAAAATTATATATACATGTGTGTATATATATATATTCACAAAATCCCCAAAATAGCTACATTATTTGAGTAAATCATTTTTCTTGATATCTCTGTTATTTGCAATAGTCATGGTTTTATTTCAAATTTTTTGAGACTTATCTAATAAACACTGGATAATAAAATATTTATGTGTAATGTGCCAAAAATTATATATGAGAATTCTTGTTGGAATGTCTGACAATTGTTATCTGTAACTCTATAACTGATTATAGTGATAGACACAGATAATGTGGATCCCTTAACTACTACAGAGAAGTGTGACTTCCTCCTTCTTTCTGTTGATTAAGGTCCTGAAAAATATTGAACTTACCACAATTATTTCTATTCCTCTAACTGAAGAATTTCTATGCCAGGCAGTTTCTATCTCCCTTCCATCATTCTTACTGGCACATATCAGTTAAGAACTTCACACTACATCTGGCATATTTAAATAACCCCAAAGGTGTGTAAGGGGTGTGTGTGTGTGTGTGTGTGTGTGTGTGTGTGTGTGCCTGCGCATTGTTTCTATATATTATCGTGTTCCATATAAAAAGTTACTTTACTGTATAATGATTTTAACTGAAAGATCCATTTGGGGGCTGGGGGTGTGGGCTATAGGTCACTGGATTACTAAAGAATTGAACCTACATTAGTTACTAAGGATGATTTGCAATTGACTTCTGTTTTAATCAGATTCGTTTTACACATCATGCTTAGGAACAGTGTATATAGTCAAATTATCTACATGTTATAAAAAATGAGATTGAAATAATTTTTCAAGTCTAATTTTAATATAAATCAATAACATGCTATGAGTAGGTGAAACAGTTCATGTTTCATGACTGAGGAATCAGGTGCACATTTCAAAAAACTCATGACAGTATTTTTATAAGAAAGACCCTTAGGTATGAAAAAGATATCATGTCTTAGGCATTAGCTAAAATCTAAAATTAAAAAAATGCTGTCATTTTGATTTACACACTCATTTATGACAGCATTCCTCCTGAGGTCAGTCAGGAGCCAGTAAAGTGTACAGCTTTCTAGTAAACTCCTCATGTTATAAATGAAATTCAGGAGATGAAAAATTATAGCAGTTGCCAGGTGGGTATGTTGAAGGTAAGCTATTCATTCCTTCACTCTCCTAGATGAAAGATATTGGAACCTGGTTCCATGGTATTGCCAAGGTCCTTTAGTCTTACAACACAGACATGTTTTATTTCTTTATGTCCTATATGTTTGTAAGTCCTATATTTTTATAAATTATGCTTAGATTTTTAAATTTTTAGTCCTTGTAGTTAACCTAATTACCTAAGTTCAGGCTTTTTATATGTGCTAGCTTTAATAAAGATGTGACCTATCAACTGTTTGAATTAGTTTTGCAATCATACTATTATATTACCTTATCCCTAAATATTTAACTGTTATTTTCTAAAAAAAACAAAACAAAACATGGCATTGGTCTATCATGAAACTCAATTATTAAATTCAGAAAGTTTGCCTCTAATTTTGTGAATAGTATCTTTATAACACAAAGTCACAAATTGCATTTAATTGTCAGGTATTTTTAATCTGAACCACTTCCTTGACATTTCTCAATGTGTCATGATCTTGACATTTTTGAAGTGTACAGATAATCTATTTTTTAGAATGTTGCTCAATTTGGCTTTGTCATTACCTCATGATTACTACGTCAGGATATGAAGTTTTATAGAATTACAATGGGAAAGATGTATATTTCTCTGGGCATCATCAAAGCAAAAAGATGATTACTTGTCATCCATTACAAGCGATGTTAACTTTGGTCACTTGGCTTAAATGTTATCTACCAAACTATCTCCGCTACTGAATTGCTGTCTTTCCTTTGTAATTAGTAATCTGGGGGGAAATACTTTGACATTATGCAAATTCATCAAATTTTGACCCACTAGTTTAACAGTCACTTGTTATTTAAACAATTACTACAATGGTAGTTGCCAATCAGTAGTATTTTAATCTATAATTTATGTTTATTTAATTAGAGAGTGTTTTACTCTAAGGAAGAACTGTCTTTCCCTTCCCTTTGCTTTTGAATTGTTTATATCAGTATAGTCTTATGGATTCATAGTTTATTCTATGAGTTATCATACATTACAACCATTGCTTATTTAAATACTGAAAATGACTAAGAACTGGTCATTGGGAAACTTTTCAATTAGATCCCTGTTGTTTTGCTGATATACTGATATCATCCTTTGAGCAAATGGTTACTCTCTGGCATGCCAAGATATGCCAGGCTTATATTAAATATCATTGTCCCAGTTGAGGAATTGGGATTTCCCCCCAAGATCTTTAATTTCTTTAAATAGATATTATTATTTAAAAACCAAGATCTAGGCTCAAGATGTCATCTGAACTTCAAATGATGTTTTAACTTCCCTATGTGGACTAACATGATAGGTGTAAATTCTGAGACATCTAAGTCACAGATCAACTCTGTGCTCTCTTGCCAACTCTTTCCATGGACTTCCCTGAGTGCATGAGGACATTACGGTAAAGGATGAAAGCAGAAAAAGAAACATAATAAGGATGAGTCTGAGGCTTAGCTCAAGTATAACGCAACCTTCCTCCAAAGGCATGGTACAAGACAGAAATATCTATAAAAGGCACTCTTGAGTTTTTACATACAGAATACAGTACACACTTCAATGGCTGAGAAAAATCTACCTGAGACAGACGATGCTTTCACCCACAAAATAATGAAAGGGCCAGAGCATAAAGACATTGTTTTCTGTGACTCTCTGGATTTTTATCTATCAAAGCTGGGGCAGGGCAAGCAAGCTACAAGAAATATTATCTAGGCATTTGGGATCTTCAGAGGATATGACATCTGCTTCCAAATATAGAGATATAGTGACAGGACTTTGATAGATCAATTGATGCATCGACTGACAGAGATATGATAGATGATAAAGTCCCAATATATTTGTAATTTTGTGTGTTGATGATCCCAATTTACCATACTTCCCAGTATTAATGTCCTTATGTAGTCCTTTTCTGCATCACTCTTGGCTTGGACATGTGACTTTCTTCGACCAGTTACAACATTCAACATGGTAAGAACAGATGCTTGATAGACACCTGGGGCAAATGGGCTCATTCTCTTAGAATGCTGTCATGGAAACCAGTTCAATGCCATAAAGAAGTCTGTTAGACTACTGAACATTGAGACACACTCTGAGGAGGGAGAGGTCTCCAAATCCAGCTAAAATCACAGCTGAATTCATCTTTTGCATGAACTAAATCAATCTCACCGAGAGTAGAACTGTCCAGTTGAGAGCTTCAAATTTCTGACCAACATGATGTAGAACAAGGCAATTATTTTTATGCTAGCAATTTAAAAAAAATCAGATACATATCTGTAAAATGGAATTACATGATAATATTCTAATCTTGCTTAGGAACACTATTATTTAAGGCAAATTGTGCTAACATAGAGATGAACATTTTAACCTTAAGTACATACTCAATTGGAGTTAGGCAATATAAGACTGAAACAAAGAGAAGGACCCAGTAGATTCTGTTTATAACAAACAGACATAGATGACAATAAAATTCATTATTTAAATTTGCCAGGTAAAGCTAACGCACTAAGTCATAGTCTGAAATGGTGTTACAATAAAGACAGGTGAGCAACAGTGAGCTAATCATCCAACTTCAGACATTTTGAAAGAAAAAGCAAGAGGTGCAGAAAATGTAGAAGAAAAGAAATAATAACAATACAGAAAGCAAAAATACATTAGAAAGAACTCAATATGTGACTCTTGGAAAAAGTGAAAAAAAGTACAAATCTCTTCAGGATTTATGAAAGAGATAGAGGGAAATTAAAAGAGGACAAACTAAGGAAAGCAAACAGTTTTTAAAAAAGAGAAATACTATGAACAAATGTTGGCAGTTCCTCTGATAAGTTAGGTACAACAAAACATTTATAAACCATTATAAGTTGCTAAACTAAATCAAGAAGACAGGAAAATCTTAGTGTTCTTGTAACCATTATGTAAATTAAGCCACTCATTCATATAAAACTATAATAGCAATTAAGGCAGTGTGATATTGGCAACAGGAATAGAGAGAGAAACACATCGGGGAAAAAATTCTAAAACTGATCCCTTAAGAGCAATGTTGCAAGGGAGTGAACTAAATGATCGGGGCACAAGCAGCAGGTGGACTAGCATTCGTGATGGTAAAACAGCATTTTGCATCAGACAAAAAAGCTTGAAATCCTAAGCCGCCTTCGACAAGTCTTAGGTGTCTCATTTTTTCAGCTTCTAAATGGGATAATAAAAGACAATGTGTAGTCTTATGCATACTGAATAGAATGGTTTGAGAAAGAATAGCCATGTAACTCATTTTTAAATAAGTATTGTTACTATTCTCCTTTATCTGAGATAACTACATATTAAAATGAAAGATAAGGAAAAATTAGCCTGATGGTCATAATCTTAATGCATTATATACATAGGATGAGGCAGAGTTATGATGCCTTAAATTTTATAGTGCTATGATGCAATGTCATAATTTTTAAATTAATTTCTTAAATCTTAATTTTAAAAAATGAAAAAGAGAAGGATGCTGGATTAAGGATCAGATAGATAGAAAAAAGGGGATAATTCACAGCTAGTCTATATTCTTTCCTTATTTCTGCATTTTTCTTTTAATTGTTTATGAAATTTTGCTGAATAAAAATTAAAATTGGCAAAATAAAACCTAGATTTTGTTTGTAAGAATAAAACTATTTCCCTTTCTATAGTCTTTTACGCTCCCTGCCTTCCTATCTTTCTTTCTTCCTTTTTACTTTTGAACAAGTGATTGCTAATTTTCATTAAAACCATGCAGCAAGCCCTATAATGAAAGCATGCCTCAGGCAAGGGTCAGAGGGACACACAGCAGTCTCAAAGCCTAGTACAATCCAGAAAGCTGCTTTGTTGCTGATTTTTTGCATGTTAAAGTAGTCCTTATCCATAGTTGGTGTAATGACTTGCGATGACTATTTTAATTAATTAATATTTTGTTTGGATTTTTTAAAAAATATGTCTTTTGTTTTAAAAGCCCCAGGGCATGAGGAAGTTCTTAAAAATCATTAATCAAATATTCTAAATAGCCAACAAAAACATTAATAAAATGAAGAGAAAAAAATTAGGCTTTCAGAAAATCACTGTACTCAAGTAGACAACAGTCTTATGTATTAACATCAAGATTAGAAATTATTAGCTTGCTTAAAATTCAATACTGTCCACCTCAAATTGTGTCACAGAAGCCTATACAGTAATGTCAGATTTTTGGTCTATTCAGCAATTCTTGAGGTCTTCAAAATGCCAGGTATTCACGTGCTATTATTTTGATAGAGGTATAGAGACCCTGCATTAACCTTATAAAGATATACCTGTTTCTTCATGACAGGGATAGATTTGACATCTTGTGACTTACCATTATCTGCTTGGTGTGTATTACAGGTTTGTGAACTTTTTCTAACAAGCTGAAGCAGGAATTTTCAGAATGCATCTAAATTATATGCAGTAATATTTACTTTCATGAATAATCAATATGACATTTCTGCCTGGCTATTTAATATAGGATGAGATGACTGAGCTAATGTCTAAGAAGTATATTTATTATTTATGTGATGATGATGATGGTAATGATGATGCTCCTCTTTAAATTAAAGACTGGAATGATGTTTCAGTGATGTATTGTCAGTTTTCTTTCACATTAATCAACCATCTCATTTTCTTTCTAACAAATTTTTCCTTTCCCCCCTGACCTCTACCCAATACCTATAATATGAAACTATTTCTGGTATCAAATCATTTTATAGAGAGTTATTTTTCCTGTCTCCATTTTTCAAGTTTCATATTTAGAAAAATAAAAATAAAAGGAAAACTGCAGGTATTTTGTACTTACTGTATGCAAGGAACTCTGTATTTTACCTTTCTAATCTTATTGGATCTTAAAAATAGTTGAGATCATCCTCATAGTATTTTAACTAATGAAACAAATAAAATTCAGAGAGATTCTGGTACTCTCCAACGTAAATAATAAATAGCACAGTGGAAACTGGAATCCTAGATTGTGACATTGCAAAGCCAAAACAAAATATTTATCACTCATTTTGTACACCATATGTATAGTGTGATATCATATAGTATTTCAAACATTCAAATCTTAGGGATCTTGCTTAATGACTATGAACATCAGAAAACCTTAAACAAAGGATAATAGCTCACATTCCCATATGTCAAGTCAGATTTGCTCTCTGTAAATTAACCTTTTAGACTTGTGGTATGAATAACATCTTTATTTAAAAGAAGAAGGAAAATTGATATAAATAAGTAACTTATCCAAGTTTGCACAGGAGTAGATGTTGGAACCAGACTTGATGTTTTAGCTATCATGTAATACACAGCCTCCTCTATAGGATAAATCAGAAAGGTATTTAAAAAGGGGCTAAGAAATATATTTCTCACTTCTATTCCTATTTTGTTAATTGTCTTTCTGTTAAGATATGTAATACCTTGACATCTAGGTAGGTGTGGTTCAGAGGATTAGTCTTCCTCACACAGAGCATCAGAATATGTGTTATTTTCTTCTATAATTAAGCTCATGTTTGGAGCTAGAAGAACATTGCATATTCAGGGAGGCCTAGCA
Organism: Solenodon paradoxus; assembly: GCA_004363575.1. Classification (NCBI taxonomy): domain Eukaryota; kingdom Metazoa; phylum Chordata; class Mammalia; order Eulipotyphla; family Solenodontidae; genus Solenodon; species Solenodon paradoxus. The sequence continues at coordinate 355,853 of RJWH01000118.1, read as the reverse complement.
AAACGCAGAAGGAGACATGAAAAATAACTCTATAAACTGATCTGATACCAGAAATAGTTTTATGTAACAGATTTTTAATTGTTACCAGAATACTATTATTTCAACATATGAAGAAAATGGAAATAGGTTTTCTATTCTCAGTAAAGTAATAAATATTTTTTAAATCTTTTAAGTTATTTTCAATAAATTAAAGTTTTGCATGCATAAATGTAAAAAGAATTACACTTATCCACTAGCCCCAAAGATAATGATAAATATCATTAATATTTTGATGACTTTTTTCTCTTTTGTATGCATAATTCACAGAGATGAAATTATACAGAATATGTTGCTTTGTTTGATATTTTGTTTTAAATTAATATTCTAACATGTGGACTTACCTCCTTGTTTAGTTATTTATTATTGCACAAAATTACCTCAATAAGTAGTAGTTTAAAAGATATTTTTTAAAAATTAGGTCAGGGATTCTTTATTTAGCTGGGTAGTTCTGGTAGGAGGTCTCTCATGTAGCCTTAGCCAGGATGTTGGCCAATAGTACGTTTTTGACAGATTCCTTGAGACCAGAAAGTAGCTTCTAAGATGTCCCACTCACAAAACTTTTCCTTTTTATGAGAATTTTCTTCAGTGCTACTCAGCTGTTCTCATGGCATGGCAGATGACTTCTCCCAGAATAAATAATCAGAGTGCAGAATGGAAGTCATAATACCTTAAAGATCGAACCTCAGAAGTCAAATGCACCATTTCTGCACTCTTTTTGATTATGTAAGTCAGCCCTAATCAAACTAGGAAAAGTCATATAACAGTGAATAATGGGGTACAGATATTATCACTGCAAAACTTGAAGATGGGTTATTATGTTGTTATTAACAGGTTCTTGTTTAATACTTGAATGTGATAGTGAAGGAAAATATTCTTATTTTATGGAAAATAGCTTCTGAAGTCTAAAGAGGAAAGCAAAGTTCGGTAAATAAATGCCATTTGTATTCAAGGAGGACTCAGATCTTGTTAACAGATCCTGTCTCCCATAAGTCTCTGACAATTATTTTTCACAACTGACACCACTACACTATTATTACATATGCTCCCACATTATGTCTCAGCACCACTACTCACTCACCTTACAGAGAACTGCCTCTGTGGGACCACTAAATTGCAGCTGGTGGACTCTTGTCTTAAGGGTCTGTTAGGACTCCTGTTTATCCATAACAAGTTCTTAAAAAGCAACAAACAGAAAAGAGAAAGAAAATTCACCTCACACTTTTTTTTTTCTCTCTCCATCCTAACCCTTTAGAAACAAGACAAATTCAAGAAGAGTAAGGGTATGTTTGTGTGCAAATAAACCAACTCTGTGCATGGAAATCCTTTGGATGTGTTTCCTGAAACCACAAATGATTTCAACATTTGCTTGCACTTATTCTAGGAAAGATGAGCGTACTCATCATTCTGTTGCTTTAAAATCCTTGATTAAAACATCTTGGATAGTGAGGATATTGAAAGAGAAACAGAAAATTTATAAAAGTGGCAGTAAGGAAATATTTCCCCCTTAAATCCACTCCCCAACACTTTCTTTGCAGCAAATCACTTGACAGTCCTCTGAACATCAGGCAAGAAACAGACATTATATATCTGTTGCAGATATATTAGTTTTGATGTTTCATAACCTTGCATGATCTCTTTTTCAAAGAGAACTAATGGGACACTGGGGTCAAGGTTACTTATAATATAGCAGGTATTGTTGATTATAACTATTTCTTATCAACACAGTAAGCTTGTTCCAGTTATCTGTTTGGAGGTAAGGCTCCAGTAAAGGAAATAGAGTCCTGATTCTTAGGGTCAGGACCTTGGCAGTTAAACCCTTGAGTTACTGAAACATGCTGTCAGATAATAACTTAGTTTTTCATGTTTCAAACTGCTCTCTTTTGTATTATCGAAATGCTAATGCATACTTGTTAACAGACATTCAATAGGATTCCAGAAACGATGTTCACTCCAGAAATCCAAGGAAAGTGAATGGACACAAAGTAATTTGGAATCAAAGGCAAATCATGAAACACTGAAGTTATTATTTTTATTTTATTAAATTTTCTACCTTGGACTTCAATTTTTTGCAATTCTGCATCCAAATCTGCCAATTTTTTGCAATTCTGCATCCAAATCTGCAAAATGGTAATTTTCTGAGACAAAGCAATAATTATCATCACCACTATTTATTCAGTTCTACTTAGATATTAAGCACCATTCTAACTGGTTATCATATTTTATCTCATTTAATACTCCCTAAACTCCATGTTTAGCTTGTTTTTAAATATGAAGAATTCGAGGCATAGAGTGATGAAGTAAGTTGCGCAAACTAATGCAACTACTGAGGAGCAGAGCTAAGATTCAAAAGATGGGAGTGTCTGGGCACAGGGTTCAAGCACTTGTCGCCCTATTTTGCTGCCTCACAAATCAAAAAAAAAGGTGGGGGGGGGGCTTATACATCAATCCCATAGTGTTCTTATGAGCAAGGGCCAAATGCTCAGTGGCCAAAAATTAAATGCTTTACTCTGTGATATTTAGAATATTTATAAATACTTTGTACAAAAATTATACATTTTAGGCAAATGATGCATAGGTATATGAAGTCTTATTATTAGGAACTAACAGGTGTAATCTGTTTCTCTCCCAGCCTTTCTGCCTACATACATAACAGCAAGCAGAGGGTTTATTCTGAATTGAAAGAATTCTTGAGTCAAAAATAGTTCATTATTTCCGTTGTATCCTTTTTCATGAAGTCACTAATTTGAGAATGAATGTCTTTCTGTTTTTGTCAGAGAAGCCTAAGGAAATTTCAGTATTAAACAGTACTTGGATTTGTCTTCCCTTAGACTCTGAACTTGCAAATGAGGGCAAATATACAGATCATTACATTTAAGAGAAGACAGATCTCACATCAGTGTCAGAAAAAAATGGAAGCTAAAAGCTCATAAAAATGCAAATGATTATATCTTTCCCAAATGCTCTGGTTTAGTACAAAGTTTCCTTTTGATAACACCATATAATGCTCTCCTCCTTCTCGCATGTTAATCCCCATGTGAACTTGGAGCAAATAACCTAAATCTATAAAGATACTCTAAATTCTCTTCCAAATATAATACTTAGATAATAATGTGATTGTGGGGTAGAAACATGCATTGTTCATTAGTAATGAACTCAGACGTGAATGCTACTCTGTATCAGCTCTTTCTTCACTGCTGTGACTGCCCTCCAGCAGCAGTGCCTTCCAACCCACTGAGCATGTGTGGCAGAGTGAAGGTCACTCTCTGTATGGTCATGTGTTTCTGTCCTTTGCTTGTGGCAGAGTTCCTTGTATCATTCCTTAAACATCAGCCAGAGAGAATTGGTTTTTCTAATTGTGTGGCTGCTGTCATTCTTAAAGCTACAAACCTTGCTTAAATGAATAAACAGACCTTGTGCACAGAGGCTGCAATATTCATTGAGAAGATATCTAAGGACTTGTTAATTACTTAGGCCCTAGTTCTCCCGGTTGTTTTAGTAATGCCCAGTGACCGAAGTCAAAACATAACACAGATGTGCCCTGGTGGCTCAGGTGTTAAGTCTGTTGAACGTGGCATGGTTCACATAAAGGCCAGGGACTCAGGTTTGAGACCTGGGTCCTGGAGAAACAACCAAAATGAAAAACTAAATAAATAAATAAATGTATCTTTCTCCTCTCTCTCTTCCTCCCCGTCTGCCTGCCTTCTTCTTTGTATAGATATGGATACAGATATAATATATAATGCAAATTAATCAAGTGCTCATAATTAATTTTGAATCAAGAGAAAACCATAACATAATTTTTATGAAGCCTTAGCAATGCATCCTTTCCCTGGGTAACAGGTTTTGTCTTATTCTGCAAGGGAAAGATGTGTACTGATCCAAAAGTAGCCTATGTTTTAGCGTACTCTCTCTTAGATAACATTAAAAAAAATAGAATGAACTGATCTAATTCTAAACCGGGATAAAACAAAGTACCTGCTTACAGAATAATGAAAAACGCCTGTCTGAGGATTTACGGCCTGCTTTTATATCAGAATTTTTTGAAATTGGTCAATCACACTTTTTAATTTTATTGAAGTAACATTGTAGTATGCATTATATGTTTATGGCAGACATTATATATCAACATCTGTAATATAATACATTAAGTTCACTAGCAGTTCAGTTCTGCTCTTCTACACTTTAAAATGCTATGGAAAGAATAATTATTATTTGGCAGATGATATTTTTAATCATAATTACTTATTATCTTTTTTATTTTATATTTTTGATAATTTTTATTAAAGTAGTACTGCATTGCAATATTTGAAAGTATCAGACATGCATCTTCATAAATCAGCATCTGCATATATTTCACTAAGTTCATCACTGAAGCATCCTATCACTCACATAAAATTGACACTTCTTACCTGATTTGTCTACCCCTTTCTTCTTTTCTGATAATCACTTAGTCTTATAGACTAAAATTCAGTTTTTGCTTTATTTAGATTTTTTTTTGTGTCTCTATATTCCACATATATGTGAAATAACAGTGTCTTTCTATCTGACTTATTTCACTAAGCATAATACCTTCTAGGTCTTTCACTGTTTTTGCAAATGGCAAGATTTCATTTTTCTCATACTCAAATAGTATTTCATTTTATATTGATAGCACATCTTATTCCACTTGTCTGTCAATGGGTACTTGAGGCTGTTTCCAGCTTTAGTTATTTTAAATAATTCTGTAATAAATGTGGGGAGGCATAAATCTCTTCAAATTACTATTTTGATTTATTTATTTTTTCCTGGTAGACACTCAAAAGTGGAACAATTAGATCATCTGAACTTTTTATTTTTAATTTGTTGATGAATTTCCATACTGTTTTTCATAATGGTTGCACCAGTTTACCCTCTCACCCACAATGTATGCATTTCTCTTCTTTCTGAATCCTCACCAGTACGCATTTTCAGTCTTTTGGAGAGTATCTAGTATCACAGGAGTGAGATGATTATCTCCCTGTCTTAATTTCCATTTTCCTAATAGCAAGAGATGTGGAATTACTTTTCATGTGCCTGTTGGTCATCTGTAGGCTTTTTATTTATTTATTTTTTTGAGAGGGCTATTCAGATGCTCTGTTCGGTTCTTAATTGGATTGTTTGGTTTATATTGCTGTTGAGTTTTACAAATTTTTATTGCGATATTACGCCTTGCCAAATGTAGTGTGTGCAAATGTCTTCTCCCATTCAGTTGGATATCTTTTTGTTTGGATGATCATTTCTTTCACTCTGCAGAAGTTTTAGCTTGATGTAGTCTCATTTTTTAATTTTTGCTTTTGTTTCTGTTGATTTGGAGTCCAGTTCCCAAAGACTTATTTCTAAAGTCAATGTCAAGGAGCACATTATCTATGTTTTCTTGTTTTTTGTTTTTTCCTGTAGTTTCAGGTTTGAAATCTAAGTCTTTAATCCATTTTGAATTAATTTTCGTTAGACATTGGTCTCATTTCATTCTTTTGCACAGGGCACTACAGTTTTTCCAGCACCATTTATGGAAGAGATTTGGTGCAGAATTCTATTACATTTGGATTTCATATTTATGCTTTAGTTAAATTTTTGTTTAAAAGAAGAACTTGCTGCAAAACAATGCAACAGCAAAATGCTATATGTGGTTTTGTTATGGTTCCAAAAGATTATTCATGAGCTTATCCAGAAAGCAGTTTTATATGAATATATGATTCCCATTTTGCGGAGTTTTTTTCCATGTCTTGCTCCTACATTCAGAAAAATAGGCTCAGGGAAGACCTATTGACTTGTCCTAGTTAAGACTGTCCTAAATGAAATTTAATTGGTGATATAAATTTCCAAGCATTCAGGTAAATACAACATGCCCCTAAAATTAAACTTAATGGAAACATGGTTTCTAGAATTGTTAGCTGGAATATTAAAGATGTTTTATATACAATATCTGACAACTTATATACACTCTTAGGTTGTCCTATCCTTTGACTTTCGGATTTTGGGGTGAGTGTGCGTGCGTGCATGCCTGTGTGTGTGTGTGTGTGTGTGTGTGTGTGTGTGTGTGTGTGCGTGTGTGCGTGCTTGCTGGGTATTTTTTTCCATTTCTCTTTTTTTCCTAATTTCCTAAAAATTTTCTTCACTCCCCACAGGGAAGACACAAAACAGCACTTGTTTGCTTTTTTGCTCTTTGTAATTGACAGTCTTATCTTTTATATATTAGGCAGACATTTTCAGACATGAATATAGAGATTGCAGAGACTCTAAATTTTTGCTTTTGATTTATACTGAACACTATTATTGTAATCTATGTATCATTTGGTAATGAACTCAGATGAACTTAGTTGATAAACTATGGAGCTGAACAAGAGAACAAAACAAAGTAGCAAGGTGAGAAAGCAAGGCCAATGGCTAACAGTCATGTGAATGGAGTTGGAAGCAGATTCTCCAGCCCAGTCAGGCCTTTAGATGATTGCATTTCCCACTGACAATTTGATTGTAAATCAGGAAAGACCTGAGTCAGATTCACACTATTAGTATATCACAAAAGAAACAGTGAAATAATAAATGTTTGTTAAGCTGTTGGATTTGGGGATATTTTGTTCCACAACGTAGATAGCTGAGAGTATAGCCATGGTTAGGGGCATGGGAAAGAGTTCAGTTCTTGGCTACAGGAGTAAGCAGTGTTTTAACCACCAACTAAGTGGGTTTTGTTCAGGTCAGCAGTGAGTCCAAAAGAAATACAGAGTCATGGGTCTTATATCCCACAGCAGAACCAGCATATACCACTTGTTAAGATGGTCTCTGTAAACATAACATTGACTTATTTAGGTTAACTCAAAACATTTTAAAGAGGGAGTTTTATTTTCTCTTTTGTATACCTGAAGAAAATAAGTCCCAGATACTGAATGGCTTTGAGAATACACAGATATTGGATGACCAGAATCATTAATTCAGTCTTAGTTCTATTCACCTTTAATGATCTCATCCTTAAACTGGTATCATCTGTAGCTTCTGATAATTGTTAGCATTTGTGGAATCATAATGTTTCTACTACTGCCACCTTTCTCTTTCTCTAACAAAAAAATAAATACCGGAACACTCCTCTAATTCTAAAAACTCCTGCGAGATAGGAATTACTTTAATAAATAAGTAGATAAATGGAAAGAGCTTTTTTAGAGTGTAAGCATTAATTTGAGAAGAATGACACTAAGAATTCATCTTCTTTTTCAGTTTCTCCCATAAGAATACCTCCAGCTAATACTTATTTTGTTATTTCTTCAAATTAAAGAATCATGCTGCTGTTAACAGTTTCATTGGAAGAAATGTTTCCTTTTTAAAAATCATTCCTTCACCCTTAACTATGTAACATCTTGTAAACATAAATTTGAGAAAAGAAGAAAGCAAAAGTTTTAGCAATATATTAGAACATTTAGATTGGAAACTCTCAAGAAGCCATACCCTAGCATCAAAATATCAGGAAGGTTTTTTAACATCCAGAAATTGTTTATCAGCATTTAAGTAGACAATGAAAATAAGAATAAGAGACTTAGACATGGATTTGATTGATGACTGCTACCTACAGTTTATTTTATAATGTACTTGTACCATTGTATAAGGAAGGTCATTTCCAGAGCTTGAGATGAAGCATGTCTTCTATTCCACTAAATTTTTCTGAAAGCGTCACCTCTATTGAAAACATATTTGGGAGGGACACACAAATGTTTAAGTTAAAAGAGATGTGAGATGAGAAATATTGTCCTGCGTTAATTTTATAAGAGCTTGTTTCATATTCTTCTCAAAGTGGAGATACTCCTTTGTGATGTAACACACACACGTGCCACACACACACACACACACACACACACACACACAAACATACTTCTTAGTTATCTTTTTTTGTGTTCTGTTAACTTTATTACCAGTTGGTTTCTTTCCCCTGAAATAGGCAATGAAAAGACTCTCACAAATTGTTAACACCTGGAACACATTTTCTCTCGTCTCTGGTCAAATAGGTGCCTTTACTTTGAGTAGGGAAGCACATCAGAACTCTGTCATACATGACTTGAATATTTACTTGGTATTAACCTAGTTTCCGTAATTTCAGTATCTAACAATTAGATACTTCGAATATCATGTTTTTTTCCTAATAAAGTAAAAGAAAACTTCCGCTTTCAAAATTTGTTTCCTTGCTGCAGTATATGGTGCATCCATGCATCTTTAAACTTTAATAACATCAGAGGCATGAGTGCTGGAAGTTAAAGCAAGTGGTTTGCTGAGGTATACCAGTAATATTCCCACATTTAGGTTTCAATATGGTCAGTGCTAACTCCAATTGGTGTTTCAGCCTTCCCAAGTTAAAATATTCTTGATTGCTGTCGAATTAATCTAACCATGTTAAATAAAATATTATTTATGACTATTGATGGTAATAATTATAGATCCCAAACTCAACCAAAGAACATGTTTTGATGAGTCAACACTTTTTTACTATTTGCTTAACCATTAGTAAAACTGAAATTATATGCAAAGTTGGTTGTAAACTTAATAAACATTCTGTATATCTCAGGGTAACATAATTTAAGCCATTTGAGGGAAAGAAAACTTGCCCCAATTGAGGAAACAGGAAATTAGTCCAAAAAGTGACAAGACTGTCAAAGAACACAGCAATGTAACTTCCGATGACATTTTTAAAGACAAACAAGTAATGATTATAGCAGTCATACATTTTGATGGTAATTCCATCACAATGTTATTTATTTTAATGATCCAGGTACAAGTTAATCATTGATTTCTAATCTTTCCTGAAATTTTTTTTATAATACTGCATGCTCTTCCATATACTACAAATCAGAATTTTCGATCCAAAAGTAGCCCCAGAAATATGCTCTGATAAAACTCTAGAACCCAGAAGTCTTAGTTCAACAAGTTTCAAAACTTTAGAGTAGTTATATAATTGGCCTGGTTTCCCATCTTACAAACTGAATACTCTCTCAAATTAACCAAACTGCTGTGATAAGATTTAAAATTAGCATTTGAAACCCTATTCCATTTTGAAATTTAAAATGTGACTATTTCTGTCATCCATTGACACTTCACACTCCTACCACTTGTTCATGTCATAATATTGTTTCTGTGAATGTCTGAATCCACTCCAATAAATTGTAAGCTCCTTTGTATGTTAGTCATCATTATATCCTACAATGTAACCAATAGACTATTTGATGCTGAAAATTTGATAAGAGTTTCAGACATGATAACAAATACAATCAGCTTTATAATTATAAAGCAGGAGTTATAATTTTATTTGTACTGTAGAAATATAAACATCACATACTTTCCATCAAAACAGAAAGCTAAAATAAAGAACTCTAAGCATCCTAGAGATCTTTCTTACAGGTTCAATATATTGTTACCCTGGTCTCTTCCAATTTAGTCACCTTGAAAATATTATTTATGAATAATTATGGTAATAGTAATAGATACATAGACATAATCTTTATATAGATATAATCTTTATATAGTACTTACTCTATGTCATATACTGTTATAAGAGTCTTCAAATATTAATGCTCATGACAACTCTGTAGGAAGGTACTATGGCTAGAAGATCCATTAAACTAATGAAGATATTATATAACAGGACAGTTGGATAAATTGTTAAGGTCACACAAATTACAAATGGGGGACACTAAATTTTGTCCCATAAAATCTGACTGCAGATCTTATTAATTGAATCACTATTCTATACTGATGAAAAATAAGATAAGGGTATATTGGTATCAACTCTCCTGCATATCTATCAGCCTTTTATTTTTTAATTGGCGAGTGGTTCATTATCATCTCTAAATTACATAAAGAATGTTTATAAGGCAGAATAAAGACATATTCAGACAAACACCACTTACCGTTAACTTTTTGCTTCTACATAAATATAAGTACAAGTATACAAGATTTCCTTAATTCTGTGCTATTACAGGGAATAATCTAGCATTGGGCTGGGACCAAGAACAGTAGGGGAAAAATCTCTTTTGATTGGAAGATTGAATGAAGGATTTTCTTTCTGCAGAACTTTATTTTTATCTATGGTTATTTCCCAACTTGCAATGTAAAATATATATGCCTTTTAACACTAAAAAATAGTGTCTGGAATAGTCAAGTGAGGTAAATAACATCATTTTACCAAATAGAACCTGAATGCTCAAGTCTGAACCAGAGTTTTTGAATTTCTTCCTGTAAAAAAAGAAAGGTTATTAACAAATAAATGCACAAGAAAATCTTCAGATATTTAACTAGGTTTAGCCAAGATTAACCTTTTGTAGATACAGAGAACTGTTACTATATTCATGCTAAACAGATTTGATTGATTGTGCTTTTGGTGTCTTCATTGTTTGGAAGGTGAACAAAGTTAATTAAGCATTTAGACCCATTTGCTTGGCTTTAAGTGTGTTTATTGTGCTCCAGCTGGATAGAACATTGTTTAGTGAGTACTTCTTTTGCATCTCTAAATCAATTCATCTGTTAGACAAAACCCAATGATTTACCTGCTGTTGTTAATGCACTGAGAGGTCACACAAGCATTGCATGAAGTATGCTCCCGGAGAAAGCTGATTCTTTCTACAGGATGTCATATTAGGAGAGGAGCTTGTAAGAGCATACCTCTATTTCATACAGCATCTGGCATTCACCCCAAGTGGCCACAGGATGCCATACTTACGGGAAGGATGCTGTTGTATTAGCAAGTGATTTATGAATTCCATCTAGGATTTAGGCAGGAAATATCCCCTAATGCAGGAAAAACAAAGGCAAACTTTTAAAATTGATTTTAAAGAATCAAATCAGATGAAAACCCACTACTTAGACTCATCACTTTAAACATAAAATTAATAACATCATACCCATTCAAAATTGTTTCAGGCACAGGGAATAGAAAATGAATAATAGTCAACTGAACCAAAATTGTAAATTCAAAATGCTTCAAAATGAATACAGAACTCAGTCAGTTAAGAGTATCTGATTTTATTTTCATTTTTATAAATATTGAATAGATGAAAAGTTGTATTTAATAGAATAGATATTTTACAGTGTTGTGTTGAGTCTGCTATATACATTATTTTATTGTTTCACATAACCATTTGTTATGGATGTCATCTTTTTTTAACAGATAAGAGAACTGGTACTCATAACATTAAGAGACTTTTCTATAAAATTGTTGAGACTTGTACTCAATATAGTATGGGCCTTGAACTCCATGTTTATTTCTATTATATTTACACATGGCAATTACATTTATGCTGAAAGTTCTTCTGTATCACTGTCAAAGTAAAATTAATTTATTCTTTTTGGTAGTTTATCAGAAGCGTTTTTCTAAGTAAACTTTATTCTCAACATTGCCAATCAGTTACGCCTTAAAAATTCTCTAGAATATTTTGACCTTCTTTAGAATCTAAAATTTGACTATGGCATTTCGTTTTCAAAGAGAGATTTTCATTCTTATGTAGAACCCCAAAGCACTAGAGAATAGATTCTGGGTTATAGTGAATAGGATTTTTTGTTCATCATGATGTTGGCATTTAGAAGTCAGAGCTTGTATCATTCTTTTAATACTCTAAATTTAAATTGCACCATTTCCGTCTTGAGGAAAAGTGAACTGAATTGATTTCCTTGAACTTAACCCATATATTTAGGCTTTCCAGATCTATGGCTTGGCCTAATAAGGCAGAAATTAACTTTTAGATCAATCTCCTTTTTAAGGTCCAAAAGGCAGTCATCAGATTCTATTGATTTTTTTTTCCCATATCATTTTTCCAAGGCTGTATTTTCAATAAAACTTTTTTGGATTCGCAAAAGGGCCAGAATTCTCTTTCTTTTCTATTAAATCTTATTTTTCCCCCAAATGACGTTCAGGAGAATGATAATAATAACCGGCCTCAGTTTCTGAGAACTTGCCAACAATTTTTTAGAAGGAATGTGATAGTCTAGGCGTACAATCATTCCCACATGTACTAGCTCTGAAACTGAGGGAGTAGTGCCAATCCCAGTTGCCTTATCTTAATATTCAGTGAGCCCAGGAGGTTGCACACAAATTTGCTTTAGATGTAGGCACTATCATACATCACAGCAATTTCTCAGTCCCTTCATCACACTTGCTTAGGGTTGTACTGAGATAGCTGGAACAGCTGTTTTATGCTATATACTCAGCTGACTCAAAGAAAGAGCTCCTAAACATTAAAGCAATCAAAGCTCAATTTAGAGATTTTTATGATTTTTATAAGGTTTCAGTGTGGTGGAAGATAATATTGCAACTACTATGACCAAATAATTAATTTGTAAAAAGTTCAATCAGCATGATTCTAGCCTAATTTTAAGAGAAATAAAATAAAATAAACAATGGACTCTGTTTACAGCTGCATGTGCATATACCCCCCACATCTAACTTTCATAATAATAATATTCTTGTTTGCTTTGAATGTTCTGACAACAAAGAATATAGTGATCATTCACTTTTGCCATTTGAGGATGCATACAAGAAAGAACAAACAAGATAAAATAAAATGACATACTTTATAAGGTAAATTTTGGACCAGGGATAGTAACAAGTTGAGCTCACATTTTGTACTTCCATTAATAATCATATTTGTGAGTTTAACTGAGAATTCATAAATGTAATCTTTCACAGTAGTTCTTAAAAAATCTCAGTGTGTCAAAAGTTGGCAATCTCTCATTTCACTAAGTGCACATTCTTACCATCTTTTACTGTTCCCTTTCATGATAATATTGCATGTACTGCCCAACTTATTGGGCTGTAAATGTTCATTCTTATAGATATCATGCTACAAAAAGGAGTCTCTTTTGCAGAATATGTCCTAAACTCATTTGTGAATTTATATCTGATTTAAATTAGGATATTTACATAATTAATAACAACTAGGATGCATGACTCTATTTCAACTTACAGAGCAAATAGATGACTTTAATCTCATACATAGTGTTGCTTGAAAGCAGATATTTCAGATTCCTGAATTTCATATCTTTTTTGTTCTAAGGATTAAATATATTTGTCCTAAAATGAGATTATGTCTAAAGTGTGATTGTGCCTTGGGGAGCAGAGGCAATCTAATTGGATCTGGACATTGAGTATGGATTTAGACTCCTCCAGGAGGGGATGGAGGTCTTTCTGCCAGTAGGGATCATTACAACTGAATTCCTGGTCACATAAGTGATACAATTATCTCAGTTTTGAAACTGTACAATAGCAGAGGACAAATGAAAGAGTGTGAGAGGGAGAAATATTGCTTAGATGGCCTAGGGTAGATGTGGTGAGGGTTAAATGTATGGCAGTGGCAGAAAGAATGGAAAAATGTGTCAAGATGTGAAGAGAGAGGTAGAACATGTGGAAATTGGAAAAGTAGACAAGTTTAAAGTCTTAGCAACCAAAGTAGTAGGTGTTTGCCAGTCTCCAAGGAGATTTTATAAGGTGCCATTTATTTGATAATAACTATGACCCAGCCTTATAACATAAAGGTTCATGAGCCTCACATTACCAAGTATACAAGACCATTACACTAATATGGGGGAATGGTTTAATAATTTCATCAAGAACTCTATCATAGCAGATAACTCAATCATAGTTTCTGCCCATTTTGCTTATGGGAATTCCTCTGGCAAAATATAAAGACAAACCATATAACAGCTCCCTCCTGCTACCTCTCCACCCCTTGCCCTTCTCTACATTGCTCTCATTTTCCCTCTTGAGGAGAAATAATCATTATAGGAAATGGACCAGAAATCTATTTCCCAATGATTTTTCTCCCAATAGACAAATCAAAACAAATAACAATCAGAATATTACCTCAGAAATATGGACCCAAAATAAAGAAAATTATATGAATCAAATACTTAACTGACTTGAGCCATTAAATAAATTAAAATATTAATCTCACAGTAAGATAATATTACCAAAGGAAGTAGATTGCTAAATATCTTTGGATAGTGCTAGGAGGCACACTGCCCACATTTATCATGGTCATTCATTAGTTTTCTAGTCTTCATTGAATGCCATGCAAATGGCATAAAGATAATAGTAATTGACCAAGAAGTCTTCCTACTCTATGGGTGGTTCTGTCTTTTTAGGATAACTGTACCTATCTCTGATTTATTCAGCACATGTCTCAGAAGCATAAATTTATTCAGTCAATTTATATATTCTAGAAGAAAACCTCTTTGGAAGAGCCAAGTACTTGGTTCAAAGAACAGGCGATTATTAGTAAAGGAAGAGTAAAGGCACAGCAGGACTTAAAGTTAACTCCAGAGTTTCTATCCTGGAAGAATTACAACTGAGATTGGAGATATTAGCAGTAAAACTATTTATCTAAGAGAGATAATGTTTTAAATATTTCAATATGTAGACTTTCAGTGTCAAGATTTCAATGGTATAGCTTTGGTAGTTGGAAATGACTCTAAAAGTACAGCATCCTTAACATATAAGAGGACATTATTCATATTTTTTCGAGTTTTGTAGTTCATTTGCTGCTGCATAATGTAAGAAAGATCAGAGCTAGTGATATTTATATTCAAATTATCTGATAAAGGTGATTGCTTTCAGATGGAAGGAAAAAGAACTGGGAGAGAATATTGACTTATATTGATTTCTATCAAGCCCTGGCAATCCATGAACAAATTTTGTTTTATTTGCATGATGTTTAGAAACTTCAAATTTGGTTTCTTTTAGATCAAGTGAAGATTGTCACAGACTTACACACACACACACACACTTTTTCTTCTATTTGAGCTTAATTTCACTTATTTTTTGTTTGTTTGCTGCCTGGGTTTTTTAAGGAAAAATGTTTATATCCATGGAAATAACACAAGGAAAACACAATACCTTCAACAAAAAATAGCATTTTATCAGAAAAACTCGATGTGAAAAAGTGATTGTGAATCCTAAGAGGAACAGCAGATGAATATTTTGTATTAGATCTAAAGGATTTCTATCAGATTTTAAAACTGATGAAAAGCTTGTATTTCAACAGAAAAGTGAATAAAATGAAGACTGAATGCAGAAAGTTGAGAAAGTCATTAGGAAGCTATTGCTGAAACATGAGAGAGACATTTCAGACGATATTGAGGAAAAGAGGCTGATTCTGAGTGGATTTAAAATTGATAGAAAAGGGTCAATAGAATGTTACTATAGATTGACAACTTCAAAAATACCTAAGCACATTTACACAATCCTTCATTCATGCTAACATTTACATCTATATATTTGACTGCCCATTCAGCTTGGATAAATAATTAACAATAAAGGAAAAGTCCTAAAATAGATTCTTGACTTTTAAAAACACATTGTTCTATGCGAATTATAGGCCATCTCGATTAATAGAGACATCATCTTTCCTGTTGAACAGTATTTGGATTCAAACGTGGTTCCTTCTTTTAGGTTCAATCTTCCTACAATATTCTATATCAGAAAATCTTGTGACTTCATCCTACACGATACCTTCAGAATCTTGCCACTGCTTAACATTTCTTCTGCTTCCAGCATGGTTCAAACAATCATCATCACAATACTCCAATTGCTCAAATTTTGCTCCAAATAAAAGCCACAGTCTTTTAAATAGGTTAAATGTCATTATCTACCCTGTTACACATAGACCTACTCTTCCACTACTTCCCTTGAACTCAGATTTTTTAAAATCTTATTTGCTGCTATCTTTGAGGATTTTCATAGCCAAAGTCGGTTCATCAGTATCACACCTTTTATTCAACCTCCTGAAAACAAGAAAGAGAATATAAAGATTAACCAACCACATTTTAAAGGATCATGACCCAAAAGTTGAACATAACTTTTCTACTCAATCTTAGTGGCCAGAACCTACTAATATGGCCACAATTAGTATAGACAATAATAGAAAATATAGCCTGTTTAACTATGTCCCTAGCTAAATCTCAAAATATCCCATTACACACATAAGAGTAATAGTGAGTAAATTCAAGAGTTGAGACAGAGGAAAAGTAGCTTGAAGGGAAAAGATAAGTGATTGGAGACACCAGAGTATTGAAGGAATCAAATGAATAGTTGTTGAAGTCATCAAGAGTAGTGGTGGTTAAGTTGCTGATCCAAATTATGAATCTTTCGGAGAGTAAGAGTAATCAACAGGTCAAAGAAAATATAACAATTTTGGGCTGTGAAGACAGGTAGAATAGAATGCACAGATGTCACAACAGAGGTTTTTACTAGATCCAGCAGGAAACTCTGATCCTGGGATAGCTTCTCAGAGTTGTTGCACCTTGAGCAAAGGAATTGGTCCTTTATATCACCTCAGTGACCAGTCATAACTGACTAAAGTTAGGGAGCACATGACTGGGGACTAAATGGTTTATTGTGGCTGCAGGAAATTCTTAGGAATTCAATTGAGAATTATCACCTACCATCCATCTTAGCATCTTGAGAAATGATCCCACTCTAGGATCTAACTACTCATTTAATAGCACAACTTGCTTTAAAAACTGTATGTTAAAAAAGAGAAAGGAGAAAAAACAATGAGTGAAGAAGTCATTGAGCACAATGAAGACATGTATCTCAAAAAACCTGAACTAATGCATTTGGGATTCACACACACACACACACCTCTCAAAGTGGTTTGCATAAAAAGTGTTCCTAGGGGAAATAAGGTGCTGATTTAAAAAAATAATAAACAAAAAAAATGGGAAGAATTTGAGAATATGCTAGAGTTTAAAGATGACAAACCTCAATTTACAGACTATGAGTGGTATTAAACAATGGGTTTAACAAATTTATGCTTCAAAATTCTCATTTTTAAAATTGTGATAAAGAAAGATGCCTTATAGTTTGTATTTTTGGATTTTTTTGTATTGTCTTTGTTTAGTAGGTGTCAAGCTCTATGAGCAGCCTCAGAAATAACACTAGTGTGCTCTCAATAAATATTAGCTATTGATTTGTTATTTTCTTTGGTTCCTAATTCTGTTAATTTAACTCTCACATATAATCTCATCTTCCTCTCAGTTTCTTCAGTAGTGATTATTTACATCATGAATCTTTGCACTACGGCATGTGTGTATGCTACATTTCTCCGAAATATGCTGTAAGGTCTTAGAAGGCAGGGACTTTGACATCCATGTTTTCTTTGTTCCCTAATCTAGACAATGGTTTCAATCAATTGTTTTACTGTTATCCATCTTTTACTACCCCAAAGGAAAACTCGAGAAAATCATCTCTTAAATCCTTACTTAACCTTATTTAATAATATCTAACTTGCAGAGTTTCTGCGAAATAATTTGGAATGCCTTGCACAGTATCAGGCACATATTAAATATTATGTAATTGTCATTTCCCACCTCATCTATATTGCATTCAATAAATAATTGCTGACAGTGGTAATGACTATTATTTTATTAGGTCTAATTAGCATCTGGTAGAACATGGAGAGACAATGGGTAAAGAGAAGATGAAAATGATTAGAGAAGCCTAAAGGAAGAAGCTGCTTTAATGTGGTCCAATTTTGTTAAATAGAAAGAAGTAAATGATGAAACTGTTTTTGGTGGGTTGTGACATCTTACAATATTCATGAAACCATGTATTTTCTATATCCATAAGATGCTTTCCAAAGTAGAATACTATTTCAAATATAGAAATACCACTCAATATACTTGAGCATAATCATCCAAAGTTTTGTCTCTGTAATAACATCCTCTTCACCTGTCCCAAATCAAGAAAGTCATGACAGGTTGCTTGGATCTGTAAGTCTTCTCTTTTCTTTTGAACCAAGTGGTAAGAACAATCCTGCCCCTTCAGCTAGAGAAGGGGAGCATCGCCTGCTGGCCAGGTGGTTTAGCAGCTCTGGTGCTCAAAAGCACACGGAGTTCTCTCCAGATAGCAGCTAAGGCAGACTAAAGTGAGAAATCCATTATAATAACATGCTTTCTGAGGAAAGGGGATTACAGGTAATTTTCTTTTATTCCCCAGTAACAGGGTTTTAATACAGTGCTGAGACAGTAGTTGAAAATCAAATACCTCATTGAATTAAGGTGAAAAATAGGCGAATTGTCTCATTTCTCTTTCAAGGCTTTGGAAATGTGGATGTTACAGATTTTTTAGTGAGTAGTTTTTGAACATAAGATATGTTTCAAAATCTAAAAAGCACATCCCCGCCCCCTCTGGCATGTTTCAATATGAAACATTATAAATTCCACGAAATCCACGTTAATAGGAATTTAAAAACAGAACACTTGTCAATGACCACAGGCTCTAGAAACTATACATTCCAAAGGGCACGTACTTGCACTTGAAATAACAAATTTATCATGTCTGGGTGAATTTCCTATTCTGAGTAAATCTAGTGACATTTAGGAAAAATGTTGGAGAAATGTAGTTTTATTCTTTTACTGTGTGCACGCGCATGTGTGTGTGAGCGCGCACGCACGCACTAGCTTACCTACTAATTGGTGACTGGTTACTATCAACAAAGTTTCTTTTCTGAAACATCTCTCTCTGTATTGACCTACAGCCATTTTGTAAAATATTTATTCCTATAATGATAGTAAAACACCCAATACTGTGGATTCCCACAAATGAAAAGCCTAAATTTCTTGGAGTTCTCTCTATATTCATGTATGTGAGCCTCTGGATAGTCATTAAATACAGACTACCTGAGTCTCCTAGAAAGATTGCTGGACCAGGAGCCATATCCAACTTGTCCACATTCAAGGAAAGTCACTTACTCTTTTTGGAACTTTATATTTTAGAATATTGTGGAACCTAGTTAGATAACATTTATGGCCCAGATCAGCTCTAATAGTCTTTATTGCAAGTGTGCACCTACACGCTCACATAAACACACATACGAACACACCCACCTACAATATCAGACAGTAGCTCTTCAAAGTATAGTTTATAAGTTCCTGACATAGAATGTGATCAATATATTTGTTGAATAATTGAAAAAAATGTGTATATATATATTGTTAAGTAGTAGAGTTCATTAAGGTAGCAAAAATAATACATTTTTTTTCAAGTCTTATTTATAGGTGTCAATGCTGTGTGCATAATTTCAGATTTTTTACAAGGTGTAATGTTGATATATTAAACCCTGAAAATGGGTTTCTAATGGAAAAACCAATTGACCATTAAGCAGAGTGGTATTAGCAGTATCTCCACTAATGGTACATTTGTAATGAATAGCTGATTAACACCATGCTGTGAGTAAAGAGAGGTGAACAACCTTCTATTTTAGCCCCTTCAGAGGACTTGTATTCATGCTAAATTGTTTTGGAGCTCAGCTTTGTATTACTTCTGATTTTGCTGAGTGAGAAAAAATTAAATTATATGTTTTTTGTAGAAATTTACTCAACTCATTTTTCCTAACAATGTCAAAACGATATTTTACATTGGGATTCCAAAAGTAAATATAGGATCACACAAAAGTGTAAAATAAAAGACCATAAACTCAAGGTTTCAAAGAGAAGTCCTCATAGCTAACTAAATTTAAGCAAGATAAACGATATCATCTCTGTAGAGAAGAGTGAACATTTAACAATTCAAATGAAAATCCCCTGTAGAACCACAGGATGGGATGGGTGTATGTGGTGGAGAAATATTGACATCAGTCTGGCAAAAGTACATGAGGAATTTTGCAGATATGGTGTCATATCTTTTTTGTTGGCAAAATTTAAATTAATAAGTACTAAGGTTCTGAGGGCAACAAAATTTCTCTTCATAAGTTTCAAGGGACAAAATGAGGAAAAGGAGAACTATCTCAAATAGCTGGGCAAACTTCCTTCATTTCTGTTTGTGAATTCCAGCATAAATCAAAAAGCCAATAGAACTGATTGAAGTGAAACTGAAGCCAGATGGTGACACAGAAGAGGGAAGGGTCCTCAGCTGGCACTCACTACTGCCCAACCATGCCATGATGACAACGCAGGGAGTTGTTGGAAAGAGGAACACTGTTTTTCTCCCTGTCAAATGCAATTTCAATCACGGCTGACTTAAGGCATATTACAGTTTAGTGGAATTTCCAATGTGTTATTTATATAGATTTGTAAATTGCATTCATTTTCTTATAATACATGAAGATATGTATTAAAATTTCACTAAACTTGTCTCTCACACGAGATAATACATATTATTACCAGTATTTACACTCGTCATTTTCCTTAATCACCAGGGACAGAACAACAGCTGGGGACTGCCTTTAATCTATCAGATATTATACCAGATACAAATGCACAATCTTCTGAATCGTCTCATCAGTCTCCAAAACAAGAATATAAACATGAATTATCATCTGTCACAATAGCTTTAAGTGATCAGGCCCTTACAATTGATCAAAATTAAGCCATTAAACAGAATTCTAATAAGGAAAGTATACGACAATGGATCTCTGTGTACTCTAAATATTCAGCAGCTATGCTGGAATTTCCCCAAGGGTAAGGGATTGTATTTTATTATATTCCCAGGACTCTCTGGTATTATATGTCTATATCCCTGGGGCTAGAAATTAGGCCTAAAACTACTAAAATTGTTGCAGCTTCATTGGTAGAAATTTATAAGCAACATGGCTGTAAAATATGTTAATAAAATCTTTCTTTAAAATAGTTAATAGTACCTCAAATAAGTGGTCTTTAATCATGATAGTTTCTTATTGTAAAAATATGTATATGTATGTATGCATATATGTATGTATGTATGTATGTATTTATGGGTTGAGACTGTGTGACAAGCTGTCACTATGGGTATGACTATATGTAATGGAGACATAGAGCTAAGGGAGAGTCAAAGTCCAAGGGTACACATCATTTTCCCTCTACCACTTAAATGTTTGATCCCTGTATAACTGTAAATTTTGTGTCCACTGAGGAGACTTGGGTAAGAGTATAAATAGCAATAGCCTTATGAGGTACTTGATATTACAATACAAAGTTGAGCATTTGAATTGCAAGGAGCAAAGGTCAAAAGTTAAACTCCTCTCCAATAAATTGCAAGAATACTGGGGAAGTGACAATATTATGAATCACCCACACAACCATGCTTCACAGGAAATGGCTTAGGTTTCATGGTAATGGAAATATATTTCTGGAACTAAAACAAACACAGGATCTATACAAGACTCAACAAAGAAACCTTGTTGATAACACCACTATGCTCTAGCTTTTATTCCCTATAATGTTCTTTATTATAGTTCCAGAATACTTTTCTATGATACTTTATAGAGCTATATTGTATAGGCATTCAGTTATTAATTTACTTACCAAATATATATTGATATAGTTATGCTAGAGACAGACACAGTCCCAAATCTTATGAGGGTCAGAGTCCAGTGGGGAAGAAAAATATCCAAATGTGATTCCACAATTAATATGATGCGATAAAAAAAAAGTAGAGGCTTCTGAAAGAGCATGTAGCAGGTTACTTTAACCTTGCATTTTCTACTTATCTGTGATTTTTACTATTTCATAGCTCCGGCTTAGAGGAGCCTATTGCAGATTCTGCCTATTAACTATGCCTCATTATTTTGTCATAGAAAATAGGTTGATTTGGTGGTTGCTATTAACTTAGATAATCTGTTTTGAGTGGGCAAATATTGCCAAAATATTTTGAATGTCTCAAAAGCAACTGAACTAACCTATATGTTTGCTGGGTCACACTTGTATTCAGAGTGAAGGGGATATTTAGTAAAAACATAATGATCTATTAAGGAATTCCTTGGAAGAGCCTAGGTGTATCAGGGATACCAACTCTTCTGTTAAAACAGATGCTTCCCTATTTAACCTAGTCAATATTGGAACACACATACCTTGTTTTTGTATTGATTGCCTGCTTAGGAAAATTCCCTTATAGACAAAGTTAAGGTCCATTTAGTGTACAAAAACACAACTATCATTTGAACAGGAAAACTTTAATTTTAAGAAGTATTAAATTGGTAAAAAGAGGATTAACTACCAAGGGAAGTGAAGAGAAACCCAAAGAAGACAGGATACCCAAGTTAGGAAGTATCACTCTCTTCAGAGCTGAGAGAAAACACAAGAGAAAACAAGCTTGAACTGGGTTCCTCCTACCCTCTAGTACAAGTCGAAACACAGATCTCATCTGAGAGCTGTAACTGAGGTCCCCTTGGATGAGATAAGTTTACTGCCACAGGAAACCACCATATCTGATACTGGTGAAATGTTCCAGGAATCCATCTGATGGACTTGTCATAAAGGTCACTAAGAAACTTCTGTGGGAGCATGCAACAGGTGATTTCAACATTTATTTTCTATTTATCTGTGATTTTTGCTACGTTATAACTCTAGCTTAAAGGAGCCTATTTCAGATTCTACCTATTAACCATGCCTCGTTATTTTGTCATAGAACAATTGATTAGTTGATTTGTTTGGATGCTATTAACTCAGAGCATCGGTTTGGTGGAAGGTAAATAATATGCAACAATAGGTATGAGTAACTGTTGAAGTAAATTCTACCAAATTTTGGGAAGAGATGTTGCTAACTATAAAGCCTCTTGCTGTGGTGCTGATGAGACTTGGTGGCAAATTATCACGAGGATATTGGGATAACTTACTGAGCAGGTGCACTGGGTTGTGTCACCAGCATTCTTTACTATCATTGTGTAACTGCAAAGGAGAGAGATTTACAGGGTTCTGGTTCAGCATCACAAAGCATGAAAAGGAGAGTAGATTTGAAGATGAGAAACAATAGATTGATAATGAGTACACACTTGTAAATTAAGAGTCCAAGCTTTAACTTTCCTTATGAGCATGGTTTTCAATTATTCTATGACTTTCGTGATCTGCTGATGAAAATAAATCCTCATTTTATTTAATTTACACTTAGAAAATATTTATTCTAAATTATTTATTCAGTATTGTGTCTGAATCCAACTCCCTGTGATAAAGTATAATATTGAGTTCAACTATTTGATATTAGAAATGTTCACATATGAACTTATTATATCTTATTATTATACATCTTCAGAAAACTTGGTAGTTGAATTTAATTCAAGTTATTCATACCCATGGCTGCAGATCTCTTTATAAAGATGCAAACATGTAAAAACAACCCTTTCTTCTTGATTGTATAAATAAGACAAATTCATAAAAAATAAATTTAACAGAAACAAATTTCTATTATTTCATTCAGTCATTTAACACATTTGTCTGCCTACTCTGAACCATGTAACTCACTGTTGTTACAAAATATGAAGGCATTATTGAATTCCCCCTGAGATCTCAGAGATTCTTTGTAAGAATTGAGAGTTGAATTGTGCTTTGAAGTATGGAATTATTCTTTAGTGGCTGAATGATGAAAATAGAAAATGAGCAGTCAGGACAGAGAGTGAGAGAACAACACGAGCAAAGGACTGGAAGATAGCACAGGAATTGTTCCATTTATTATGTTCACATTATAGTCAACCTTCAGTATCTTTTGCCTAAATATACTTCTTGTCTTCTCCTGTTTTCAGTTTTTCTACATACTACAGTTATATTAATCTTTGAAAAACAAGCTTTAGATTGTATTGTTATTGCTCAATACCTCAACACCTTCAAAATACTGTATGTTGAATTAAGAATAAATGTCTTCTGTTTTTCAAGGTCCTCCATGGTAAAAACTTCAAATTCATTGCCACAAAACTCCAATACTCAACTGAACTTATTTTCTGCCAGTACAGTTTTTCATATGCACTCCTTCACTTAGACTACCATTCACAATTCTCTTCCAGAAATGATAACTATTTTCCTCATCCATCTTAAAAGTGAACTCTTCATCAAGATGGTTTTTATCTCCCAAAAGATGAAACTTCTTTACTGAACTCTGATATGAATAGAGGTAGAGAAAATATGGGTTCAATTAATAGTAGGGCCTAACTTGATTTTACACTTAAAAGATAGCAATAAGAGCTATGAAAAACTATAAGATCACATAATGTGAGACAAATAGTCAAAGTATGTTTGACTAGAAAAGATTAAATGTGATGCTAGGGTAATATTATTATTTATTTAAGAGGAAGACAGGTCCCAAACCACAAAATCACAGTCCAAAACTGAACAAGATACTATCTTTTGGATCGGAAATATAGTCTGCATTCTAGTTTCTTCTTAGATCCTTCTAGAAGTGAATGGTTATCCCATTCATTTCAACTCTAGGTCAGTGACATGCCCCAAAATATCCTAGATTTCCTTATGAAACGTCAGTAGAAAAAAGAAAATCAGAAGCAGATTTATTGTCTATCAGAGTTGTCTGATTATTTATACCTCTTCATTCTTCCAGGGCTTCAATGAATAGTAAATTTGAAGTTGGCATCTATGCTTGCTCTTCAGGTACTATAAATCAATACTCAAGATCCAACATTTTGGTTTTAATGATCAAATATTGGCAGTCATAGGGTCTTCTTAAAGAAGCCTGTTTTTATTATCTAAGTGAAAAGCTTAGTATGAATACTGAAATATGTTAGACTGTAGATGTGAGTGCAAGCAAGATTAGGATAGGAGAATAAAATGATATGGAAGATCACGATCCCAATCTAATTTCACTCTCTGTTCCTCAGATTTGCCAGTCTGTCTAGGCACACTATTGAAATGTATCATATAAAGAAGGAAATTTCCTTGTGCTGGAAACCACTCCCTTTGAAATAAAGACTGCTGTGACATAACAAAATGATATGGTGTGTGGTCTCTGATGACTTGTTGTGGATGAAACATGCAATATACCTCTCACTTCCCTTTCTTTCTAGAGAGTTGAGCTTATTGAAGTATAACTGATTTTTCTTTATAATATGTCAAACTGGCATTTTACTGATGTAGGTAATAGTGTAATGCCATCATGCTTTCAATGCAATTTTACACTGTAGTGGGATCTGGGGGGAGAGTTGCTAGCTTAACAGTTCTTTATTTTTTTAAATCCACAATTTGATATAGAGTCAATTCCTTTGGTATTTAATAAAGCAACATATTTGGTCATCAAAAACATAACCTTTTTGAACTTTTTGCTGATTAGCATTGTACCTTTTGAAATTTGACTTGAAGAAATGCTAATATGCCACTGAAAGCAAAATATAATAACCTCCAAACTCATAACCATAGAAAATAAAGTGTTTCTACTTCTGACCTTGTGGAATAATCATTTTCACTCTTAGTTTTATTTATTAGGACTTAAGAACTAGGAACATTATAGTATATAGATATCATATTAATTTCAATTAGAATGACTAATCCTTTCCCTAATTATTGGAGATAATATATTTTCTTCAATCTTCTAGACATTTAAACCCTTCCATGTTAAAATGTAGTAACTAAATCATTTCAGTTGAGTTCCATCTGAAAGCAGCTCTAGGTTTACAGTTGCATGGAAAGTTTTCAACATAAGCTGATCACTAACAAAGAGTGGAACATTTCAAAGGATTAGCAGTTAACTGCTTAACAATCAACTTAAAAGATCTGGCCTTAAAAGTACATGCACAGACATTTATTGTCTCCAAGACTGGCATCAAACAAGTGAGACTGGCTTTTTATTCTTTTGCTTTTCACTCAGGGTACCTTTGACTATGAAGACCATTCATCACAGTCACCATTGTCTGGCACTTTAGAGATCTCACTACCAACAAGAGCAGCAGGAGACCCTGGTTTAGAAGAAGAAACGGTTCCAAAATCATTTTTAAAGAATGTGAGCCATTTAAAATTCTTTGTATTTTGACTTGTTCTATATTAGTAACAATGTCAGTTACACTATTGTCAATGTGCTCTGAATACATAGTTATTAAGGGGCAGCTAAGACATTAGAAGCTATAACTCTTAAGGTTGGCCTCCTTTTTATTCTTTTGCCAGAGGACTGTGACTGAAAGGCAAGGGGATGGCTTTAGTTGTACTGGTCTCCATAGCATATAAAACTGATGGGCTAGCAAAGACCAGAGAGCAAGCTGGGAAGAAGTCTGCTGAGAGTAAAGATACCTGATCTCTCCATAATTCTGCAATTATCTAAGTTTGAATTCTAGTAGAAAATATTAGCAGTTGATAACTTATTAAAGACATTCTAAATTACTCATTTTATTTATAGAATTGAGTCAACATAGTTGTCAGGGCAAACTTCTCAGGCAAGAATACTGTATTTTCTTTTTCAAGCTTTTGATAGCTGTTTTCTAATATTTCCTGATTCTTCTTATAGATTAACTGGGAATAGAGGAAGTGGTTACTTTGTGAATATATTTTGCTGTCTGAGGTCAATGGAAGAATGATTTTTCTTTTAACTCAGAAAACAGAGCAATGAGCATGATACAAGAATTTATTCAGAATTATTGGATCATAAAATTAATCCTGCAATGTTCTGTGAATTACAAACTGAATTTGGGACCAAAAGTCTAGGTTCCATCTCCTGTATTGACTGTGTAGCTGTAAAAGCTGAGAAGGCTGGGTCTCTCGCTCTTCAGGATCAAGATCGGAGGTATTGAGATCTGCAACCTTTAAATAAATCATTCAATTCCTTGCTTTGCTTTGGTCCTCTGCAAATCTGACTTAATCAGAGATAAATAAGATTGGTAATAGAGTCTATCCTCCTCTTAACAAACACAGAGTACCTGAACGTGATATACAACTCTATTGTGAAGGTTAGTTTAAGGTAACTACATCCCTCTATTATGTATTTTCATTCAAAACACTTCCAACAGCTGAACATTTTTAAAAAATATATACAATTACACATTTGACATCTGTTTTTCTCACTGGGCTCTGCATTCTAAGATTCAGGGAATTATATCAGTCTTACTCTTCATTGTACCTAACATAGTCAAACTATTGAGAGTTTGCAATTCATTTTATGAATAAATTAATGAATAATGAACTTAAATTGGAAAATATCAGAGTCACGATAGTCCTTGTTTTTGGATATGGAAGAGGAGGAAAACATAAATAGTGAGAAGGTTTAATGTGAACATTCTTTTCATTGACTTCATCAATGGACATATAAGGTTATTACTAAAATAATTTTACAACTTTGTAACTGATTAAAAAACTCAGATATGCTTTATAATGCTACTAACATATTTTACTTTAACTAATATAACCTTTAAATTATAAATTATAGTTAAATACACTAGAACTCTGTAGACTGATCCTTACAGCAGCATAAAAAATAGATGCATGACTAAATAATGTTGACTGCAATGGAAAAGCAGGTGATGTTTAGATATCTACACATTTGGTAAGAGAGTTATGATTCAAACTTTGGTTAAGTATTTTAGGTAGGTTACTTAAATTTTACTTCCTTAAATATGGATAAAGGAGGGGATCAACAGGAGAGCATATGGGTAAATTTAGATAATATATGCAAAGAACTTATCATAAAAGGCACTCAATCCATATGAGTGGCTCACATGATCATAACTGTATTTTTATTATCATTTGAATATGTTAAATCTACAAAGATGAATCATCTATCCTCTAGAGAACATTTTCTGTGAAGAACAATGTTCACAAAGTCTTAATATCATCTTTGAAGGTTCCCTTTACCCTCCGTTATGGAAGATGTCCTCCCTGATCCTCAGTGCAGATCACTATACCTGCCAGTCACCACTGTGTCAAAAAGTGCATGTCATCACACTATCCCATCAGTATGACTATGCCTCCTTGTCTAGTCATTCACTCCCTTTGTCATTAAATGATTTGGCAACTAGTGTACTGTCTTCCTCTGTGGAGGACTCCAAGCATCATTCTTAACAATTTCAGAATCACCTAAGATAAAATATGATTTCTCTAGAGGAACTGGAGTGACACTTTTCTGAAGAGGATATATAGATTGCCAACAGGCACATTAAATTATGTTCCTACTCTCTGGCTATCAGGGAAATGCCAATTAAAACGTCAATGAGATATCACCTTACACCGGAAAGACTGGCTGTTATCCAAGTCTGGAAACAACAAATGTTGGTGAGGATGTGGAGAAAGGGAACACTTTTACACGGTTGGTGGGAGCGCAAATTGGTACAATCTCTATGGAGAACAGTTTGGAGATTCCTCAAAAAGCTGAAGATGAAAATCACATATGATCCTGTCATTGCACTTTTGGACATCTACCCAAAAAATACAAAAGTACCCATTCGCAGAGATGTATGTATCCTCATGTTTATTGCTGCCATATTCACCATAGCTAAGAACTGGAAATTACCTATGCTCCCAACATCAGATGAATGGATAAAGAAGATGTGGTCCATATACACCATGTAATACCACACAGCCCTTAGAAGAGATGAAACCCTATTATTGGAATCAACATGGATGGAATTAGAAAGGATTAAGCTAAATGAAACAAGTCAAACGAAGATGGATACCAGATGACCTCACTTATAGGTGGAATGTGAATAGACAAATCAAAGTAACAGATGAAACATAACCAAGTCTGAAACTTCTGCAACAGAACTGAGGTTACCAAAAGGGAGTGGGATGAGTGGCAGCAAATGGTGGTGGAGCCCACTGGACAATGGGGAAGAACACTTGGTGATTTGGTGGAGGGCATGGTGTGTTGAAACATATCTAAGAAATGAGGACCATATATATAGGAAATTACTTCAATGTGTAGAATAATTACTATAATAAAAAATTAAAAAAAATTATTTATCTAATACTACTTCATTTCTGTGAATATATCACCAATCATTTTTTATTTTATCCCACTTCAAATACCTAATATCATTATCATGTCTTACATTGTTCAACATCAACAATAATCTTACTTCTAATTTTCCAAATTCAGTTACTCTATATTCTGACTGCCATCTCATATTCTTCTCTGCTCATATTCTCTAGGAACCTGAATGCAGCAACTCCTCAATCTACAAGGGCTCAAATTTATTGTATTCATCACTTTTCACTCTCTCTTTATTTGCATGCTTACTTCTATTACATATTAGTTTGTCTCTCATGACCCATCCTTAAAATCATCGACTTGCCTCTTGAAGATATTTTACAATTCTAAAGCTATTGTCTATTTCTCAATCATATCTGGTGGTCAAAATAATTTTTAAAACATTTCAGTGAGATAATAGCAGTGAAAAAAAGATCTGTTATTTCTATCACAACGTATTACCCACAAATAGACTCATTCTGTACATTTTCCTCTTGCAATATGGAGCATTTCTGCTCCCATTGAGAAATAGCTCCTCAACTTGAGCTCTATAATATTCTCTTTTGTTCAAAGACTTTACTCCTACAATTATTTATTTTCTCCCTTTTCCATCAAATTATCTTCTCTACCATTGCATTTCTCAGTAGAATTTTGAAACAAAGCTGCCTGAGTGATCAGTTTGGTGTACATTGACTACTTACTTTTTCCTCTAGTAATATCCTCACTTTGATGTATTATCATCAGGATTTTGTCACCACTGGACTACTAAAGTTGTTCTTAAATAAAGTCATTAACAGACCGAGGTTGTGCAAAAACCAATGATAAATTTCATTTCAAATCTCAACAATCATAGACCCAAATATATACTCCTTTGTTCTTGACCAGTTAATGTCCATTCTCTTGACTTCTAAGACATCGATTTTGTTTTTCTCCTATTTCATTGACAATACCAAATTATTCTTTCTTTTATCCCCTTTGTTTCACTTGAAGTATTTTTGTGTACAAGCTTCTCTCCTCTCTCAAATATCTCAAACCAATCTCATCTACCTCTGTGGTTTTTTAAACACTCTATAATTTCATGCCAACCTTCAATCTTTATCATTTTTCCCAAATTTTATATATATATTCACACATTTCACATTATAAATACAAAATTATTACTATAATTATTATTATTTTATTGCTATCCATCTTGAAGCCCAAATCTGATCCTCCTACCTCTTTCATGTCTTATAAAAGACACAATCACAGACTCAGTTGCTCAGGCAATTTATCATTTTTCTTAATATCCTTTATCCAGTCAATCAGAAAATTTTTCGGATTTTGTCATCTAAGTAAATCAAAATTTGATCTTATTTCACCATCTGTATTATCAGAATTCTAGTCCAAGTAATAAATTTATCTTCCCTGAGTTAATAATTGTCTTCTAATTGGTCATCCTATTTCACTCATAACTCCCAAACTGTTTTCTACAATAATTAAAATAATGTTGAAATAAAGGGAAAAGAAAATATAATGTCCTTCTCCAGAACTCTACTTCTTCCACTTACCATGAAACTAAATTCTCCAAAATCTTCTGTAAATAAGAAGTGCTTAGACTTGATTATACAAGCCTTGTACTTAATGATTTCTAATATTTTTTCACTCAGATCTAGTGGGTCAAACTCAACTCCAACTCAGGAATTTCATACTGACCCACCTGAAATGCTTTTTGCCAGATGTTACAAGATTTTCTTCCTCTTCATATCTGAGCCATCAAATGGTACCTCCTTAGAGAAAAATTTCTTGATTATTAAACATACCTCTTCTATCCCCAGTCATGATCAGTGCCTTTATTATTTGCTTTTTTTTGTAGTTTTTAACACTAAGATACATACACATAACATGCATATTTGCTTATTGACGTCTCTCAATATAATTTAAGTCTTATGAAGAAGGAAGATAATAGTTTGTGCAATGTGATCATTAATAACCTAGATTAATGATTGTTACACTCTAAATATTCAATAAATAAAAAATAATGGGAAATTGAAAAACACTTAACTTTGAAAACACTTTTGTATTTAATCTATACAGTTGATTCTAACAAAAATGAGAATGCAGAGTAAAATTTGTGATTATGTGGCATTTTTCAATGCACAGAAACATTTTATTATCATTCATTGAGCTTTTTTTTTTTAGTATAATGAATATAATCTCCTAAAATCAGTCTATTGTGTTGCTTGACACAGTAACCCTAGAAATTCTGGCTAAGAGTTGATCTTAGGAGTTCCAAAATTGCTGACTTTTTATGTACTTAACAAAACAAAAATGTGCTGCAGCAGAGGGGCAACAATGAGTAAAAGAATAATTTGTGTTCAATTAATTTACTTTTTTTATTCAGTTCAAATGACTTGCCTTAGTCCAATTCTGACTAGTATAATAATAATCCTTGAATTTGAGTGACTGACCAATTTTCTTGAGTCCTGACTATTGAGAAGAAGCTTCATGGTCAATTAATAAATCAATAAATGTGAATCACCTACTATATACTAAATATTCCTTGAAGCATTGAGAATTGCAGTGAACAAGATGGATTCCAATATTTCCAACCTTCAGTCAACAGTTAATTGAAAAGATTATTTATAATCAAGGAAATGCAGGTGTTGCCTTACAAAGGAGCATATAGTATGCCATGTTCTGATCATTCTCTCTGCCTAAAATAGTCCCTCCTCAATTCTTGAGGGTTTAGATGTCTTTACTTTTATTACTGATTGCCTGATTTTTCACTTTTAGTAACTTGGGACCATGTCCATTCTTCTGGCATCTACGAAATCTGGTTCCATATTCATGAGAAAGTTCTTTTTACCCTAGACCAACTGTATTCCAAGAGTCTAGAGATTAAAGACCTAAAAAAAAATCAAACAAAAGTTATGTTATAATTCTGGGCTCTTGGTTACTTTTTTCCACCTATCACATACTTAACTCCACCATGGAGCCAAAGATAACATATGTATTTATTTTTGTATACCCAAATGCTCACTACCTAATAATGCCTAAAAATGCCATGTTCTTCTTTTCCTAATTGCCTTTGCTAATGAAACTGAGGAAGCTTTTTTTTTTTTCTGAGTCAACTCATTCCAACTCCACTAGACCACTAGATCAGAATGGATGTCTATTTAGTTGTATGTGTATAAACCTCATATTTTCCACAG
The DNA here is from genome assembly GCA_004363575.1 of Solenodon paradoxus. Classification (NCBI taxonomy): domain Eukaryota; kingdom Metazoa; phylum Chordata; class Mammalia; order Eulipotyphla; family Solenodontidae; genus Solenodon; species Solenodon paradoxus. The sequence continues at coordinate 324,002 of RJWH01000118.1, read as the reverse complement.
ATTATGAAATAATGTCTTCCTGATGAATTTTACAAGGCCACAGAAAATATATGAACATAACAAATGATTGCATTAGTTTTATCTTACTTTGGTAGAAGGAAAGATTTTGAAAAATAATACTAAAATGGGTTTATTCTCTTAAGAACATGAGACTGTAATATACCAGGATGAAAAGTAAGAACAGATAGTTTATTTTATTCATTTGAACATTTTAAAATAATGTTTTTTAAAATATTTGATAGATCCAGAGTTTAGAGCTTGAAAGAGAAAATTATATTTGCTTCTTATCTTTTTTTATTTCTGGACATTTGTTCAAGACTTTCATGACTTGTTATTTCTCAAGGTTAAAATATTCAAACCAAGATTCCCACCAAGTATTTCATTCATTGAAGCACATGTAGTCTCGTACTGAGTGGAATTGCTGAACCTCTTCTGGTGCACATTTTTAAAGAGTAGTGAAGCAAAGCAAAAATTGTGTCTCTTTTGTGAATGTGAATGCCATCTCTCCTGGCAGAACACTTAGTTTCCCAGATGGATGTACAATTGACACAGGATGGAGCACATTAAATCTTCCTACCCTCCTACAAAATAGCTAAACCACATTGTGATTTTAGCTTATTCTTCTATTTTAACTCAAGGCAGTGGGATTCATTGACTGTAAACAGATTTGAGGTTTTCATGCATCAGAACTGGATTAAAATAACTTCTTTGTTATTAGTAAATTAGACTAATCGTGGGCATTATCTGATAACAAACCCCACTACAAAAGAAATATATAGATAAAGAACTTTGTTACTCTAACTTAATCTACTTGTGACCCAACTTTTCAAATGATTGATCAGATTAAAAAGCAAGAAGCATTAAAAATAAGTGATGCTAACATAACACATATGTTCTATTTTTAAAATTCAGCCCCCTATTCAAATCATGCAACATTGTATCTTTGGGTTTACATATTTAAAACTTATCTTTGAACACCAATGTTTTTAAAACTTATATGCTTTCTATGTACTACATTATTATTCTGAATTCTTATTATTTTTCAGAATCTCTAAATTTTTAGAGACCTTTGCCCTTAAGTAGTCAGTCTTAGTGCTCACCTATGACTTCCTTAGAAAAGGAGTGCTTGGGTTTGTTTGACTTATGAAGTGTTCTTCAATTTTTAGAAGATAGCTTTTCGCAAAAGTAATGCCAATACAATTACAACGAATAATTTGATGCCATCTACTCAAATTGCCTATATAATCATAACTTACTAGTTCTACTTCGAATTGGAGGTTTTACCTTCACATATTAAACAAATAGCTATTCTTCAAAGTTAATTTGAGAAAAAACCAAAAGAATATGACATGCTTTGTAAGAAAGGCCTACTACTCAGCTTGCCCTCACCTTTGCACCACACATAGACACTTAAATTTTGGAGACAACGTTTTATCTAAATTAAACTATTTCCTTTTAAATAAATTACCTGTGTGTTTTTCTTAGCTCCTTATTCTTCCAGAGGAACAAGTAGGCATTAGTTAGTTGTGTAAAACTGTTGAATATATTTTGTTCATTTTTCTAAATATAATTTCTCCCCAAATATGGAAAACAATACCAAAATATCAAAATCAGAGTATCTTAGATATTTATCTAGTCTAAATTCAATAATGCACAATAAAAATCATTACATTTAGTTATTCAGATGCATATTTTGAGATTCTCTTTACTCAAAAGATTTTCCCTTCAATGAAATCAATATTGATATTTTTCTATACCAGTTTTGGAATATGTAGTATGTGCTTTGAATTTTCTTCCACACTTTCTTAAAATTATATTTCTAAGTTAAAACTTTGGAATTTTGAAAATTATTTTTTCTTCATATTGAAATGAAAGCAAGATTTTTAGTGAGAAAAATTTGCAGCTGCCCACTCTAATTCCTATGCCAACCTTGTGTACAATGTGGCTATAAGAAGTCCTAGAATAAATGCACAAGAGGAGGATGACCCTGCCTTCCTGTGGCTTGTTTGCAACTTGGTATATACATGTGGATTTTTTGTTTGCTTGTTTGTTTGATCTGGTTACATGACTTTGACTTCACTGTGCCTTTATCATTATTTTGACTGTGCAACCCTTATTTCTGGATATTTCAAAAATATAAAGTTTATTGATTTAAAGTACTTAAAAACATCATACATATGATCACACCTCACCCATGGAAATTCTGATTCTGCAATTTTAGAATAGAGATAAGGCAACCCCAATTTTCTTTTGAAATGCATCTTTGATTCTGAAAAGTAATGAGGATTAAAGCTACCATTTCTATGTACTCAAGTTACATTCTTGAATCATGTCAAAGAACCTTAAATACCAGTTGTTAGCAAGCTGCAAATTTGATTTTTAACTGTTTTGGCAGTCCAAACTGGGAAGCTCACCTATCATAAAAGTGTTAATCACCTTAATGGAAATTGCGGATTTCTTGTATCTCCTTGGCTTAGAGTGAGCTTTTGAACACCCCATGACATAGAATATTATTGCCTCTTGGGCAATAATGACATATATAATGGAATCTGGACAGATGTGAAAACAATAAGCTTCCTAAACAATTACAAAAGGCTCAAAACCTTCCTTGCTTCCGCAAATAGTTGACTGCATCCCATCATATTTTGTTAGAATCTCTATTAGTAGCATTTAATCTTGATGGATTAGCTATGTGTTTATTGGTCTCTTCATTGGACTTTCCCTTGAATACATGGACTCTGAATTTTCAGCACTTGTTTTCCCCTCGGTATCTAGCTTGATGCTTTTCAAAAAACATGTGAAAATGTATCTCTAGAACCTAATATTCAGATATAAGCTATAGAAGCGTAACTGATTTTGCTTAGCTCTCAAAGTAAATATATAATCAGATATAAAAATTGCCTCCTTGAACCAGATTTCTATTACTATTGCCAAAAAAAAAATGGGACAAATTGAGTTGCTATGAACAAAACATTAGTATCTCATAATTCTGTGGGTGAGAAGTCTAGTTATATTTGGCTAATTCCTCTGCTTAGGGCCCCACATGGTCCAAATCATGACAGTTCACTCATATTTTAAAATTTTGAGGCAAATCTACTTCCAAATTCATTTAAGTATTGACAGAGTTCAGTTATTTGCTGTTTTAGGACTCAGGTCTATTTTCCTACTTGCTGTTGACCTAGAACTTCTCTGCGCTTCTTAAGGTCACCTTCATTGTCATTTTACCTCCTCTGTCTTCAAACTAGCAGACATGAGTATTTCACAGGCTTACGATGCCTCTGATTTGCCTTTTTGATGAATGTCTTCTGATTCCAATTGGAGTTCTCTGCTTTTAAGAGTCTATATAATTAGATTGTACCTAACTAATCTAAAATAATCTTCTTATATTAATTATATCTGTAAAGAAATGTAAATTACAGGTCTCAGGGATTAGTCCACTGGCATGTTTGGAGGGACTGGAGACATCTGCGTATTAGACTATTAGCAATTCGCTTTTTCCGTATCCATTTTACATATAATTTATATATAAATTATTCTAATTCATGTGGAATCTTGCCCTCATGTGCTACTTGTTTGTAGAACTGATTACATGAATGCCTACTCAAACAAGTAGTGAGGTGACTACAATTTCAGTGAGAGTCTATGCTGACTGAGAGCTTTGAATACCAGCTCGCTCTTCCAACTCAAAAGCATACTGACATTTTGGAACTCATTTTCTTCTTTCTTTTTCCCATTCCTTGTGATTCTTATCACATCATGCTCTGGAATACCTTGGTTTCATGTTTAATTAACTCTGGGCTCATAACTTGTCCTCACTTTAGAAATGGCAGAGAATACTTTTCTTCATTTATATAAAAATTTTTTCTTATTAATGTACAAGAACGAGCATGAACAATGTAACATGTGTGATTCCCCATGGATTTAAGCTATGATTTGTTTCCTTAAATGCAAAAAAATAAAGGGGATATGGGGGGGTCTGCATTTTCATAGAGTTTACTAAGAGAAAACAATGCATCCCAGTTTCAAGATCTGTTTCACCTTTAAAAGAGTCAACTTTGTCTTAAAATACAATAGTGTTTTGTGCTAACAGCTGAAATACTAAAACACATTCATTTGAAATTAAATCGTAATACTCTCAAGAGCTACATCTCACACTCGCTTCTCACCAAAAAAATATTGTGTACAGATGGCAGCAGTGATGTAATGTAATGTATGTTGAAGCATTTGTTAAGATGCCATTGGGGGCCAACGTTTTATAGCCAGCTGCAGTCCTTTCTTGGTGAACTTGGTTTTAAAAATGATTTCTCATCTATTCAGACAGGTTCTTTTGCTGAAAGTCTCCAAAGACTATTTCATTATCCTACCTTTTCAATGACTTCCTATAAAGGAACACAAGATGTGAATCTGGCCTTTAATATGTACCATTTAAAGTAGTTATCAATGATACATTAGTCATTCCATCCAGTGCCCCTGTGAGGTAGTTGAGTGAATAATTACAGTGACCTTCAGACAAGTGAGGATCTAATGTAGACTTGAAGGTTTCTAACTATGGGGTGTTTGTCTGATGGGTGAATAAGCACCGAGTCATTAACATGACATTGGAGAGATCATTAGGAATTTGTAACTAAAATAAACCTATTTTTCTTAGTCATGTTAAAGGGTTGCTCTTCTTACCTGTAATACTGGATTTTAGAATTTTCTTTATTTAAATCTTCCTCACCTATTGGGTATATTTTCCTTTAGGAAAAAACAGAGGAACTATCAGAAGAAACAATGTTTAATAAAAAATTTGCATTTTTATTTCCTAATCCAAAGATAATTTGAAACATATTCATGAATATGTATATGTATATAATTTCTAAGCAATTGTTACTTCACATTGGTTGACCCTATTAAGCCTGATTTATAAAACTGGCCAGCTCAATTATCTTGACAGAATCATGTATTCTGTTGGCTGCCACGTTAAAGCTGCTACATTTATTAGCTCATAGCAGTATATGGAAAGATATTTGTCATCATCCTTTGTATAGAGGAGGTACTCAATGTGAATTTGTTGCTTAATGATGTCAAATCGTCTGTATTCTCTATTGTTCAATAATTCTTTTCTCTCTCTTTATCTTAAAGTGATGGCAAAGAGAGCTCTAGTTCACATAAAGGAGAAAAAAAGGCATCTCTGCCTTAAAACTCTTTCAGGTTGAGAAACGTTCAAGAAAATAAAATAATTCAGAAAGTAAGGGATCTGCATTTATGATAAGGTCTCTAACAACACATGATTTTCTTGTTTAGGCAATACAGAAAATACTAGTAAGAAATAAAGTCTCACTAAGGTATTTAACATCTTTCCTATTTTTTCAATTTCACATTAGGCTAACCTGTTAATTTTATTTCTTCCTCTTTGGGAATATTTCCCCTTTTACTCTCTTCCACAGAATTTTCTCTGCTTGTCATTTAATTAACACAGGAACCCAGAACAGCAACCTTTCATCTTTGCCAGACTAATTGTTCTTTTTTTTCAGACATAGAAAACTGGGTAGGCATAAAAATTGCACATCTATTCAGTTATGAAGTTCAAAAACTATTAATATTTTTTCACATTTTATCTCATTGTCCTCTCTTTTGTTTTTCTCTTATTTATGCTTTTAGTATACTTCTTTAATTGCAGTAATTTTTCATTCTTCAAAGATGAGTAACTTTTAATTTTAATGCTCCATTGACAAATTCCAAAACTACTTCATACTTAGAGTGAGTAATTATACCAAGGTGACTAGTGCTTGGACCTCACATTCTACACAATTGACAAAGGACTGACAGGAAGATCCTTTGTCATTGTCACCTGGATTACACGTAAAAGTTGGGGTTCTTCTACAAAAAAATTATCTTACTTATACTTTCATTCATTCTTTTACCCATTCAGCAAGTATGTATTGAGCTATTAGTATGTTCTAGGACTGTGATAAGGAGTAAGATAATTTTCCTGCTTCAGTAATCTCCTGAATAGCTGGACTGAGGGAGATGTGAGTTAAGAAAGATAATCAAAACCCAATGTGCAAAATCTGTGAGAGTTTTTTACAAGAAGCATTGCATGTAAAGGAGAACTGATTGTTATTGATTAAAGGACAAATGAAGTTAAGTTAGATGAGCTGAGAAGCTCACTATCTCCAAATATCACTGACTGCTTTTAGGTAAGGCCCAGCATATCATTGGATTTTGATTCTCTCAAGGGTAGAAGGAGAATTTGAACTTCATAGTACAATAGCTAAATTTATGAGCACTTCCTATGTGGCAGGTGCTGTACTACATATTTTATTCATATTTGCTGATCATATTTTTCAATCATTCTGTAGGATCATTTCCATTAATATGCCAGTTTTATCCATGGCAAAATTGAGGCTCAGAGAACTTAAGTAGTTTAAGACAAGTCAGCCAGTAGTAAGTGATAGAGATAGAGTAATACTTCTGACTTTTTTCTTCTATGAGTCCTAAGTGAAAAATCTTGCGTTGAAAATGTCCAAATTCCTTTCCTAAGAAAACAGCTGGAGAAAATTAAGCAAGTTTAATATAAAATAAAATAGAGATTTCTTTAGCAAATGTGTTGTATACATATGCACTTTTCTTTAAAAATGTTTGTCCCTAGTTTCCATGGAATTCATAGGTTGGAAAGAAGACTCTCTTTTTGAAATCAGATGGTTAAATTCTTTCAAACATCCGATGTAGGATTTAAAGCATGAGACGAGATGATTAATTTGAGAGTAGGTATCACAGGCAACATGGAGAAACACTGTGGCCTTAAAGATTTTTTAATAGATTCTTTAAAGCCTCTCGAGTTAATTTATATCTTAATTTCTAAAGCTCCAAATTCACCATACTAAGAGTTGTTTTTACATATGCCCGCTATTTCAATATTTTCTCTCCATTCCCATTTATCTTCTGCCAATATCTACACGTAGAGTTTATACAATTAATCTCAACACTGAGAAGAAATATGCTTTAAAGTTTTTTTTTCTTTCTTTGCTCTCTTGTATCTAGCAGTCTGTATTGATTTCTGAGAACTGAGTATCTTTCAAAGATACAAAAAAAAATAGTAAGAACTTGCAAAGTCCTCATCAACTAAAACACCAAAATCTAACTTTTCATTCTGACAGGCAAGCTCTGTAAATAAGAAAATGTTCAGTGCTTACCTAGTGATCCCATTCGAATGTTATTTACATAAACTTAAAAACAGTTAATTTTGATAATGTTGGTATAACTGTATCTGTTTACAAACATTTTTAGAAATTCATAAATGAAAGATCTGCCTATAAGTTAATCAATAGCAATATTAAGTAAAGCTCTATAGATTTCTGAAGAAAGACTGCTTCTCACAGTGTTAATTTCTAATTGATAATATAATTCAGATGAATAAAGAAATTAAGGACAGAATATTTTAATGCTACTGTGACCTTTGATCTCACCTTTGCTCTGCAATAAATATGAAAACCAGTTGCCTGTGATATTATTCTTTTTCTGTCTAATATGAAAATAATTAAGACATGTGATTCTGTTAATATTAATCATGATTAAATTAAGAGAAAATCTTCAGAACACCAATAAGCACACTTAAACTTATTTAAATTTGAATTTTACCATTTACTTAAGACTTTTATCAACTGAAATAACTGCTTGAATAATAAAAGATATTTAAATCTAACATGATCTCTAATGAGATCTTTTGGCAATGCTGTGTCAATGCAAATAAAGAGAGCTACACAATGGGTTTGGGTGGGGTCATATGGAAACTTTAATACTTCATGTTTCAAAGCCTATAACTTCAATTTATTAATTCCTTATATGTATATTATATTTCCTTATAATTGCCTTATATTTGCTTCACAATTTGTAAACTATTTTACATCAATGTTCTTTTTAAACCTTAAGAAAAACACTTAAGCGGGGAGTAAGGAAAGGGTACTTGTTTCTTTTCAGAGATGAGTCATCGCGGGTTGACAATGAGACGCGCCAAGTTCCAACTCACACAGTTTGGGAATGGTATGACCAGGAAGCAGAGCTGATGTTTTGTAATTCCCAAATTTCTTTTTGTTTCATGACAGCACAATCTTTCCCCTACAGTTAAATGAAATAACTGTTTATCAAATGAAGACTGGAAGGATATTTTTGACTTGTCTTCTTATTTATGATTTGCATTTAAAATTTTTGTATTTATGAGTCTTTCAGACTCATTCTTCATTTCACTTCATAGTTTGAATTCTTCCTATGATATACTAAAGAAAATCAAACCACCCAAAAGAAGAGTTGTTGATTCTAGAAGTGTATTGGGCAAGTTTCAGTCAATGGATTCAGACTCTTGCATTCAAGTTAAGTGTGTAGGAACCTAACAATTGAGTTCACTAGAACTCCAACAAATAGTGACAAAGAGTTGATCAGTGAAAATGTAAGTTATTCAATTTCTCTGCTTTGAAATTACCTTTTTCTTAAATACGCATTGGGTATCACAACAATGCCTCAGATAACTGTATAAAAATTAATCAATATTTATAAATCTGTTAATGACTCATAGTAAGTACTATCAGCATTTGCAATAAACTAGTATTAACCAGTATGTTATAAAGATAATATGTATTAGCTGTTGGTTTGTTAGTCCAATGATTTTTTAATCACAGATATTCAAATGAAATCCTGTTTTTCTCTCTCAAATAAATATAATTTTAAAATATAATTTTAAATACTGAGATTCTCAAATAGCAAAGATATTTTTTATTAAGATTAAATAACCTCCTGGATTGGAGTTCAGAAAAAAGGGGACAATGGTACAAAACCTGAGTGTATTTTGGACTTAAAGATTTTCAGTAGTTTTGACCCAAAAGTATCCTGATAATTTCAGACTAAGTATAGAGTGCTCTATTGCTTCGATAATTGGTACTGAGAGGCAATAATTACATCAATCATGTTGTCAAGAAACATATAGTATTTAGACTTAATGGGAAGAAAACAACTTATTACGAAAGAAAATTATGCTAATGATGTTAATCTTCTATATTAATCCCTTAGCATTTATCAGCACAAATGCACACTCATATTTGAAGGACTTAAACGTCTCCTCATTCCATGACTGCATGACCATGACAGAAATGCCAGTCTTTAAGGAACTGGTTATTCTTTTAGAAATAATACCTCTCTTTTAAAAAATAGTCAGTTTAAGTAGTAGATTTGATGAAACAGTGACTAGTTTTAAAGAAAGGAAATAAGGAAATGTGGGAGGGATGGTGAAGGAATTTAGATCTCTGTGCGTTACAAGTAACAGATAAAGAAAATCCTTGAACTAGTTTAAGAAACTTTAAAAAATTTGTTGTGTGAATGCTCAAGTGTCTCACACAACCGAAAAACATAAATGCTTTTAAATTAAGGACAATTAGGAGAAATACAGAAATATCATCATGAACATTTTACTTTAAGTTGTGTGAATTGGGAAGCAAGACAATTAACAGTCTCGGATTTAAAACCTGAGAATCATTTCAATAAGATGGACTTAATTTCTCTGTATATGCAAGGTCATAATTTCATGGCTCAGGGTTAGCCAGACTGAGCCTTAGTCCCACTCTGACCAGAATGAGAAAGGAACATATTAGCCTCATGATCAATCCAGTTGGGTGAGTTATCTCTACTCCTGACCATTCAGGCTTATTCAGGGGCCTGCTTGTTTGCTCTGTTCTAACCATGATAAGATAAACAAGAATGGTGGCTAGAAGAAGGGTTTCAGACATAGTTCTGTGGCATTCCACAGAAATTCATCTGTTTATTTAATGTCTATATAATTAATAATTACTAGCAATATGTATGTGCCAGTTAGTGCTCTAGATTCTGTGTATATAACAATGAACAAAACAAACACATCAAACCCACAGAAAGCATGTATTATTTTATTAAAAATGTTTCAAAAGCATTTCAGTGATTTACACTAAACACCAGAGAATTTAAACAATCTCAACTTTTTTTTAAACTTGTACCTAAAATTATTTCTTATATTATTCAGTCTGAGCACAGTAAGAGATTTGGTTATGGATGATAGACTGTTACTCTTGGTTGGCCAAAGTCTGAAGTATGTAAGAAAATCCTGTGTGTCAATTATGATCCTCTTCTTACTTTTTTTACCTTAATTTTCTCTTTTCTTTTAGATTTCTCTTCTTGATCCTCAAAAGAGCAATCTATTTCTAATTTATTAAAAAATAGCCTTGGCCTCTAATTTGGGAAAGTCTGCACTCTCTCTAAGCTTGCATTGTAACATGCGAGGCTTCACATACCAGGACCTCTGAAAAATTCATGGAAAAAAAACCAAAAAACAAAAAAGAAATGAGACCCTTGTTCAGACAGGAGAAACAAAAGAGTATAATGATCTGTAAAAAGATTCTATTTGATTTCTTAAGGATCCAATACCTAATTATCACCTATAAAAAATAGAAGATGTATGGCAAAGAAGGATAAAGAATGCCATTTGATAACTCCCCATTATTAGATATCTATAAACATTAAAAATATTCACCATAAAAGCAAAATTTTCCTAAATGGATTTTGAAAAATATCCTAAAGATGTCATTGCTAATATTTTCAAACTAGTGATTTTCAAAGTGCCTGAGAATAAACTTAAAAGGAAATATTTTCTAAATCGAATGTATAACATGATGAAATATAAAAGTGCTAGAGACAAAAATTGTGAGAGAGCAACATGAAGTAATCTCTAGATCATGACGTAGGCTAATATATTTGAACTGGTTGTATTATATATTGATCAGTTACTTTCTTTGGTGATTTAAGATGAAAACAGAAAACCTAGGACAGTCAATACCTTTTTTTAAAAAAAAGTACCAAAAATACTACAATGGGCAAATTATTTTTATTTAAATGGCAATATTCCCATATTTATATACAAAGTACTTCAACCCTACATACCATTATAAGTAAAGAGAAACAGGAACATTTGAAATGCATACTATTTGGCATATGGAAGATAATACATTTATTCAAATGACTTGCATGCAGTGTGTACTGAGCTTATGCACATACTATGTTTTCTTGACCCAAATTTTCCTGAAAGTATTTTGCATTTTGGTCAGTATTTCTGCATCCTAAATGTAGCCAGAAGATTGATTGTCTATCAAAATTATCAGTGTCGGATTCATGAAGTATGTGTTTCTCTATAAGGTATTTCTGTGTTTTTTCTATAAGCAAAACTGTAAAATAACCACAGCTCTTGTTGCATTAGAGATGAGGTTGTCACAATCATTCAAGTTCATATCCAGTTGATATTAAAAATAGGGTTTTTCACAAGGTAAACAGCAGGGAAATTACATTTCCTAGATTCAGGTCTCCTGCACAATTTCCAAGTGGTGTAGCATCAATATCAGGCAAGGAGTTTGATTTTATGACAATGTGTTTACAAAATATATTAAGGGTGGAATTTTCAGCACCCTGAATGGGATTTGAGATGCATTTTTTGCTTATCATAGTACTAGATGCTTGCCTATAGTTGTGTCTCTTGGCAATATGATGAAAATGAGTCCAGTGGTTACTTTTGTTCCTCTTTGATTTCAACATGCCATCCCTCCCACACACATAAACCTACTTAGATGATATTTCAAGTGCCAAAAGGACACATTAATTAAATGTTAGAGAATGTATGCTTCAGAAAGGATGTCATTCTTACAGAAAACTTCAATAAGGAGTCAATTTTGACTACTGAGAAACCCCAAATGAAATGCAATATAAATTACTGTGGCATGTCAAAATCAGCACGTATTTTATAAACCATTCAGCAATTCTCCATCTCATAGTGTGAAATTAAAATCCATATGTTTTTCTCTGAGGTCTAGTCCCAGTTGTCATATATTTTTGATGAGTAAACATTAGTGGGATATTACTTTATGTAACATAGTACTGCTATGTTTTATACAATATTTTTTTATGTTGAGCTTTTACACTTGACAGTAAATCATTTATAACAATTAGGTCGAGGACTATAGTTTTCAAAAAAAGATAAATATTAAAACCAATTAGATGGTATTCTATTATAGGAAAATTTTCTGAAACATTTTTCAAAGGTCCAAAAAAATCACAAGTAGGTTTAAAGGAAATTTTGCTGAAGAATATGGAGAGCCTAGAGTCTATTGTTTTAACGTAGACAGTTTCCCTGTGACTAATGCATATTTCAGAGAGTCTAGTTTGGACTTTCTCTTAGATTTAGATAACCTAGTATTGTTCAAGCCTTGTTCCTTCACAAAGTCCATTTCCTTTATATTGTACTGAGTCTATATCAGTAATCTGAAAGAGAATCAAAGTAAAATGTGTTTTTCTGCCTTAAAAGTAACAAATAGTTTTTCTTTCAACTTACTTAATTTTGCTAGTCTTGCTGAAAGAAATTTGAAAAGAAAAAAAAAAAAAAAAAAAAACTACCAGAGAAAGGTGTCAGCAAAAGCAGGACCTGTTCAATATAAAATTGAACTTTGATTTGAAGCTCTGGTGGCTTATTGTGAGAAATTATCTTGTGTTTGGGACAACTTGTAGAGCTGAGTGGTAGAGAAAAAGCTGAATTTGTTTTAATATTGCGAAAATTTTGAAAGGAGTGGAGATGGGAATTAATCTAAAAATCTAAAAAAGAAAATAGCTAAATAGGAAAAAAGTGAGAAAGAAATCTCGTATCTTAAGGGATAGTGATTTGGGGGATACTCTTTATGATACTTGGTGTTCAGAGACCTGAATGATGACTTGTTCCTCCATAAACAGGAGCACAATGATTAGCATTTCTTTTTTATTGTAGTTGCCATTGTTAATTTTCTCTTGAACCAGAGAAATGTGAGTGTAGAGTTTAGTACCTTGAAGTCACTGTAAAACTTTGGACAAATAAGCAAGTCTCCTTAAATTTCACATTTCTCATTGGTAAGTAGGACCTAAGAATACTCACTTTGCAGAGATATTAGAAGGGAGAAAAGTAATGTATAGTTAATGCTGGATACATTTAAAGTCTTATAAACGGAACTATGTGACTAATGCAACTACTAGGAAAGATGGAAACATAAGAGAGGTCTGAGACCTACCTGAGGGTGACATCCTATTCACAGGTGACAACAGTCAATCAAATCAGAGTTGATCATTGGTCCTACTTGATGAAATAGACCAACACATGGCACTTACATGGGGTCAAGGATTAAGGCAATGGTAATACTAACCAGTGACTAGAGAGCCAATACTGCGAGATCTTAAAGGCCTAGAAAGTAGTCACAGGCGGCTCCAGATAAAGCCTGTCTTTAATGCAGATTGAGTTAATATCACCAAGAGGTCAAAGAATGTTAGTGTACACAAATTGATGAGGATCAACAAAAGTAGCACATTGCAGAATTAGCAGAAAACTTTTCCCTGGCAGGATCAATAAGCCTGTATAAAGAAATAATGCATATCTAGCATTAACTAAAAGGACTTCCATTATTTACTCAAGCCTAACTTCAAATTGTCATCTAATTAAGATGTTAACTATCTTTTTCTCTGAGATCCAATCACACAGACTTTCTTTGATAACTAAGTATCATATGTTTTCTACTTAAGGTTGTTTGCTCATTTAGCACTTAACAACAGTTCATACTTTCAGATCTCAGTTTAAGGCTACTCTTTTTGGAAATTCTTATCTGTCAAAACTACTAATCTCTGCTAAAATCATATCTTATAACCCTGTTCTTTTCCTTCTTGTCAGTAATAGTGACTTCATTAAACGACTGTCTAATTGGTAAAGTGTCTTAATATTTTTTGAGAAAAGAGACTTTTTCTGTTATTCAGCAAGTGTTTCTATCAGCAATACAGTCATCAGTCAGGTACAACCATCCTGACAGCATACATGAGAAATTAATGTGTTAAGTGACAGAATGAATAATAATTAGTCAAAATTAAGAATCTTATTTCTAAGACTAAGAGCCTTAGCAGCGACAGTAGGTATCAGAAAAATCTGTTTCCTTGGACAGGAAAAAAAAAGCCTTAATAGAGAATTAGAAAGAACTTTCTCTAATTTATGTAATGTTGAGTTTATCAATCTATTAGTAAAATATTCTGAAGCTTAAATGTCCTGCATTAGAGTTAGAGCCATAATAAATTAGATGAAGATAGTCTATACATAGTTTGTCCTTAAGTTGTCTTATTATTTTCAATTAGTATATGTTGGTGATCACTAATTTTGATTCAAATAAACTTCAGTTATAATAAAAACACGCACCTGGACATAACAGAGCCACCTTGCTAGACTTATCTTTGTAATCAGTGATACCTAGCATTAATGTCAAGTATTGAATAATTTCATTTATTTCCTCACCTATTCCTATTAACTCTCTGAGGTTAGAATTATTTGAATTTTGCAGATGAGGACACTGAAGGACAAAGAGGTTAAATAAATATCGGAGGCTATACTGCTATAATTTATCTGAGCTAAAATTTGTGCCCAACTTAGGTTATTGCCAAGCTTGTATTTATAACACTCGTGTTATACAGTTTGTGGCATAATTGTTACAAGTCTGTGCTTATTACCTTATCAGTTTAATTAAGACCTTACAAAAAACAACATTCGAATAGGAGCTTTTTTCCTATGTGCTAGAAAACCTAAATCCTACATATTCATCACAAGATTCTACTTGGCAGGTTTTGTTTTTTTTATATTCTACTTACCTTTCCTCTATTTCTATTACTTTTTTAAGTAAACAAAATGAAAGAAAGAATATAAGCAGTTGGAATTAGCTGAAATAGCTTGTCAAGAAATAGACTTCATATCAGTAGATTTGGAACTAAACTGAAGAATTTCCACAGATGTTAACAGATCACACTAGAGCTTTGTATACCAGAGAGCAAATCTAGAACAGAAAATTACCAATAAGCTAAAACAGAATTCTAAGGCAAAACTAAGACATTTAATTGTATTTCAATTTCTTTCTTTCTTCTGAAATATTATCTGTCTTTACAATCTGGCTTCTTTCGTGTTGATTGTGTTTCATCTAATTCCTATGAGCTCTTCAATTTAATACAAATAATTTTCATATCAAAACTTCCCATATATCTTCTAGGATATTGGTTTTCCAGGTTCAACTTCCATGTTCTCAGATGTGTCCTCTCTCTAAGGCCCTGCTAATCTACTACCTATAAATTTACATAGACTGCTCCTTCCTCCCAAATACTGAATCTAGATTATGCTAATAACTATTCTTACTTAGAATTATATCATTTTCAAGGAGGCTGCATTTGCAGTTTTTCCTCACTCATGATCATTTATCAAATAATTAAAACTCCTAACTGTAGAATATTTGACTTCTTCATATTCATAAACTAAAAAATTATTTTACTGGAAAAGTTTAGAAATAAAGTAAAATGTACAAATCCTTAATTGAACTTTAAAAAGAGTTTTGACAGAAATATGCACTCAACTGTGAAGACATATACATCACTCCAAAAACTTTTTGAAACTCCTCTACCACTCTACATCAAATCTCCAAGGCTAAACTGATTTTTTTTTCACTGAAGTTTACTTTTATCGCAAAATTGAATAAATGTGATCCCACATTAAATATTCTTCCATGAATGTTTTGCTTTATGCAGCATAATATCTGTATGATTCATTCATGATTTTGCTTATAGCATTAGTTCCTTAATTTGTATTGCTGTATAACATTTCATTTTATGTATATTACAAATGTTTTCCATTCTTCTGGTATGGGATTTAGCTTATTTCCAATTGGGGCTATTAAGAATAGAGTTTATATTGACTATTTAGGATTTTTAGATAATAACCTTCTTTTCTCTTGGCTTAATACTTGGGTGTGGACTTGTTGAGTTCTGGGGTCATGGAGTAAGTGTCAATGTACAATTATATGAAGCTATTAAAATATCTTAGCTTCCTAGTAGCAGTTAATGTTCTGGTTGTTACACATCCTTGGCAACACTTGCTCTGATCATTCTTTTGTTTCAAACTATTATAGTAAGGGTTTAGTGGTAGTCCAATGTGGTTCTCATTTGCATTTCCCTGGTAACTGATATTGTTGAGACCTTTTTGTATGCTTACCCTCCTTCAAATTCCTTCTACATTAGCATTTTGTCTTGTTTTTTTTCCTGATAGAGTTATACTTTTATTATGGAAAGAGTTTTTTTCTATATTCTAGATATAAGTCCTTTATCAGATATCTATATTTTGCAAATTTTTGTTCCTTGTCAGTGGCATGCATATTCATCTTGTTGGTGCAATTTGATGACAATGAATTTTTAATTTAATAAAGTTTATTTTATTTTACTTTTAAATTATTTTCATTTCCTGTGTACAATCTACAAAATCTTCGCCTCCTTGTAGATTGCAAAGATAATCTTAAGTACTAATCTGAAAACTTTATAACTTTATGTCATGTCAGATATTTTTCAATCAACCATAATACTTTTAACTCTTTTGCAATTTCTTGACTACATTTTTCTCACTCTTTTCTTACTGCCAATATTTAGATAAATAGTCTATATAATTTAGAGTCTAATCAGAACTACTTTTAGTATTTAAGACAGAGAAAATTTAATGCAGAATGATGAAAATGTTTGAAAGACTGAAGGAAAAAAGTTAAAAGAACAAAAATTTTCGATAACAAAGACTTGTCAAAAGTTATGTTTACCTGAAGACCAGTGACTATGTTAATCAAAGTTGGAGGAGCAAGATGGAAACAGAAATTCCCCCAGCCCAGTTTCTGTGTAGATAGAATTGAAGAACTTGGAGCTGCCCTTTAAGACCTTTGCTACCACATCTATGGTCAATCCTCTTGATTCTATTCCACTGCTGCTTCTGTTGCCCCTAGAAATGAGAAAATGAAAGAACTTACTTTTCTCTTTCTCCTTTCTTCCAATTCCCACTAGTGCCTATCATTGGCAGAGCCTAAATAAAAGCTAGTTGTTAGCAGTGTGTGGGAAATATATTCTGTGAGTTTCCAGCAATGAAAATACAAAGAAGACATAAAGATAAGAATTTAGCCAGACTCGCAAAAGAATTGACATTATCTCATTTCATCAAATAGCTAGAAGGCTATAGGACTTAAAATCCACATTGATTGTGTTAATGCAGTTCACCAATAAATTGTATGTATTTGTTTGAGGCATTCCTGTGACTTCTTTAAGAGTCTCTATAATCTGTTTTGAAC
The DNA here is from genome assembly GCA_004363575.1 of Solenodon paradoxus. Classification (NCBI taxonomy): domain Eukaryota; kingdom Metazoa; phylum Chordata; class Mammalia; order Eulipotyphla; family Solenodontidae; genus Solenodon; species Solenodon paradoxus. The sequence goes on along the minus strand of RJWH01000118.1, from coordinate 306,819 downwards.
CAAAACTAAATCCTCAGTAAAATTCTATTTTTACCTTTATTCCTCACACAAATATAAATATGGACATAATGTGAAAGCCATTTGCTGAGGAAATATCAAGCAAGCAATTTTCCAAGTTTCACTATCATCTATATTCGCACCTCCAGGGTTTCTTCTTTGAATTCATTGGTCTGCTAACAGGCTCCATCTCATATCTTGTTTTAGGAAAAAAAAATAAATAAATAAAAAGTAGGTATCAAGTTTTAACACAAAGGATTCTTCCATATAAAATAAACAACAAAAATTAACTAATTAAAACATCCAGGGGAGGACATACATTCTAGACAGGTGGCATGAAGTCTGAAAACTCCCAAGATAAACAACTATCACAGATAAAAATTGAAAAGAAAAAAACAAACTCTCTAGAAATTGTCTTAAGTAAATTGAGATGTATTTATTTGAGACAATCTATTAAATCTTAGTAAGAGTAGTAAGAGTTTATGAAAGTCAAACCAGGGGCAACTCCTTCCCCTCACCCAGTGCAGTGCAATGGAAGTCTTATTTAGGGAAGGCACTTCTAAGAAAATTTAACGTCCTAAGGGATCTGACTTTATCTAAAAGAAAATATGGAAAAATAGATTTAAAGACTCTGTTGAACATTGAGTGAAGAAGAGTCCTCCTGGGCTGGGGTCTAACCAGATTTCAAAGACTGTTTTTAATGACTACTACTGCAAAGGAGGTAGACATTAAATTGATCAGACTGTGGAATAATTTTATGTTCTAGGGTGTCACTGAAGATAAGGGTGCAACAAACCAGTAGTTAATAATGGTTCACATCTGTATATGATAAAAATATATCAGTCAGAAATTTACAAGGAGATCAAGGAAATATAATATCAAAGAGCTTGGGTAAAATACTGTCATCTGGAACAGTCATACGCTAACAAATTGGACAATCTACAGGAAGTGCACAAATTCTTATAATATACAGCCTACTGAGACTATATTAAAAGGAATAGAAAACCAGAACCAATATATCTTCTTAGAGAAGAAATGATACACAGTTTAAATTAATATACATATTCAAAATTTTCCCCCAAAATGAAGAACATGAAATGTTTTCAATTTCTATGAAGTCAAAATAAGCCTGATACCAAAAGAAGACAAGGATATCACATGCACGCAGACACACACACATGCACACACAAAAGTTAAAGATCAATATCTCCTAGGAACATGGTGGAAAAATCTTCAGCAAAACACTGGCAAAATGTATTCAGCATTTTATCAGATATCAAATTATCAGGTATCATGACCAAATAGGATTTATTTCATGCATTCAACAATGATTTAACATATATAAATCTATGAATGCAATATACCACATAAATAAGAGAAAGGAATAAAATGATATGATCATATCAATAGATACAGAGACAGCATCTGACAAGATTCCACATCGATTTATGACAAAAACTCAATAAAATGGCATAGAAGGAACATATCTCATGTAATAAAGGCCATATTTGATAACTCACAGTTGACATTATACTCAATAGTGAAAAACTGAAAACTTTTTATCCACTATCAAATAAGGCAAGACATCCACTCTCCTCACTCTTATTCCGCATTGTAATGGAAGTTCTAGTCAGAACAATTAAGCAAGAAGAAAAATATCCAAATTGAAAAAGAAGAAATAAAACTATCACTATATGCAGTGGACAAGAAAATGTATGTAGAAAAACCTAATAACCCCATAAAATAAATTAGATTTAATACATGATTATAATATATGAAATTGACAAGCAAAATATACTGCATTTTTATGCAAATAATAAACTTGAAGAAAAAAATATTTTTTACTTATTCCATTTACAATCAAAACAAAATTAATTGCGTTCTTTGGATTAAACTTAATGATGAAAGACATGTACATGCAATGAAAAATATAAGGCATCATTAAAAAACAGAAGATTGAAGGATATTCTATTCTCATGAATGGGAATGATTAACATTGTTCAAATGACCGAATTACCTAAAGCAAAATACAAATTCAATGCAACCTTTACAAAATTATGTCATTTTTTCAAAAAACAGAATAATTATTTTACATAAAATTTTAAAGACCCTAAATAGACAAAGAAATTATGAGAAATAACATACTCCTAGATTTAAAACTATACTATAAATCCATGGTAATAAAAAAAGTATGATATTGGAGTAAGAATAGTCACACAAGTCAGTGGAATAGAATTGAGAAGTCAGAATAAATAAACTTACATGTATGTGGTCACTTAATTTATGACAAAGTTACTAAGAACATGCAATGAAGTAAGGAAAATCTTTTCAACAAATGGAATTGGGAAAACTGGTCATTCACATGCAAAATAATAATGTTTGATCACTGTACAACACCTTACACAGCAATTAATTCAAAATGGATTATAAAGTTGGATGTTAGATGGAAACATAAAATACAAAGAGGAAAACACAGGCAATTCATTTCATGACATCGGCCTTAGAGATGTCTTTATGATTGTATTCTAGTAGCAAGGGAAATAAAAGCAAAAATAAACAAATGGGAGTACACAAAACAGAAAAGTTTCTGCATAGTAAAACAAACTATCATCAAAGGAGATCAAGTATATTTAAGGTTGTTTGACTGTAAAATTGTTGAATCGAATGGCTTTTAGGCTAACATATTCTGGATAAACAGAAATAGACCTTATTTCCGCCCTTCATATCTGGAAGAAATAGATAACACAGAAAAAATATTCTGACCAATATGACAACCAATTGAAAAAAAGATATTAGCACATCACACACATAATATCAATCATCTATCTGTCTATCTATCTATCTATCTATCTATAAAGAATACATTTAACACATAGCAACAGCAATAACAAAATTTCAAAATCCAATAAAAATGGTCCAATGAAACAAACAGACACTTCTCCAAAGAAGACATTCAGATGACCAGCAAGCACATAAATTTTCATTATAACTATAATTAGGGAAATACAAATCAAAACCACAATGAGATAGAACCTGTGATAATAAGGGCATAGACCGAAAAGTTTAGAAGCAACAAATGTTAATAAAAGTGTGAAGAGAAGAAATCCTTCCACTGCTGGTGAAAATGTAAATTGGTTCAGTCATTTAGATAAATGTATGGCGATTCTTCAAAAAGTTAACAATAGAACCACCTTTTGATCTATTAATTTCACATCTGGATCTCTATCTAAAAAATGTGAAAAACTATCTGAAAAATGTGAAAAACTCATTTGAAAATATGTATTAACCTTCATGTTTATTTCAGCATTTCTTACAATAGAAAAATGTTATTTTGATTGACTAAGTGTCAATCAAAAGATAAACGAATGGTATATATGCACAACAGAATACTACTCAGCTATAAAAAGTACAAGTTTGCAGCAACATGTATAGAACTAGATAGAGGGGATTATGCTAAGTAAAATAAATCAGAGGGAGAAAGACAAATACAAGATGATTTCACTCATATCTAGAAAATTAAGAAATAAAGCAAAAAATCAGAGGGAACAAGACAAAAACTAACCATTGTGCAGTCAACAGAGCTGAGGTTACCAGAGGTGAAAAGGAAGAAGGTGGAAGTGAAAGGCAGTGGGGACACAATAGACTGTGGTAGAAGATCATTAAGGAGTTGGTAATGGGCATGACTTGTTTTGTATTTTCTGGAGTGAAGCTGCATATATAAAAACTATAGTGTGTTGTAAATTAATATTACCTCAATATAAAATAAGCACTTTCACCCCTGGTGCTGAGCATAGCTGGTCAAGGTGATTATGCATACCCAAGGTTGTACCTTCTGAGAGGAAACTTTACTGGCTGTACATTGTAGGAGAAATAAACTCCAATAAACTGTCTTAAAATACATGAAACAACAACTGACAGAATTGAAAGAATAAATTGAAAATTCAAATATATTAATTTAAGACTCGAATGCTCCACTTTCAATAATGGATAGAATATTTGGCAGATGTTAAGCAAAATATATATCAGTTGACCAGCATTTTAATCAACTAAAATTAATAGAGTTTTCTAGAAGAGTTCACCCAACAATAAGAACATACATTTGTCTCAAACACCTATGGAAAATTATTTAGGATAGAGCAAATGTAAGGTTATAAAACAATCATTAGTAAAATTAAAAGGATTGATGTTATAAGAGTTGTCTTCTCTCATCATGAGAGAACAAAATTAAATTGAAAATTTACTGAGAAAATTTTGAAAATTCACAAGTTTATGATATTAAAGAATATATATCTAAATGACCAATAGTTCAAGGAATAAATAGACACTACCTTTAGAAAAATGAAAACTAAACAACAACATATCAAAACTTATGGACTATATCTAAATCAGTCCTTAAAATAATGATTTATAACAATAAATACCTTCATCATAAAAAAATCCATCAATACACTTTAAGAAATTGGAAAATGAATAGATTAAACTTAAAGTAAACATTATGCTGGAATCAATAAAGGCAAAATCCATAACTGGTTACAGAAATATGAAGGAAACATCAATGAAACCAACCTCTTTTTTGTGAAAAAAAAAAAAAAGCATCAACAAAATTGAAAAAAACTTCAGAAAGAATGCTCAAGAATAAAAGAGACTACTGAAATCACTCCATTCTAGAATGAGAGACCTCACTGCTAACAATATAAAAATAAAAGGAACTATAATGAAACGATATTGACAAATATGGTAAAAAATAAAGAATTCAGATAAAATAGACATATTCCTAAAAAGACACATAACATTCAAAATATTTAAAAATAAATAGAAATCTGAATAGATTCATAATATAATAAAGAGTTTGAAGAGATAATTTTAAAACTTAGCATTGAAAAAGTCCAGACCCAGATCCTTCACATGTGAATTTTAATAAACATAAAATAATCATAAAATAAAAACTAATATCATTTTTTCATAAAAATTTCATAGAATAAGAGATGTTCTTCCATTTCATTCTAAAGGCCACTATCACTCATATAAAACCCAGATGAAGAAATGACAAGAAAGAAAACTTCAGACCAATATTGAAAGTGAATACGAACCAAAAGATCTTTAACAAAATACTACCATGCTAGATCCAGCAAGAAGTAAAGGATTTTAAACAATAAGCAAGTATGATTTATCACAGGAATGCAAGATTGTTTTAACATCTGAAAATCAATTATTATGTTATGCTATGTTAACAGAATGAAGAATAAAAAACCACATGATTATTTCAATATGTGTAGAATGAGTATTTGACAAAAATCCAACACCTTTGCATAATAAAAAGCACTCCCAAAACTAGGAATAGAAGGGAAAGTTCTTCAACTTGAAAAAGCACATCTACAAAAAATTCACAGCTAACATCAAGCTTAATTGTGAAAGATTATTGTGTTCTCCATTAGATCCGGAATAAGATTGGAATAGAAGCTGCCGTCACTTCTATTTCATATTTTATTAAAGCTCTAGGTAGGCCAGCTACACTGTAAAGAGGAAAAAATGGCATCCATATTAGAAGAGAGAAATAAAATTGCTTTTGCAAATGGCAAAATATTGTATATAGAAAATTCTAAATAAATTACTAAAAAATATTGAAACAAGCAAGTTCAGCAACGAGCAGGATAATATAAAGCTGATACACAAGTCAATTGCCTTCTACATACTAGCAATGAACAAAGTGAAAATATATGAATTTCATTTGCAATAGCATCAAAATTAATTTTTAATTTAGGAATAAATTTAACAGAAGGTGCAAATTTGCTCCTCTGAAAACTACAAAACGTTTTTAAAACGATTGAATAGACTCTAAGCAAACATAAAGCTATTTCATATTTATGAATCAAAAGACTCAAATTACAATGAAAGATTTTCCAAATTAATCCGATGATTCTATGACTTCCTTCACAAAACCTCAGGCAACTTTTTCAAAACTTGATAAGGAAATCTTATAATTTATGTGAAAATGGAAGGATCTCTGAATGACAAGTACTATTGAAAAAAATAAAATGTCAGAATTTACACTTCCCAATTTCAAAACTTAGCAAAAAAAATCAAAAAACAACTGTGCTACTAGCATAAAAATAAACATAGAGATAATGGAACAGAATAGAGAATGCAGGAATAAATCTTTATATTTATAATAAATCAATTTTTAATAGAGATGCTAACAACTCAATGAAGAAAGAATAAAAATAAAGATTGATCTATTCCTGATAATATGGTAAAAATGAACACAAAATGAATCAAATTTACTGACAGTTAACACAATAAATTCTCAGATTAAATTTAGGAGTAACATTTTGTGACATAGTTATGCAGTGATTTTAGATATGATGTCAAAATACAAACAACAACAAAAATAAATGAGACTTCAATTTGAATAACTTTTGAATAACTGAAACCAGTTATGAAAAAACAGTGTATTGAATTATCTTCATTTGATTTATGCAGAGAGATAGAAAATATTTTGGGGTATAGAGTTCTCTGAGGGGTGATGAAAAAGTACTACCATTATGTAGGGTGACAGTTGCAAAGTGAATTAATATAGCAAAACACATTTACATGAATTTTAAGGTATTTTAATTATATCTCAATAAAGGTTTAATAGCAAGCAGACTATAAACCCCTGAAGAAAACCCATCTGATTCTCAAACATGGCAATACTACTCTGGCTAGTCTCATTTATATAAAAACCTATAAGAATCATTGTGATATGCATTTTGAATATATATTTTCATTTAATCTTAATTATTCAGTAGCTCCACAGAGTGATAATATCTATGCTTCACAGATGATATAGCCAAAAATAAGAAAAGTTAAAGCCATTTATCAAATTCATACCATTATCAAGTCTCATAGTTATAGTCTTGTTATTAAACATGATACTTTTTTATTCCTCTCCCATCTTAAGTAGGCACATCAGTGCTTCTGACTATAGAGGACAATACAATTGGGAATTGTATACAAATTACATATTCATTGGAGAAATTTCAAAATTCCAGATTAATATGGTATAGGTTGCTTGCAATATTCAAAAACACATATTTCTTATTAGTGTTAACTTTTGGCATGAAGGGAAGTGTGATAAGCCTGTAGTTAGAATATTATCGTGTTCTAAGTTTATCTTTCTTTTCATATATGACAGCTTACAAATGTGATCATTTCTGAAATATTTTTATGGATTCTCTTTTGTTATTTGTGCAATGTTCATGGTGTAGGTTGCAGAAAAAATATAAAATTTAAGTGTAAACAAGACATTATCAATACCAGCTAATGATAATCAATAAAACAAGAGCGATTAAAAAATAAATCAACAAATACCATTATGTACTTTTCCAAATTGGTAAAAAATTGGGTTTAGGTTTGCCTTTATTTGTCTTTAATCATATTTCATATTGTCTTTCTTTTCAAATTAACTTTATTGCATGATAATATTATATAGGTTTAATGTGTATATTATTGTAAATGAACATCTGTATATAATTAATTAAGTTCATCATGACCATTTTAGTTCATTAAGTCTTGACAAATGAAAAGGTGTTGATTCAAAGTTATGCTTTATCCAAAGTCATAGAATCAGCAGAGATAGAAGCTGAACTAGAATTAATGTCTCCTGGTTTCTACTTCCAGTATAATTCTTCAGTCTCTCATTTAATACACTGGACTCAGCATACTCATTTAATATCTATACATATCCTTAATACTTGAAAAAATAGGAAAAATACCTTTATCAATGGTTAAAGCAGTGGGAATGTTAGCCTAAAGTTTATATTTATTAATTTTTCCCATTTGGTCTTGTATTTATTTATTCATTGCTTATCTTCCTATTTCTTTAACATTGGTTAGCTTTGACATCATGTTTTCAAAATTAACTAGGAAGTGTTATTACATTTTCTAGAATTTTAAAACTATCATTCAGTTGCTAGTTTCTACATGTGGATATATTGCTTTACATTTTAATATTCATTCTTCCAAATTAGTTAGTTTCTCTTCCTTATTAATGTGAATATGGCTGTTGATAAACACTAATTAATAAGATTATTTGTCTCAGTTTGACTGGGATTGCTTTGGTTTAACAGTTGTTTAAAGCAGCCCTTCTCTTAACCCCATATCTCCCTACCCCTATTCCTCCTCCTGGCTTCCTCCTCTCCCACAACCTGAACAAACATGCCCCCCTCAACTTCCTGCATACCTAAAGCCCCACCTCCACCCCACCCTTTCAGTTGGGCCAGGTGATAATTCAATATTTGCATGGAATTCCCAAGAGATAGACTAAGATCATACAGGTATTTTATATGTACATTTATATATACATATAGTGATTTGCATTATAGTACATGTCATTTTTACAAAAGTAATAAATGTTCATATAGAAATTTCTGGAAACAGAAAATTATTTTAATTAACTATTATTTCACTGCTTAGAATCAACCAATATTAACACTTTATTTCTTTTACTTTAATGTAAATAAGTAAGCACCTCAAATAAAGATTGTGTGTTTTCTATGCATGCTCATCATAACCAGCTGGAATTGTAATATTTACCACAGAGTTAGACTGATATAAAGATTTTTTTCTAGCAAAGTAGTCAATTAGCCTGATGAGAAGTCTAAGGGTAGCCTAAAGCTTGATCTTTATGAATTTGAAGTGGCATGTTCAGTTTAGACAGATTAATTAAAACAACCAGGTACATGTTGTTATCATATTCGATTCACATCTTCTAGTATTAAGGTTGTATTAGGTTTATAAAATGAGGAATTAATCTACAGAGATGCTAATTAAATGTAAATAAAGGCCATTATGAACTTCCCAGTGGAACTCAATTGGTATTATTATATTAAATAAAAGTGGTGTCAATCAGATGCCCAGGTGTATGACTTCTCTTAATTTTCAGTTTTAGATTTTTTCAAAGGACCATTATTAACTAGATAAATTTAATTAACTATTCAGAAAAAGGTTTCCTGACCATTTTCTTAGACAGTGTGAAATATATTACAACATAACTATTTATCCTCTCAAAATAAAAATTTGTTTCATCAACAAAATGACTTTAGATTATCATTCATATCAAGCTGTTCTGTTCACTCAGAAAATTTCTGGAGTATATTTTCAACTGTGGATCATTTCCAAGAAAGTGATCCAAACATATTTCACGGTTTGCAAATGTATACTATGAAATATGTTCATAAGTCTCTTTCTCCTTAAATTTGGTTTGAATATATGAGTCTATAGATATTAAAAATAAATTGCTCACACTAATAAAATAAATAAATGATGCCAAATTCCATAAAAAGGAAAACATATTTGAATGATTGAATTCTAGTCTTTAAACAAGTACTTTTGAAGCTATTTTAATATGTACTAAATTATTAGTTTAAGCTTAATGATATTATAATTTATTAGTTATTCTTCATAAAAGTAAAAAAAATACTATAATTGTTCTGCACTGTGCTTAACTACTGTACATTAGTTATACTAAACATATAGTTGATTATACTGTTGGATAACTTTGAGAAATTTAGGTTATCAGTTCATGTATTGTTGACCTAAACCCTTAAATGTTTTGTGACTTTTTGACAAAATGACTATACTAAGCAGTCATTAATCAGTTTAGAGTATTTTGTTATATTTTACTAACTTTCACATCTACTTACACTAAAGGTTTGAATTCTGAATAACATTATTTTAAATGTCTTCTGACAAATAGTATTTTTAATTACAGTGCACTTTATTAGCAAATGTTTATAATTTTGAATAGAAAATAAATGATACAAATTAAATTGTCCACTCTCAATGAGGTTAAAATTTACATACTTCAAGGGGAAAAAAAACTACCAAACCTGTAAACAAAGAATAACTCTGATAAAAACTGAAGGCATTGTATGATATTATGCACTAGGAAGAAATATCATCTGTATAGAATATTTCCTCCCCTCTGAAAATAGAATTAATTTTCTATGTGTGCTTTCTCCATCAGCTTTTGGAACTGAAATAACATCATGTCTTATTATTGAAACGGTGTATCAAAAGATAAGCAAATACAAAACTAATTCTCTATGGAATAACACTTTCAATTTGGAATTTATGTTAAATTAACCTATTGTTTGAAAGGTTATATAAATGATATTTTTGTGTTTGATATTATTTGACTGGTGTGCATTTACTATGGTAACTATGCCAACAAAGAAATTCTGGAATGTATTTTCTGTTACATACTATGAAGTATTTCTCTTCTTGAGATATGCTAAGTGTAATGTCTTCTGAGCTATGAGAAAGTTTTGAATTAGATTCTCAATCAAATAAAATTATCAGTAGCTTTTCTCCGAATTTGGTGCTGAGGATTTGGACACGTTCTTAAAATAACCAAGAGGTCAGGTATGCTATCTCCCTCATTACTGTCTATCTTCCCTAAACCCACTAATAAAAGTTTCACCAGATGAGTAAACTCCTCACTCAATGGCAATTCTAAAGCAGAGAATTTTCTTATGAGATGATATATTTTAATCAAAGAACTTAAATACATGTTCATGTAGAAATATATGTTCATGTTGAAACCAATTAAATCTACATACAAACATTGCTACTTACTGGTGGGTTACTTCAGTTAAGTTGTTGAAACTTCTCTATATTATAAGAAAATAATGACAACTATTTAAGATTATTGTTTTAAGGATAAGATGTAACTATGTCTATGATGGTGCCTGGAATACAAAGAAAGATCCACAACGGTATTTGTAATCTTATTTAATAAAAATTGAAAGACATTACAAATTTTGGGAAAATTAAGTCATTTGTTACATCATGCATTCTTAAAAAATACAACTTCCCAAAATATAGTTTATCACAAAGATATAATATTATTTAATCTGTAAACATCCATATAGTGCACCTAAACAAATATCACTGTTCTGAAGGGAGAAATAGCAATACAATAATAGGACTGGATTTCATTACCCAAATTTGGAAAAATGAATAGATTATTCAGACATTCAGATTATTCAGACATTCAGACATACATTAGATCAGATAAACCAAACAGATTCTTACAGAACATTCCATCCAAGAGCAGAGTACACATTATTCTCTAGTGCACATAGAATGTTCTCCAAGGTATATCATATGATGAGCTACAAAACAATTCTTAATAAAGTTAAAAATAATGGAATCATATCAAACATCTATTCCAACCACAATGATATGAAGCTAGAAATAAATTACAAGAAGAATTCTAGGAAATTCATAAATATATAGAGATCAAATAACATGCTTCTGAACAATCAATAGGTCTGAGGAAATAAAAGAGAAATCAAAAATTATCCTGAGACAAATAAAAATAGAAACACAATATGCCACAATATGCCACAATGTTTAGGGTACAGAAAAAGCAGTTCTAACAGGAAAGTTTAAAAAAATAACTATTTGCATTAAGGAAAAAGAAATATCTCAACTAAACAATGCAATTTCATATCTCAACAACAGAAGAACAAATGAGGCTAAAAGCTAATAGATGGAAGTAAATAAATGATCAGAGCACACATAATGGAAATAAAGATTAAATAAAGCATAGAAAAGATCAATGTAACTATTAGCTTGTTTACTGGAAAGGTATCCAAAGTAGACAGACCTTTTTCTATACTTACTGTGGAAAGAATAGAGTAGACATTACAACAGATACCACAAAACTACAAAAAAAAATAAGACATTGCTATAAAAACTTAAAAGCCAATAAATTAGACAACCTAAAATAAATTAATAAATTCCTGGAGATACACAAGCAACCAAGACTGAATCATGAATAAATAGAAAATATAACCAGATCAATTGAAAATAAGCAGATTGACTCAGTAGTCAAAAATCTCTCAACAAAGTCCAGGAGCAGATAGCTTCATTGATGATTTTCATCAAACATTTAAAAAAAAATGAACACCAGTCCTTCTCAAACTCACTCAAGAAACAGAAGTGTAGAGGATACTTCCAGACCTATTTTTGAAGTCAAATTTATTCCAATGCTATATCTGATAAGAATATCACAGAAAGACAAAACTATAAGCCAATAGCTCTACTAAATATAAATGAAAACAAATTCCACAAAATTTCCAGAGAACTGAATTTTCAACAGCTTATTTAATGGATAATATGCCATGGCAAAGTGGAATTTTCTTGGAATGTAAAGGTGGTTCACTATATGCAAATAAATTAATATGATAAACTACATTAATTGAATGCAAGTTAAGACCATATAGGGCAAGCCCATGACCATCACACGTAAGGTAAAAAACTGAAAATTTTTCTTCTAAAAAGGTAACAAAAATGAGGAAATAGAACAATGATAAACTCTGGTACTCAAAGAAAATATTCTAAATGGGAGAGACTAGAAATGTTTTTTACTGAAAATTATTGTGGCATTTTATTTTTGGTATTCATAGATAGGAAGGGAAAGGGATTCCGCATTTTTATTTATTTCCATAAAACTAGTTTTATATTAATAGTTTACTGACAATATACATTTTTCAAAGACTAAAAAGGCATCTCTTCTGTTAGAACTGTGTCATTTTTATGTTAGTGATTTGAAACTTAAAATAAGGATGATTTATCATGCAGATTGCCATGCAATAGTGCACGAGATTTTTTCCTTAGTGAATTAAATGAAATATTTCTTCAATGATTTCATCTTTTCTATTTTTGCCTTTTCTGAGTTTTTAGCAGTTCCCTTATATTTTTCTGTTTTTCTAGTAATTCAGACATGGAAAAAATGCAAAAATACATTTATATAGCCATATTTATGTAAGTATATATTATAATATGATTATTAGTCTTTATAAATAATGTGATATATACATATATCACTTTAATCTTGATATCAATCATGATATTTTATTCATTTATTTATGATTGCATATGTACTTCCATCTGTACAATCAAGATAAAAGCAATCAAAGTTCTTCATTCTTTGAATTTTGTAACAGCAGTTTTATTTTGGAATAATTTATAAAACTTATATGTTTCTATCAATGATGTGTTTAATACCACGAAAAATAGCACACTCAAGGAGATAAATTACACTGAAATATAAGAGGAAGACTGTTTTTGCCCAGGAATAAAAAGATTAAGTATGAAGTTCAAGTGAAATGAATGTTTCAAAGAAAATGATTTAATTTAAAAATATATATATACATATATATATATATATATATATATAACTAAAATAGACAGGCAATAAAGTACATGGTGAGCAAAGAGAGTCTGAAGGTTGATTTAACAGTCACATCCCTAGTCCTTTGTTTTCTAGCTTGGTGATACTAGGAAAATATTTACTCCAATAACTTCAGTTTATTATCTGTAGTGTGGAATTATTATATTACTGTATATTTATCATTGGATTATTTTGATGATTGAACTAAAGTAATTTGATATGAGTTACTTAATGCATGGGAACTGTTATTATTTATCTAGAAGATTGCTTGTCTATTTACAAAATGAATTTATAATGCTAATAACAAGAGCATTTGAAAAATGGTTATATTGAAATTCCTGTTTGTACAGAAAGATCTACGTAATCTTTTAGGATACACTTCAAGAACTTTCAAGAAAAGAGATTCAAAAATATCTGTCAGAATTTTTTTTCCAGTAATAAATCCTGACTTTGCTTTCTGAATAAGAAAGCTTATATTATGATACTACCTTATTTAACAAACATGAGAACTATCGATATGATCTTTAGCAAGTAATTCTGCACACAATAGCATTTAGTAGCTTGACCTTGGGAGACTGGTGTGGTGATTTTACTTTGTGAAAACTCTGATCTTACTCTTTTTAGTATTTGCTCTTAACATTTTTCAATACAGTAATAATCTTTTCAAAAAGTTAATGTCAAACTAATGCCTTTTCAAAAAAGACATGCTTATCCCTACACAACAATAACCATGCAGCGAATTCATTTTTAAAAGGCCCATCTCTTTGAATCCTAGAGCTGCTACTTACTAAATATAAGGTCTTGGCCAACGTAGTTAGCCTATTGGCTTTGACTCTCCCTCCCTACAATATATGAACAGTATTAAACATGCAAAGTGTTTTCAGGATTAAATGACTATCATGTGTGGGTTTAGGATAGGAAAGGTAAGGGTAGAAAAGAGGGAGGAATAGAGAAAGGAAAAGAGATAAATAGGAACAAGAAATTAGCTGAAGAGGGCAATTCTTAATTTAAAAAATTAACAATTTCAGATTTTCAGACTTTAACAAGAAGTACAAATGTCTATATACACAGCTAAGAAATGTTGTATCTTTATATTGCTATTTCTTCCATTTATCTGCCTAAAATTTAGCTAAGTCGACTTTAATTGATTTCTTTATCAATGAAAGATAGAGGAGAGAAAATGAAGAAAACTCCTAATATGTATGTAGTGAGGCGGCTTTTAAAGGTGATGATTCCCAAGTGAGATGGAGTAAATGAAATTGTTGGAATACCACGTCAGGTAGACTGAAGTCTGCAGTGTAAATACTTCAACGTTATCTCAAGGCATACTATCTTTATTCCCTTTTATTTCATACATGTTTGCAGTCTTCAAGGACTGGGTGATATTTGTTTAACATTTGGACTAACCATTGCAATTTTCAAAATATTTCTCAGTGAAATTATCAAAGGCACTAACCAATTAGAATAGACACCAGAACCATTAGATTGGACACTCAATCAGGACAGCTCTTGCGCATACCAGCATTTATTGGGTGCATAACAACTCTGCACCTAAGAGAGGTAATTCCAAGTTTGTTTTACTTACTCGATGATCCTGGAGGCATCCAGTACTCAGTGAAATTAAGCCAACCTTATTCATCTCCACCTCCACTGCCTTTAATCTGTGATACTAAGGAAAATCAGGTCTGCTGTACTCATTGCTCATTACTATGCTATTTACAAGCTGGTACAAATTATTAACTTATAATTCAGAAAAGTACATATCATATAATGTTACCAACACAATCAAGGGGTTAAAAACTTTAGAATTAGAGAGCCTTGGGCTCTTAGGTTAATGTTGCTTCATATTTAGCTTTGTAGTTCCGAACAAGTCACTAAACTCTCACAAATACTGTTTCTTTACCTATAAAACAATAGAAAAATTTTTTCCTATATTTCCTATCATATCCAACCATCACAAAGAAATGAAAAATGTTTTTATTTTTAAAATTCATTTGTTTATATTTGTCTAAAGCAAAATGTTTAATATTTTCCTTCAGTATGATATCCCTTGCATGAAATTCCTTTGGAATTTCTTTTTCTTTTATATTATTTCTTTTCCTTTAATATTACCCATATCCCTAAACAGGAAATAATATAATTGCATATTTTATAAGCATTGAAAGAAATGAGAGGGTCATACCATTGTGGTTTGTGATTAACTGAAAGTATAAAAAGTAACTATGCAAGTTATGATGTAGTTCTTCATGAATGCAGCCCTCATTTACACTTTCCTTTAGATGCTAAGGCATGTACCTATCTGATTAGTTATCTATTAAATGGAAAGCAAACGATGAGACAAAACTCACATGACTATTTAACATTGACTTTGAAAATAATAAACCAAATAACCAAAGAATTTTATCAATACACTTTATGAATCTTTATGGACATTTTGCTATTTTTAGAACCAGCCTAAGGTTTTCATAAATTTTGTAACTCATAGCTCTTAGCTCATGGGAAGGACAAATGTCTCATCATTTCCTAGACTCTCACCTTGAATTTTGGTTGCCTGCTGGGTTATAAATGCTATTTATTCACAATCCATTTGACACATTCTTTTGTTGCTGCAAGAAACCCACACAAAGTCCTTGTCTGAAGACTTTGATTTCACATATTTTATGTAACATGCACAACAAAGTTAGCAGAGTAACTAAAATAATGTGTTCGTTAGTTTACTTGAAAATCTCCCTGTTAACATCAAAAGTTTATTGTATAGCTGTTTTCCTTGCAATATGTAAATTCCTTTTTCATGTAGTGCAACACTGAAATAAAAGTTTCACTTTCTTTTAAAATTATGCTGACTTATGACTCCCTTAATGTCTCATTCTTGATTTAAATATGTAAATAGCAATGATTCCAATTGCATATGCTTCAGTGGTTTCTTCCTAGCTAGTAAAAGGGGCTGGTTGGTTTAATCAAGCTATGTTGGAAATAATTATAGAATATTAAAGTGTTCATAACCCGAGTTAGCTCCAGCAGATCTTCCTCTTTGACACTTGCATACTTAGAAATAATACAGATGTACCTGATATGAATGATGGATGACCATGAGGGTGCATAAAAGACTGTTTTCGGCAGAGGAAACCACAAATATGTAGATGCTGAGGTGAAACGCAATTTGGAGTGATGGGAAAACAGCAAGGCAACCAGTATCTCTAGCACAGAGTGGTCCAAAGAAATGTGGTTACAATGTCACTAACATAAGGAAAGGGAGATTTTGTATAACTTGTGCAGTCATTTTCAGGACTTAGATTTTATTCTGGGACATTATTTTATTATTATTTGATTTGTTTTTAGAATATTATTTTTGGATATCTATTCTTTACTTTTATTATGAGTTATTGGAAGTGTTTAATATTAAAAATATTATTTCATGATTGACATTAACCATGGACTGTCATTTCAATGCATAATATTTCAAGGAAATCTGATAGCAAATGTGTTGATGGTAAAAAGCTGGGAGGGTTAACTAAGAAGAAGCTGGGGGGAAAATGTAGACAGAATAAAACGATGGACTATAATTAACGGGTTGGAAATTATTGGGGATAAACGTACAGTTCTAATTTCAGGTTCTAAAACAGAGCAACAAATGTGCAAGATGGAAAAAAATAAGAGCAATTTATAAGAAAGTTATCTGGGACCATCTTGACTATAAGCTTGTCAAATAGTTGAGATTGTGATGCAGCAGCGAAGAATGTAATTTGTTCTTAAGGTACATAATGAAAATATAATGTCCAAGAAGAGTAGTAGTATTTCACCTTCGTAATGTATGGAAAGGGATTACACGTTGAGTGCTATATTGCATTAGGCATTAATTTTAGGAAAAATATGTCAAAGTGGAACACATTCATAGGAGGCAGTTTGAGTGAGGAAAGAAACTTAAAACAAGCCTATCTGAAAATTAGTTTAAAAGAAAAGGACTTTTTAGCTTACAGGAAAAACCAATCCGGATGGAATGTTAGGTACACCATTAGCATGACAGAGAAGAGGAAATGGAGAAAATGAAAGAATTGTTACAATGTCACTGAAACTAGTAGGAAATGATGAATAATTTCAGGTAACCAACTTTAAACAATTAAAATATTTTTGCTTACGTTGGCTTTTTCATAAAAGTGTGATTATTTCCTCATTGGAAATGTTCAAAGTTTTTGTTTTTAGCTATGCAGAGACGTGAAATGCAGAATATTTTTGGTTTATAGGATGGAATGGATTTTCTCTAGGGTTCCTCTGACTCTAGTCTTCTATGATTTCATTACTGAAAGCTCATTACAAGGAAAGCCATTTCTCACCAACAGCTGGGGGCTGTTTCTATGTTATATGGAAAACATTAACAGCAGTAATAGCACTTGTAATAATATTGATCATTAATAAATTCTAGACATTTTACTCTATTGGTTAAGTCTGATGACAATCCGATGAAAATAAGCTAAAGAAGAAACCCTCATCTAACTACTGTTTTGTATCACATTTCTTTGCCTCCAGATCACCTGTGCTTATACGCTTAAATGTCACTCTATACTACTTCTATTACCCAGAAGACCTCTAATTTTTAATGAAAAATACATTATTACAGTAATGTCATACAAAGCAGCAAAGATGGGTCAAAAGATCTAGAGGCCTTCCCAGTATGGAAGTGATTCAACTTCGATGTCTCTTCTGGATATTGAGCATCAGCAACAGGCTAACATTCATCTTCCAAACTAAGTGTTAGACAGCAAACTTAGACTTTACTGTGATGGTAAATTGACTGTTTAATCCCTGACCCTGATGAATCTGTCTCTTTATTTGTGTTTGTGCTATTGCTTCTGTAGAATATTAGGTTGCCACTCCAAATTATACCTGGTCATTTATCCACTAGATTTATTGCAATCATGTGATTGGCATATGATCAATTATAAATAGGCAAAAAGAAATCTTTGCAGTCAGCAACTGGCAACATTTCAGGGCAAGCCTGGAATTAACCATTTCCAATGCTGCAGTGTTAAAATGTTGAGGTTAATTTGAGGATGAACATCATTCATGTAAATTTCTTCAGGGACCAACTACCTGGACTAGTTCCAAATAGCATGAAAGCACTGTCCAGGCAATTCTGGTAGTAAGTCAGGATGTTGACCTGCAACCATATTTTGCTCTTGACCCTAATGTTTCATAAGCAAATATTGTCCAATTAATTGTTCCATGACAAAATGTAAGAATTGCACAAATATCCACCAGTCTCCACACTGAGATACATGTGTGGTTTAGTAATGCTAGGATCTTTGAAAACTCCTACTGGCAAACCATCTTTCTCTCTTTCTTTCTCCTAGTAATGGAAACCTAAAGAGACTCCTCAAAATTGCAAGCCTAAGATATTTGCAAAAGTTCTCTGTGCCCAGAGGTGTCTGCTTCCACTGACTGCTGAGTTCAGCCACATCTTGGACTTGCCCTAGAGATGTTTCTTCAGCCCACAAACTTGATTCAGAAATGATTAACAGAGAGAGACTGGAGACCACAGTGGCCCTAGTGGAGTTTAAAAGTTCAGTTCTTAGAATAACGATTTCATTAAGACCATAGAGTTTGGATATAGACCTGTCACTTTAAAATATGCTCGCTTGACTGCTTCCACTCTGATGGGTCTTTGAACAGCTTTCTTTCCAGAGCAGGAAAGCAGCAGTCTCCACAAGCATATTTTAAAGCGACAAGTCTGAGTATCTAGTGTGAATGGAATCAGTGTATCCCAAACCCCAAAGTAAATGTGGGAGCAGAGATGAAAACTTCTGCCAGTCTAAATTTTCAAATAAAATTGTCACAGGGCATTGCCCAGTAGAGCCAAACTTAATTGCTGAAAGAACTACGGCAAATCTAGGGAAGTATGAAGCAAGACATTTATATTCTGTGACCTATTGATCAGCAGCCTATCTATAAAATCTCATGGTGCAAAGTTAAATTGCCCATGATTGATTTAACATGGAAGTAGTACCTGATTTGTTTTATTTCATTCCTATATAAATTAGACCTAGTCTCTTTGTTAAATTTTACAGAATAATATATATGTACAAAAATAAAATCTATATATAGACATGAAGTTTCCATTAAAAAGGTAACTTTTTTACATTATAACTGAAAGAATAAGCTGAGACAAAACTGGTGTCATTTGAAGGTTTTAGTGTTAGTCTACATATTTGTGTAAAGGAGGAATCAGAGGGACTGACTCTATGTCGGCATGCTCTAGTCTACATTTTCATAATGTTTCCATGCCTGAGTGGATCTGCATTTGGCTGATATCTATACAATCTTCTCTGTATTTGTAATAAAAGGGGGGATGGAAATATGGAAAGACAAGTTTAGAAATTATTGATCTTAATAATAATTTTTGACACACAAAAAGAAAATGAACACTTTTAGGAATAAAGGAAAAATAGGATAGGTGGAAAAATAGAAGCAGCTTTTATTTCCATTTCTGAAGGATTTGCTACTTCTTTGATCACTGAGAATAGAAACATTATTAGTCGAGAAGCTCCTGTCATATTGGTTCATTGTCAGCCTCTGTCGTTCACTCTCTGTTCATCTTCTCGCCTTGGACAATCCCACCTAAATCCATTGTTTCAATGTCAGCATTTTTAAAACACCTAAAATAAATATCTCTAGTTTTGGAATCTGCTGAACTCCATGCTCGGTATATACTGTTTACAACACAACATCAAATAGCAATTAAAAGCAATCTGCTATTCAGTATGTTTAATACTCAGCTCATCTTTCTTCCATCTACATCTTCTTCCTTATTCCGTATTTTATGAATCCAATTAGAAAATTAAATTCCTATAGTCCTCTATATTCTTTTTCTTTCTCACCATATAATTTCCCAAGTGGTCATATTCTACCTACTGCATATGTCTTGAAAGTATATACTTTGCTTCAACTCAGTTTCTATATCCTTAGTTCAGATACTCTTCATTGCTTGCCTAATATAGTAAAAATTTGCATTATTCATTCTATAGCAAGCCTTGTCTATGATATATATCTACTACTGGAATGGTTAATTTCATGTGTCAATATCACTGGGCTAGGGGATGCCCAGACAGCTGGTAAAGTATTATTATATGTGTGAGGGTACTTCTGGAGAGATAAATGTTTGAGTCATACTCACCAATGGGGGCAGGCGTCATTCAGTGCACTAAGGGCCTGAAAAGAACAAAAAGTCAGAGGAAGAGCAAATTCCCTCATCTTCAACTGACAAATCCATCTTTTCTGATCTTGAATGTTGAAATTCCTAGTTCTCAGTTCTCCAGGACTTAGACTAGTGACCTCCCCTTCCTCAGTTCTCAGGTGTTCAGATTCAGACTGAATAATACCTCCAATGTTCCTGGTTTTCTGTCTTTCAGGCTGCAGATTATGGGACTTATTCAAATGTTTCTGTATCCCACTGGCTGTGTTTCTCTGAAAAAAATCAATATAGACACCCTGCAAACTGTAGCATGTTTGGAATTCAAATTCATGGTCATTATAATTTAAAAAATATGTCAGTAAATATAGGTTCTATCTATACTCAGAGCCTCATATTCACCATTCTTTCATGTTACTTTTATATAGAGATCAGCTATTTCATGCTTCTGAAGCATCATACGTTGTACTATTGTATCCTAAAATAGCATGTGCCCATTTAGCAACTGATATATATTTTTCAAATCTGGATCAATGCAATATATACTACTCTGCATTCGCCACAGTATTCAAAATTCTATCACAGATCTTCACATACCATGCTAGAATCACATTATTTTTAATTTGTTTGCCTATATCCTCAGTAGACTGACAGTGTTTTTCATTTTTAAATACAAGTTTTTCAAGTTGGTGATTAGCAGAGGGCAGGTAGAAAGGGTGTAACAATTGGGTAAAATTGGTTAATTTTATGGTGAAGTATATAACTGAACTGTAGTTGGTAAACTAAATGCATTATCTACATGTCTATTTACATGTACACCTCAAACATATAAAATGTTATGCTGTAATATTTCTTCACTAAAATCTTTAAAAAATACATCTTTTTTCCATTTGGTCAGCATATTCAAATACTTAAGCAACCCATTTGAAATTAATCATTTCCTAAGATAAATTATAAACTATACTATTAGGAGCTGAAATGATTAAGTACTTTTACTTCTCTTTCCTCTGTGCATTCCTGTTCTTACAAAGAAATAAGTAAGACTTATTCCTTGGACAGCGTCTCTCTTCTATCAGGCTATCTCATTAGGTGATTTCATCAGTTTTTAGGACTTTACATGTAGTCTGTATCCTAATAACTTGTCCACTGTCTCTAAAATTACCTTCTTGTAATCAAGATCCATAATTGTAATACCTAATGGATATTCTGTTTAAATCTGTTATATTTACAAGCATTTTAAACTACATACATTTCAAATTTATTAAATGATATTTCCCTAAGTGTAGTATCTTCTGCAGTCTTTACCTTAGTAAGTGTTGACATCATTTTTTTCAGTTGCCTAAGTACAAAACCTTGTATGAAGTCTCCTTGACTTATTTCTTTGTCTTATTTGCCACATCTGGAGAATCAGGATATCTCATTGGTCCATCATCAAAATGTGTTGAAATATTCAACAACACCATAGTATCTCCATTAATATTATTCTGGAACAAATTTAGGCTGTTCTAATTTAGATTAGTTCAACTGACTCCCATCATCATTCTGTTTTAATACTGGTCCCATTACCTCGATTATCCTTTAAAAATGAAGTTAAATGATCTTATCCTTCTGCTGATACAATTCACTTTCTTTTTGTCTCAAAGTAAAAGCACAAACCTTACAAAAGTCTATAAAGACTGTGAAAACTGGTACACTTGATTTTGTCTATCCTATTCTTTTTGTCTCACTCAACTTCAGTCAAATTGTCATCTTTGATTTTCCTGCAAAACTACAGCTAGATCTGTGACTTAGAATACTTTTGCTTGCTGTTCTCTCAGTAGACAAGCATGTGCTCGACTTCCTAATTTTTTCAGTTCTTTATTCAGCTGTGACTTTCTAATGAAACTCTCCCTAGTGACCAAACTGAATGTTTCACTTGCCCCATTCCCAACATTTTGCACCTTCTTTTCCCATGAAAAATATGAGTTCCTTGAACTAGTCTCTTTCATTCTGAACTTACAAGTGCCAAAAGAGTAGTAGGCTTCAAATAAAAATATATGGAAAAAAATCTGTTTTGCATGAGGAGGATATTTTCAAACTAATTAAACAGCAAATAATGCCCTTCAGATAATAGCTGATAACTGACATATATCTTTGTATTTATTCTAAATAAACTGTGCATTTTCTTTTTAGTGTAGATGAAACCTGTATGGTAGAGTTAAAGATGAAGTTCTTTATTTTTCAAATGGATTTTTATAAAAAGTATAAAAAAGGTACTCAAACTGCATATTTTCTAAAAACAAAATTTTTTCCTCTTTCTGGTTCCATACTATAAAAAATAGCTTTACTAGTTTAAAAAAAGGTGGTTTGTATTGATATCTATCCTGAAATCAATACTTACATTACTTGAACTTTTTTCAAATACTGAGCAATTTTCGTAGACTGTATGAAAATGATTTTGCATTTGGTTATATAGTTGTGCATTATTTATAAAAGATATATTATTTTTAAAACATTTAAGAATCAGGGAACTTGGATATGTGTGCTCAGAAGTGCATATTTCAAGTGCCTTTATGTATCTGCCTCAGAAAAACCCTGCAGCAATAAGGTGTTAAGTGTCTTCTTTGCAAATATTTTATTAATTACATTTTCAAGTTCAGTTATAAGTTATGATGGCAATGGTTTCCATTAGAGCAAAATATCATGCACAGATCACATGTTGTAGATAAACAGACAAAAGAAGTCTACCAAGCATTGCAAAATTTAGAGGAAAGCTTCCAACAGTGTCAATAATAATGGCCATTGGTAGTTTTCAGACTACTTAGTAAAACAGCTTTTCTTTTCATTTCATTCAAAAGGAGAGTAAGGAAGATGTATCATTTGAATAAAGTTTTGTATTTTGAATAAGTAATAAAAATAAAATTAAAGGTTACATTTCTAGAGTCATGATTGATAACAATTGCTCAGTTTAACTGCATTTTATAGGTTAGGTAAGCAGTTTAAATTAAAAAGTGACCTATACAAGTATGCAGTCTGAAAGAAATTAAAGTTAATAGCTTTTCTTTGCAATTCTAAGAAACCTAATGGGATTTTGAATTTCCAGAGATTTGAGAAATTAGAAGGATATATTTTGTAGTGCCTTCATAAGAAGCATGTTTGAGGATTTGTTTTTCTTGGAATAATGTTTCTGTTATGACTACTAAAGCATTCCCTTGGATTTTGCAACATGTTTGAAATATAGTTTACTACTATCAATTATATTATAAGACAACAGAGATCCTCTCTAAGGATCAGTTTGTAAAATATGCCCCCATCTATAGTTCTTCCACAATTAACAATTCCTCCTGGGAATTAGGTAGTAACCTCAATTAGCAGAGTTAGTGATGGGCCTATCACTTTGACTAGGACTGCACATTATTTTTAATTGTCCATTATGGAGTTGAAGATAATCCCAAATCTAGTATGTCATTTCCAATATGTTTTGCTTATACTAATATTAAGCTGAATTTACATTCCTAATTAAACATCATATAGTTTTAATATGCTGGGGATTACTAGAAGTGATATAAATGATAGTGCATATTTATATGAATTACATATTTAAAAACAATAAAAGGTTTTCAGAGGCTCTAAAAATATCATTGGACTTCTAAAAGTGTACTTGTTCATCAGTACTCCTATACTTCATAATCTAATTGCAATTACCCATTTGTCAAATCATTATTTCCTTCTTAATTGTATTTGCAATGTCAGTGAATACAGTTAAACCTGTAGGAAGAACCAGACCTTAACAAGGATATATATTTTTTTCTGTAAAGCTCTTTCACTAGTAAATGATTAAAACAATCAAGAACACAACAGAAGCATCAAAATAAAGCACAATTCTGTTGCAAAAGTAAAAAGATTTCAAATGAGTTTCTTTAAAATTTTATTTAGTTCCCATATCTTTCCTATCTCTATCCTCTATCTATCAATCTATCTATCTTCCTGTCTATCTAATAAACCTAACTGTCTATAATCTATCATCCTTCTATTATGCCATTATTTATCTATGGTATATATATGTATATACACACACATATAAGTATGAAAATGTATTCTACTTAGAATTTCTCCTTTAACCATACATTCTAGAAACACAACACACACACACACACACACACACACACACACACACACCCCAGAGAGGAAAGAAAAACTATATTAAATTGTTCATTAGACCCTTAACAGATTTTCATTTATTTTTCCTGATTGCTTTTATACTGATATATGGCATTTAAATGACTAATTAAATACCTGTACTTTAAAGTTCTTTGTATGTTTAAAACAAAAATGTACATTCAGATCTGGTCAAGATGAAAACCTGGCAGGAGTGAGATTCATGTCCTCTCCCACAGAGAAACCAGGAATTCACCTATTTTCCGGAAAAAAAACATTAAGGAAAAGTAGGCACAGAGTCTGTAGAGTAACAGCAGCAATCAAAAAGTTTGGGGTTCAGAGCTACAACACAGACTTGGACTCAGATTCAGGATTTCAGCCACAGCAGAGTGGGGTGGAACTGTGGGAAAAAACAGCTCTCTTAGGAATCATGAAAGCAGTGGAGACCTCACACAGCAAGACTGGGACACACAGCTGGTGGTGGGGAGGGTTGTGGCACAGGGCAGAAGGTGGACCAGTGCCCCTGTGGTTTGAACAAGAGTCCTGGTCAAATATTTGCACTGGCACCACATAGCTAAAAGGAAGCTAAGGAATTTGCACACGTTCACCTCCAACCCCTGCCACCATATTGCTCCAGAGCCACAGGACCCCCCCATCAGAAATCTGGCAGTCAGGCTAAAGGAAGAAGAGAGTCTCCCAGAAGTGGAAACCATGAATCATCACCCTTGGGTGGAGGCAAAACTACACAGCCTGATTGCTGATTGTGGGACACCAGCAAGGAGGTCATTGTGGTTGGGAGCTAGCTGCATACCCCACACAAACTTCAACCTCATAGACTGAACTCTTGAGCAGCAGCAGAGGGCCCACATAAGAACTTCAATAAATCCAACCAGTGGTGAAACCACAAAACTCAAGAAATCCCAGTGCCCTAACCAAGACCCAGGCTTGCTTGGTTCAAGTTGATAACCTACACAAGGCCATCTATGCAGGAAAACCCAATCCCTAAAATCATAAAACAGAACGCCAAACAGAGCAAAGACACAGAGACATACATCCGAAATGATGGCTCCAATAAAAAAAAACCAGGGGAAAATCAAAATACAATAGACATATGAAAACTACTTGAGGATAAATTTAGGGCAGCAGTGATAAACGCATTCATGCAAATCAAGAAAACAATAGAGGAAGTAAAAAAGAAAAATTAAAAGAGAAAAATGAAGCAGGATATTAATGCAATTAAGAATGCAATTGTTGAACTAAAGAGCTCAAGAGCTCAGGAATGGATGAATGAAGCTTCCAATAGAATCAGTGAACTAGAAGATTGGGCAGAGGAATGCATGCAAGCAAACCAGAAAAGAGATAAAAGAATGCAAAAAAATGAAAAAGTATTCTATGGTATAGTACCAGAAGAACAGCACTCACATAATAGGGTTCCCAGAAGGCAAAGAGAAAGAAAAGGAGACAGAACCTGTATTTGAACTAGAAATAGCTGAGAATTTTCCTAACCTGAAGAATGAAGCGAGTCTCTACTCCCAGGAAACTCAGAGCTCCTAATAAAAGAAACCCAAGCAGGTCTACACTGAGACACATTGTCATCAAATTGTCAAAAAATAAAAGATAAAGAATCTTAAAAACATGCAGAGAAAAATGTGACAAACACAAAGGAGTCCCCATAAGACTGTTGGCAGATTTCTCAATTAAAACTACACAGATCGGGAGGGAATGGCATTCTAAATGTTGGAAGAAAAGCATTTTCAACATAGGATACTAAACCCTGTCAGATTATCATTCAGCACTAAAGGAATGATTAAAAAAAAGCTTTTCCAGTAAGCTTAAGTTACAAGAATTTATCACCACAAAGCCAGTTCTACAAAAAATTCTGAAAGGTGTTATATAAAGTGTGAAGAAACCCCACTTAAAAATAGTAAGAGAGCAAATATAAAAAATAGGAAGGAGGAGAGGAAAACAAAAATGCGAATGGTTAGAATGAGTAGAAGACTAATCTGCTTGATTTGGTGGATGGCAGGGTGTGTTGATATGTATCTGAGGAAAGGGAAACTGCATACATGGGGAAGCTATTTATGTGAATTTATTTTAATGTGTAGAATAAGTTACCACAATAAAAAATGAAAAGAATATTTAAAATTTAGATTCAAATATATAGTAATATAAAGTGTTGATTAATCCATGGGTAGCAAAATTATCTTATTAAAACAAATGCCATGATAATTAAATCATGTATTTAATGTAGATACATGTGAAAATAAAACTTTCCACAATAAATGTAATTTTAAATATACCGTAGCCACTTAATACTTAAAGTCATCTTTTGGTAAACATGCTAGTATAGCGCTTAATCTTCTTAGGTCTTGAGTAAATCATATCGTGAATTATTGCCTCATTTTTTGTGAAATTCTATTTATTGCACATCCTTAAAATGAAACATTTTTGTTGGGCAAGAATGGTAAAATTAATTTCA
Source organism: Solenodon paradoxus (assembly GCA_004363575.1). Lineage (NCBI taxonomy): Eukaryota > Metazoa > Chordata > Mammalia > Eulipotyphla > Solenodontidae > Solenodon > Solenodon paradoxus. The sequence continues at coordinate 279,801 of RJWH01000118.1, read as the reverse complement.
TTTAATAAAAGCACTACTTGATCTTAAAAATATTCAAATTTGGCCTAATTATATTTGCAAAAGAAATTTAGTTTAGTGAACTTCCTAGAAACCTGATACATATGTGAAAAAAGAAATAAAATTAAAATTTAGAAAGCATATTTTTCTTTTATATTTAATATGATCAGGAAATTTGCAATTATCATTTTGTTTAAAATATAAAATCTTAGTGTTAAAATGAGGAAGTTAATATATGTTTGAAAGCTTATGAATCTCAGTTACTAATTTTATGTCAATATCAAATGACTTGAGAAATGCCCCCTTCCAATTTAAATCAGGAGCAATTCCTAAACTTCACAGTTTTTCTGGCCCTCTTCAGATATTTTTCTTGTCATGAAATAATCCTATAATTGACTGCATATAGCATAGGCTAGTATCTGGGAAATTAGAAATTCATCTAGACTGGTCTAATCATCTGAGCAATTCAAATAGTTTAAAGGTTTATTCTTACCTAGTAAGAATAATTAATCTGCAAAGTCTCCTCTAGTACCTCTGAAATACCTATTCTTAACATATGTGTTCAAAATTCCTTAAGCTTAAATTTACAAATGAGTAAGAATAGTTTCACTACGTGAAGTAAACAATTTGTAGGAGTTCTAAAATAAATACTGATGTATTTTTTTACATCATAAAATATGGTCATTCTAATATTTATAAATTCTTAGACTTATATTTGCAAAATATTCTTTCACTTAAGTTACATGAAAAGACATAATTTATGGTAAATCAATATTTTAATGCAATATAGATTCATTTGCAACTTTTTAAAGGCATTTCTAAAAGCATAAAAATAAATAAATTTAATAAAATTAATGCAAATTTTACATAAGAAAAGTAGATTTAGCTCAAAATTCTTGTAGAAATCATTCCCTTTAACATATTATACACATTCTTCCAACATTTTCATATACTATTTTATATTAGAAATCATATCACAGAATACATAAATAATTCATTTTTCTTCTTCATAACTTTATAATACTTCAATGTATATATTTTACTTATTTCCTACTGACAGATACCGATGGCCATTTGTGCTGTGTATACTCTTTTCTAATACAAAAAAAGATACTCTATCTGTTCCTGTCTGTTTTTCAGGAATAATTAATATAATTTTTATTTTATCTTCTCAAAAGCTCAGTAATATATACTTATTAACATCTTCATTTTTAAATAAGGAAATTGCAACTCAAGTAACAATTCAAAATGTATATATGTGTAAGTATATACATATATATTCAATGAGAAGAAATATAGCATATGGGCTTAAGTTTACCTTATTCAAAAAGGAAAGTTTTTTTTTTTCTTGCAAGAAAAAACAAAATAAAAGCAGAAGATAGAGGTTAAACAGACACTAAACAGCTGTATAATATTGTTAGTTATATCTATATGGCATCTGGATTGTTTTGATTATTTATCAGGTACTCTAACAAGGCTAAACTTTGTGTATGATTGATAGAGGCCTAACGGTGTAGTAATTAATAAATATTAAATAATGAAGGGAATTTATCAAGTATATTAAGATCAGAATTTTTAAAAAATACTCGATTTTCACATCATTTCTATTCACATTAGAAATATTTGACTGGAGAAATAGTTATCAGAAACTCCATTATTTAGAAGTACTCTAATCTCATTTGATGCTCATATTTTTCTCCAGGGAAGGTGCTTCTTGATTATATTTCCTAAGATTTAAGTTTTCAAATAGTTTTCTTAATATATTTCCTAAGAGTAGAGCTATTGCTCTTTAAACCTAATCTATATGAATAATTTAATTGTAGTAATTTACTCTTCTGAAACACAGAAAAATAATTTCATTAGTTTGCTCTTCATTAAATAGAAACTTTCATTTCACTGGAAGAACATCAAGTTATATGTGGAAACATACAGGCTTTTTGCTTCAACAACTGCCAGAAGTACCGTATTCAAAGGCTGATGATCTACTACCAAATTTGAAAGGGAAAACCACAAAAAAATGTACAGACTACAGAAGGATGTCAGAGTTTCCCAGAAGAGGTAGCTGTGACTGAATAGTTTAAATGCACTACCATGAAATTTAGACACATCGGACTTAATGCAAACGAATAAACACATGAATTAAAATGAAGTAACATTTCTTTAAGGATGCAAATTAAAAAGGAAACATCAAAATAATGAAATCTGCCATTTTTTCTCTCCACTGAGAAAATACTTTACCAGATCTCAAAAACAGGCAGGGCTTTTTGGAAAAACAATGATAGAAAAAAGATATTTGATGAAGAAATGAGTATTGAGAATTCTCCCAAGACATTCTAGTTAGTATTTTAATAACCTTATAGGAAAACTACTGTAATTAGTTGTCTTCGTTACACAGTTAAATATTCATTAAATCAGAGAATATTGCAGAAAAAAAATTAATTTATTTTTTAAAACATTGTAAAAATCAGTGTCACTGATTATCTCCATAGATTGGAATAATTCCTTTGTCTGGATATATGCTTGTCAGAAAAACTTTCTGTCAAGTACATTGCTCTGATGTTTTAGGATTATACATGTCAAAATACTCAGAAAACATGTCAAATTTCAAAGAACTTTTTGAAATACACAGGTAATACGTATGTATTATTGAGAATTTGGGAATCATAAGAAATTTAAAAGCAGGAAATTGAAATTCTCATGACATGTACCTTAAATCTATATAATGTTATGAGACAATGTCCCTTCAATGAAATTAAAAAAATTAAAAAATGCTTGAAAAATATTCACCTTTTTACATTGTTTCGTTAGTTTCTAAATAAGTTTATCAGCTTGCTCAGTTTGGAGGAACAATTCCTTAAAGCAGAACAATCCTTTAAGCCATCACTAAGTCAGCCAATAACATTTTCTAAGTGAACCATGTATGATGAACAAGTTCAAAAAAAGTGTTATGAAAGGAGCTAGGAGCTCAGTGCTGCCCTTGAGGATCTGATGGCCCTATGAAGACATAAGGTGGGCCTATAAAATTATAAACTCATGTGACATAAATATCTCCCAGATGGAAGTCCACAGCTGTAAAGACATGTTTAGTAAGTGTTCAGTATTCAGGGAAATGGACAGGAAGAAGTTTAGGGTTATTGAAACCAAAGAAGCCAAATGGGGTTAGTTTGGAGATACTTCAGGAGGAATAGATATTTTAGCTGGGTTATGGGAAATATTATATGCCTGCATGGAACTCTTTTCTTTGTGGTATTTCCCAGATGAATTTTATATTAAGTTGGTAAGATTATCGTAGTCTTTCTTTTCTTTCTTCCCCCATTTCCTTTAGAAAACAGCCTGGTCAAGACATATTGACTGAATAACCCTTCCCAAAATAAGACCTGAATCATAGACCTATCCTCTATTCTAAGATTGAAATTCCTAAAACTTGAATATTTTCCCCCTTACACCTGAGCCTACTCTCATTACAACACCAAGGCATATTGCCAAGTCTCTCATTTTCCTACATTCAGTTCCTAGCAATAGAAGTCATTCAACTGTCTTTCCTACCCTTAAAAACCCCCAGCATGAATTGTTAGCATAATAAGGGTCGGTACTGTAGTATACACGTGTTTTGTCAATTTATCTAAGCTGGAACTTAATTTCTCAGATCATTTTCCTGCATGTCCATAGATATACGTGGAATCTGAAAGGAGAAAAGTGAAGAAGTGGCCATATTCATTTTACTTTTGGGAGATTAGAGCAGGGCATGAAACTATGTTGCAACTTAAAGTCCATTCTCCCAAATCTCCTGGCCTATGGTGGACATAGGCAATAACTGTGCCCGTGGACCTTTTAGTGCTCACCAAATCATCCTTCAATTTCTTCAGTTTCACTTGAGTCAGGTGAGTGCTTAGCTCTGTGAGAAAGTGGGCCAATTACTTCTGCTGGATACCAACACCATTAAAGGTAGATACTTGGAGCAAGGAAGAGGAATAAAGCTTCCAGTCTAAAATCATGGGTTCAAACTCACTTTTGTGAGTTGCAGTTTGTCCTTGCTACTACTAACTTCACATCTAACTACTTACCACTAGTTACAAAGAGAGCAGCTTCTCCTAGAATATTCAACCACCTACCACAATTTCATAAGGAGGAATTTCCTCAATAAGTTAATATTCATATGTAAATAAGTGTATATGTGCACATGTAATATACATATATGTGCCTATAATATAAAAATACATACATATATCTAGGTATATGTAAGCATATATATATATATATATATATGTAAAGCATATATGTAAGCTTTGGAATAAGGTCCTTCATCCTGTTTTAGATTTGACAATGTATTAATTTTTTTAACCTTAGTCTAGATAAAGAAAAATAATTCTCAGTTTTCTGTACCTGACTAATTCCTTTTCCCTTTCAGCCTGAGCTCATTGATCCTTTGTCTATGGAAGCCTTCCCCAAGCTACTGATAACTTTTCCAAATGACACTTTTTTCTAGTTTACGTAAGTTTTCACAATTTATATTTTACATACATATAAATTGTGTTTGTTTATTGTCAAATTTTTTCAATAATTAGTAAGTCAAAAGAGAACAGGAATCATATATGTTTTGTTTGTCACCATTCCCCAAAGCCAACCTAATGCCTTGAGTATATTAGGTTTTCAATATGTTTATTGAAAGATTATTTATTTCATATCGTTTCCTTTCTTCATTACACTCTCTTACACAACCCATTACTTGTAGTCCAATAAATTCATCCATTAATTTACCTAAAGATTTTTATGTATATTTTATACAAAAAATTGCCCCCACTAAGCATAGTACCTGGAAACAATTTCTAGAGCATCGCCATCTTTTTGTCAAATCTACTTCCTTTCATATCATATTATTCAGCTACAGTCTATCTCACTTCCAAACCATCTATTTCCCCCAATATCACTTTCCACAATTACACTTTCATCATGTTTCTATATGTTCATTTCACACACATTTATTCAATAGATATTCATTAAGTGCTTATGATGTGCTTTGTCCTGTGACTGAATAATGACAATCTGGATTTCCCAATTATTCTGCATCTGAGTGAAGATTTTTTTTTTTTTGAAGTTGATATATCTGGACTTGTTCCTGCTCCTGTAGTCCAAAAGCAGGTCAACTGTGGGCAGGTTTGTCTTGATTAGCACAACTGGGAGATATCCTGGTTCTCTTCCACATGGCTCTCACATCCTACCAATGGACTAACTGCACTATGTTCTGTTAGTTGTAGCAGAGGTCAAAAGAAAAGAAACAGAAATTCACAGATTTTTCATAAAAATTCTGCTTGGATAAAGATATTACTACTGTCCCATGGCCTAATCAAGTTCCCTGCATTTAAATCTTAGTTTTGCCATTTATAAGCTAAATGAACCCGATAACTTGACTTATTTGAACTTCAGTTCTTGTTTTTAATTTTATTTTTAATTATTATTGAAGAATCACATAATCATTTTTGACAATATGACAATGACTTGTTTTGAGGTATATGTAGTGGTATTTTTATATTTACAAGTAACAGTAGATTTACTAACATTCCCCCCGCAACTTTTTGCTCCCTTCATTTACAGTTAATTCCCTCCATCCCATTTCCCCCACCCCTCCCAGTCACTTTGGTATCCCCTAATTTTCCTTTTTGTCTCTCATCTCTAAGAGCCCATAGTTGTTTGTAAAAGTGTTCTCCCTCTCTCTCTCTTTCCCATCCTCCCCATTTTCAGTGTTGTTTAATTTATGACATTTATTTATTTTCTCTTTACCCATCATATGAGTGCTATCAGATGTTGTCTGTCCTCCTTCTGGCTTATGTCACTAAACATAATTCTCTCCAAGTCCATCCATGTTGTTGCAAATGACAGGATCTCTACCTTTTGATGGCTGCATAGTATTCCATAGTGTATATGTACCACATCTTCTTTATCTACTCCTCTGTTGATGAGCATTTAGGTAGTTTCCAGTTCTTAGATATTGCGAATTGTGCTGCATTGAATATGGAGATGCATATATCTCTTCGGATAAGAGTTTTTGTATCATTGGGCTAAATAACCAGCAGAGGAAAAGCTGGATCATATAGAATTTACACTCTTAATACTTTGAGGACTCTCCATACTGCTTTCCAGAATGGTTGAACCACTTTACATTCCACCAACAGTGAATTAGAGTTCCCTTTTCTCCACACTCTCTCAGCACTTATTATTTCCATTTTTTTGGATAATAGTCATTCTTACCAGCATCAGGTGATATCTTATTATTGTTTTGATTCAAAAATCCTGATGACAAGAGACTTAGAGCACTTTTTCATGAATCTGTTGGTCATTTGTATGTCTTCCTTGGAGCGGTGTCTATTAAGGTCATTAGCCCCTTTTTTGATTGGATTGCTTGTATTTTTGTTGCTCAATTTTTTTAGTTCTTTGTATGTCTTAGATATTAATCCCTTACCTGAGATGTGAGAAGCAAATATGTTTTCCCATTCAGTTGGATTCCTTTTTGTTTTTATGTGACTTTCTTTAGCTCAGTATAAACTTTTTAGTTTTTTGTAATCCCACTTGTTTATTTTGAATTTTATTTGCCTTGCAAGGGTAGTTGAGGTGCTAAAGATATCCCTCAAGTCTGTGTCTAATCATGTTTTGCCTCCATTTCTCTTCTACGTGTTTGATGGTTTCTGGTCTTGTGCCTAGGTTTTTAATCCATTTTGAGTTAATTTTTGTGTATGATGTTAGGTAATAGACTAGTTTCAACCTTTTGCATATGACTGACTAGTTCTCCCAGCACCATTTATTAAAAAGACTGTCCTTGCCCCATTGTAAGTTTTTGGCTCCTTTGTCAAAAATTAGGTGTCCATATATATGTGAATTCATTTCTGAACTTTCAATTCTGTTCCATTGATCTGTCTTTCTATTTTTATACCAGTACCATGATGTTTTAATTATTATTGCTTTGTAGTAGAGTTTGAATTCAGGGAGTATGACTCCTCTGCTATTGGCTTTTTTCTTGAGAATTTTTTTGCTATCCTCGGTTGTTTGCTGTTGCAGATAAATTTCATTATTTTGTGCTCTATGTCTATGAAGAATGTCTTTGGAATTTTGATGGGGATAGCACTGAATCTATATATTGCCTTGGGCAATATGTCTATTTTGATTATATTGATTCTTCTGATCCATGCACATGAATATGTTTCCATTTCTTTGGGTCATCTTCGATTTCTTTTAGCTATGTCCTATCTTTCTCATAGTATAGTTACTTCACCTCTTTGATTAGGTTTATTTCAAGGTATATAATTTTTTGGTAGTGAAATTATAAATGGTATTATTTTCTTCAGTTCTCTTACTGTATTTTATTGTTGACATAGAGCACAACATATTTTTATGTTAATTTTATAGCCTTTCACTTTACTGTATTTACTTATTATTTCTAGCAGCTTTTTACTTGATTCTTTGGAGTTCTCTATGTATATTATCATGTCATCTTCACAAAGTGATATTTTCACTTCTTTTCCTGTTTGGATACCTTTTATATCTTTTTCTTGTCTGATTGCATTGGCCAGGATCTCCAGCACTATAATGAATAGTAATGGTGAGAGGAGACATCCTTGTCTTGTTCCTGATCTTAGGGGAACAGTTTTCAGTTTTTCTCTGTTGAGTACAATGTTGGCTGTGGGCTTGTCATGTGTAGCCTTAATTATGGTGAAGTACATTCCTTCTATACCTATTTTTGGGGTGTTTTTACATAAAAGGTTGTTGAATCTTGTCAAATGCTTTTTTTGCATCTATTGATATGATCATGTGATTTTTGTTCTTTTTTATTGATATTGTGTATCACATTAATTGATTTGTCTATGTTGAACCACACCTGCATCCCTGAAATAAATCCCACTTGATCATGGTGCATGATTCTTTTTATATGTCATTGAATTCGATTTGCTAGTATTTTGCTGAGAATTTTTGTGTCAGTATTCATTAAAAATATCGGTCTATAGTTTTGTTTTTATTGGTGCGGTCTTTATCTGGTTTTGGAATTAGCGTATCATTGGCATCATAAAAAGTGTTTGGAAGTTTTCCCTCTTCTATTTTTTGGTACAGTTAAAGGAGGATTGGAATTAATTCTTCTTTGTATGCTTTGTAGAATTCACTAGTGAAACTGTCTGGTCCAGGAGTTTTGGGGAAGGTTTTTGATCACTGTTTCAATGTCCTTGCTTGTGATTGATCTGTTCATGACTTCTAGTTCTTCTCTGTTTAGCTTTGTGATATTGTACCTTTCCAGAAAAGTGTCCATTTCTTCTAGGTTATTTTATATGTTGCCATATAGTTGTACATACTATTCTCTTACAGTCCTTTGCATTTCTGTGTGTATCTGTTGTGATTATTCCTTTTTGATTTTTGATTCTATGCCATTACCTTTAATTATATGTTAGAATCATACTGAATTATGCTTTTTCATTTGAAAAGTGGTTTTAGGGGTTGTCTTATTACTAAAAAGCTATACTTCTATGCAACATAAATTTTTTTTTTTTATAACTTTGTATTTTTAAAGAACTTCAAGAGCTCAATTGTAATGTAAGAGTGAATTTTGACATTTTTTCCCTCTATTCAAAACGCTTATCACAAAACTCATGAGTGGCTCTGACTCATTTAGAGGAAAATCTCGGCAAAGGAACTCTAAGAAAGATTACTAATATATTTCAATATACAGTGTCATCACACTGTGGTTGGTGAGTTGCACTTTGAATCCTGCTAAGGTTGGAGAACATGAATTTATTCTAACAAAAATGTTCACGGTTGTGTGAACTCTTCTTGAAGCTCTCAGCTTCCTACATGAGTTGACAGATTTCAGGATGAATTCTGGTTTATGTTATCGCTAGGTAATTAGTCCTAAGGATAAATACTCAAGTCTATTGTACATATTAGTAGAAGAATTTAGATAATCCATGCATTCCAAGATGTACAGAGGAGGCAAAGCCCAGACCAAACAGAACCACTGGGAGAGAATGAAGCAATCAGTAGTTTCCATGAATCTAAGAAAATGTTAGTTGGCAGGAAAGAATGAGAAAGTTGAATGAATGTCAAAGAATTGGAAAATAATGATTAAAATGTCTGACAAAACCTATCTGGATATCTGAGAAGAAAATCTTGGGTTCGAGTGGCAATAGTAGAGTAGAGAAATGGTCACTATAGATTGAAAGGAAAAGAAACAGATAAATTAAGATCCATGATTTATAATTTCTTATTTAATTTTCTCTCAATTATGCTCTAACTTCTCTGAAGAGAGGTATTATGTCAATCTTAATGAACATAATATGTTTCCAACACAACATAGAATGCACACTTGATACTCAGTAAAAACATTGTTAGAAACACAATAAATAAAAGAATAATTAATGTAGGCATTGAAGAAGCAATGTTCAAGCCTGACTAGGTTAAAACATACTTCCTCTGTTAATAGGACTTTTTCAGACACTTTATCTTCAGACTAGAAAACAAAAGCATGTGCAAACTTCGTATTCCTAAATTATATTAATCAGTTGAGTCTCTGCTTAGTCATCAATTCTTACATAAACTCTTTCCTATTCCATTGTGTTTCAGATGCAATTTTATTTTCATAGCACCTTGGACACCCTCTGTTCTTGATCTTATTTACCATGGTGCAATTCCTTATTTAATTGTCTGCCTCTTTCAATAACTTCCTAAGATGCACCTCGCAGGAAGATGAGGAAAAGTGTCTAATTCATTAATTATTCACCCATTTATTATAAAAGAAACAAATTGAAAGAATAAATTATCATTTTCTTTTCTCCAAGGAACGAAACAAAATCAGCTTTTTATGTTGTCTAGTCTTGGTAAGGAGACTTGTGTTAAATTCTCAAACAAGATAGGTAGAATTATAAATTAGAGTAATGCTTGTAGAGGATACATGATCATTATCCAACAAAATTTTAAAGATATATATTATTTAATTCTAAATTCCACTGGAAAACATTTAGCTTTTAGATATATTTATAGACGTAAACAAGATTAGTTAGAAAAACTGCAGACTTCCTTTAACTTTTGAAAATGATATAAACAATTAAAATGGCCATCAGCAACTGGGTAAATTATTGTGATATATACATATATATATACACACATATATATATATATAAAATGGCTTTCAATTTCAATTAAATATGTTATTTATAGATAGTCTTGGGGGATGCTGAAGAGTATGTGAATCATGATCTTATTAAGTATCAATTATACATACAAAATATATTCTAATAAGTGAGTTTCAAGATATTAATAGTGTTTATATTTTGAGAGTGTACCAGGAAACATTCTTTTTTAAAAAAGATTGGTAAGTTGCTCCATGAGTAACTTTTATTTTTCATTTTATACTAATTTCTACTGTTTGACTTTTTTAACCTTGCAGAACTATGTTCATTTTATTTACCTAGGATTTCACAGCCAATTGATCTACGTCTGTACCCATTTTTTCCAGTTCTTTGATCTTTTGGGCTCTCATTCAACACAACAAATGCTTCTAGTCTTCACTAAGTTTTCAAGTCCCACCTGCAACCTCCTTACAAATTTTTAAAACAATCTTTTAGTTTTCTTTCATTGCTTTCATTTTCTTACAGAAGAAAAAAAGAAATCAGGGACTTAATAGAATTGCCTCAAATATTACTTCCACCTCCTATAAGTATTTATAAGAACATCTGTCTTCTTCTCAAGTCTTAGTCTCAAAGTCTTCATGCTCAAGGCCAATATTTTGGATTTGATCTATTTTGAAAATTACTTTCTTTTTTGCCTCACTGAATCTTTGTCCTTACAAAATAATCATGCTCAAGTTCTTCCTTCCTAATGAAAAATATGCACAAGATTAGCAAATAATGCTCTTCTGACCTTGAGTTAGTAGCTCTTTTCTGATCTAAAAGTAGATATTGCATGCCAACTCTGTTTTTTTGATTAACAATTATTTTTCAATTCACTGACATATGGTTTTCATTTTCGACACTACTAAAACTCACTAAAGTTTACATTTCATAATCATGTGGAAAAAGTTCAGTTCTTATTCTATTCTCTACTTACCACACTGAATACTCTTTACCACTCACTCCAATCTGAAAAACTACTTTCTTCTATTGTTCTTAGACATCTAGCCATTCTTTCTCAAGAATAAGAAAGTATCCTTGTAATAGGTCTTCTTTATTTGACCAACAATTCAAATAGGAAATGTAATATGGTAGCCATTGTTTTATTTCCTTAGGCTCACATGATATGTAGAAAGTATTTGAAATTATTGCCAGTATGTTGAACATATTAGATTTCATATAAAATTTAGAATCTAGAATTTTTCAACAGAAGTCAGACAGCACAGTTGTAATCCCATGTCAATACACCCAATGACAAAAATTTGCAGAAGGATATAAATACACAACTTCTTTTCACAAGTTAGGCACTTCCCACTTCTCATTAATTTTGACTCCCAAACAGCCACTCTGTATATTTACATTACTTGTCTTAATTCTATAACACAAATAACTAATTTTTTAAATTATGCAGCGCTAAGGTGAGTTTCAGCATTCAATTCCATAATTATGTTTTGACAATGTCATTTAAGCAGCATATATACTTGACATAAATTATTTTTGATTTCTAGAAATTATGTCATTCTTTGATGTCTTTATTTTTTAATTGTTATATTTTCACCTGTTTTCTTTCTCGTATTTTTTACAATTTTTATGACATTTCATGTATTTTTATTTTGATTATTTCTTTTACATTTTTTGTACAATTGCTCTATTATCTGAACAACTGGGTGGTCTAAGACTCCCACTTAATGTATCTGTGGATTTCCTGACACAATTGAATAGTCTTAATATATTGTTTAACTTTGATTTCTGTGTACATCTCCAGTGAGATTTTTTCTGTAGAATTCTGTAAAATTTATGTGGGGAGTATGTCCCTCCAAAGCATGACTTTAGCTTCTGCCAGAGTTCCAAGGAAATAGCTGTTTTGAAACAACTTATTATGTTGATTCCTTGTCTTAGTAGATCCCAGGATTCCCAAGTAGTAAAAAGTCAGTACAAAATCAGATCACAGATACATGTACTGGTAAGTCTATGGATAGAAATTCTCAGGGGAGAAAAAAAAATTCACACACACACACACACACACACACACACACGGTTTCAAGGCTGAGATACATAAGCTCCTTTTCTTTCTTCCTGGTAGGCTGGTGATATTTTCTTTGTTTATTCTTCAAGGGTCTTCTTTCATAGTTGACGATCAAGATTCCTACTGCTACACAGGCTTTAAATCACAAGCTTCAAGTTTAAAAGACATGGCATGGCACTTCTTTATACTGTCTTCACCCTGCTTTTGAAGTCTTGCCTCAATTTTTACTTTATGTATTCTCCTTAAATTCTGGAAAATAGAGGTCTACATTAAAGGCTATTTTTTTATATGACATCTACCTCTTCTAGATATCTTACAGGGGAAAGATCAGTTATTTAGTTCACCATATTTGGAGACACAAATTCCCATTTAAAAACTATATAGAGATATTACTTGTCTAACATTTTACATAGTTTAAAAACCACACACATAATGAACAATTTTAAAAGATGCAATAATTTTTGTTTATTATTGATGTCATCAGTATCTGCTCTCAAATATTTTTAGCAACATAGCTTAATATGCCTAATTATTTCCTAAAATTTTGATTTAAGTCTTTGTGAAATAAGGACATAGTTATGAATCCAGTTTGTTTAAACAGTTTAAATGACTGTCATAACTGAAGTGATACTTCTAAAGATATTTAGAAACAAATAGAAGAAACACACTTATTTAATCATTTTTCATTCCATCTCAAAATTATTCTAGATTTTTTTTATTGTTGCAAGCTTTGCGAACATTGTATATTCTCTGATACAAAGGAGTTCTTTTAAAGGTTTCAAAATATTCATTAAAACCTTTCATAGGACATTTTCTAAGAACAGTTTTAACATTAAATTTTCAGCTCTTTAAGGCATTCAAATACGAACATTTTCATGGAAAACCTTGACAAAATCATACAATAAAAACAGTTTCAAAAGTTCTCAATTCCTTCTATAGAACAAGTTTCTTTCGAAAAACAGTTTTTTAAAAAAACATTAATATATATTCTTCACCTGAACAACATGAATGTTGAAGTATAGGGTATACACATGCATGCATATACATATATCTATTATAGGATATATGTGATTAATTTTTTTGTGTATATGTTTTACTTAGTTTATTCTTTTGCTTAGTTTATATACCATATAGGAGTGATATCATAAAGCATCTGGTTTTCTTCTTTGGGCTTTTTTCACTAAGCATAATTTCCTCTATGTCCATATGTTGCTACAAATGGAAAGATTGAATCTTTTTGATAGATGAATAGTATTCCATTTTATTACATACATCAGATCTTTATCTGACCTTGCATTTAGTTTGTTTCTAATTGTTTGCTATTATCAATAATGCTGCAATGAGCATAGGTGTGTGTGTATCCTGTGAATCATTTTTTTAGAATAAATATACAGCAGAGCAATAATTGTACCATATGGTATTTTCTGAATAATCTCCATATTGCTTTTCATAATGATTGCACCAATTTACACTATCACCAACAGTACATAAAATGTTTCTTTTTTGTGTGTGTGTTCACCAGCTGTTGTTTTCAGTCTTTGGATAATAGTCATTCTCACAGGTATGAAGCAATTTCTTAATGTTATTTGATTTGCATTGCCATAACAGGAGAGGCAGAACATAGTTTCTTGTGCTTATTGGCTATCTGTATGTCTACTTTGGGAAATGCTATTAATATCTTCTGCACATTTTTAATTTGATTATCATTTTGTTTTGATGATAATATCTTTTCTAATGCAGAAGCTATTTAGTTTGATGTAGTCCCATTTATTTATTTTGGATTTTCTGTTCCTGAATATGACCCAAGATTCCACATTGCATTTAGTGGCCATGTCTCCTTAGTTTCCCCATTCTTTTCTTGACTTCTATAACTTTGAAAGTTTTGGAGAGATTGAATCAGTCATTTTACAGAATGTTCTTCAATTTTAATGTATCTGGTATGTCCTCACAATTAGTTTGAGATTATCGTTACGGGAAAGTACTACCACAGAAGTCCTCTGTTATTCTCAATGCATCTTATTAAGATGTACATGATGTTGGCATTTAATTTGTGGTTTTATTAATCTTGATAACTTGCTTAAGATGGTATCTACCAGGTTTTCTACTATAAAAATATTATGATGAATTTTGTTAAATGTATTTTTTGCATCTTTGGATATGGTAATATTTTCCTTTGTCTTATTAAATCATGAATTATATTAGTGGATTTTCTAAGGCATAACTACCTATACACCTTTGGAATAAACTTCATTGGGTTATAAATCAATAGCTCTGTCTCAGTCCTCCATGATGAGCTAATCAGAAAATGTATTTTTAGTTTAGTAGATTTTCAAGGTCAATCCTTATCTTCTTAGAAAGTAGTATTATTATATCATTGAAGATAATATAATTTGAAAATCCATTTAACAAAACACACTTGTGGAATATTCTATAAAAAATAAATACAGATCAATTTCTGTGTCAACCCCTCTTCTTTGTGGAATTGTCACTCTTTCCTCAAGTGACAGAGGAAATCTTCATACTATGTGAAGTTTAACTTACCATTTCCTGCTCACAGCATTTCTGCAGCTGACATCTCTTCTTGAACAACTTGTATGCCTCAGCATCTAAAACTGGCCTTTTACTTCCTTTTCAGTTTCTTCTTTCATTGTCACTAAGCTTGATCGCTCATAAACCTCCAAAAACATTGTGTTGGTCAACAACATTACATTTTTCTTAGGCTATTAACTCCCCCTAAAATTTCCCACCACTTTTGCTTTACACTGACCTTTCTTTATTCTGTAACACATAACCTAGACATTGTTGCCTCCATTAAATCCACAAGTCATCAAATTACAAAATGTTTTGCAGTTTTTTCAATCCTTCATCAATCTGTAAGATCCTAAAGGTCTAGGTTTTTTGTTACACCCGTGGTTTCAAATACAGTTCCTAGCGTAATCCTAAATCATGATAATAGGCATTTAATAAATGTTTGTTGAATAGAATTAAATGGAACTTGACACTAGTAAAGGTCTGTGGATTTGATTTTGCTTGAAATGACACAACTTTTATGAAACCACCAAATGATTGTAAAGAAAGTGTCCCTCAAATAAGAAATGTTTCTGGCATTCTTTTTCACTGCACGTTTGCCTTTAATTGACTAATTTAAAGCTGTCTTTTGGTTGGTTATTTGCTCCAGAAAAGACATGTCTCCTGACAGCCAAATTTCTTCTAATTTCACTTTTCTGAGTCTGAGGAACAATAGAAAGCTCTTTATTTATGAACCTTACAAAACATTCTTATAACATCTGATGCACAAATATTGATCCAGGAAGGTGTTACCTCCTGTGGTTACCCTGTGGGTTTCCACTGTGTATTGCTAGGGAACTCACACTGAAATAAGAAAGTAATGTCATGTCCTATGTCCTTTTTCTAACACTTAGTCCTGAAAATCACATTTATTTTTTAAACTCTCAATATCTACAGACATTGAATGTTAGAAAAATAGTACAGACGAGTTTAAGAAAACTCTTGCATTTAAAAATATTTTTAGTTGGCACAGAAAAGGTTAGCTAATTAACCATGAATAATTAACAAGACTAAAATTTAAATTGGAAAATGGTTGTATTTGTTAATAATCATTCTAATGTGTGGATGACTCATTCTTTTCTTCCTACAAAATAATGTTCTTTTCTTACAATTTGTTCCTTTAAATGAGAAAAAAGTACAATATTTATGTTCGGAGTCAAGAACAGAAATAGCAAGAGCTTTCATTTTTTTAATCTACTGCCAATATACATGTGACAACTAGTAGATCTTTGGCCAGTCACAATCGAACCCTATTCAGGGTTGTCAAACTATTTAAATTTATTTTAAGTAAAAAAAAAAAAAAAAACTTGTTAATACTTTTTGAGTGACATTGAGTTAGAGTTCAAGATGTACTCCAATCATGGTTGCTATAAATTTAGATACAGTAGCTTCATGCTAGAATGAGAGTATATCCAATGAAATAATTTTAGACAATAAAGTGCAGAAATTTACACACAATTTAAATGTCAAATTACATGAATGGCTGAGTAAAGAAAGTGTCCAACAGGTAACAATAACCTATAATTCTATATGGCTGTCTAAAAAATTTTTTTATCCAGCTAATTGTTACGATTTAATTAGTTCAGTGAACTTTTCCCTTCTTTGGGTAATATCACAGTGAAGGAAAAAAAAAAAACCCAGGAAAGAGATTCTGATTAAATATAAGAAGATGCTGATGACTAGGCCTGGAAAAGAACAGATCTGTTTTGGGAAAGGATAAAGTTCATACATTAGAAGAAAGAGACAACTTGGTCGATGGTACTTAGAATTCATCAGATACATAAGGAATGTTATTAAAACTATGTTTTCATTTATTTTTCATCTCAGGACGACATAAAACATTATTAAATATTACTGAAAATACCGAAGAACTTTTTTAATGATTTGACTGCATTGCAAAATGAAATGAAAATTTAAAAATTATTTTCTGATTTATTTAAACATAACAGAAATAATACTTTAAATAGTGAGAAGAATGTCATTGCTTCCCTTCTTTGAAAATTTTAATATCTTTCTTAATAGAAGACAGCTGGAATCTCATACCTGTGCCTGTATGCAATCTATTACACTATCACATATCCATAGCCTCTGGAAGACTCCACTGTGTACTTATAAAGGAATGAGAATAAAAGAGACAAATACTGTCCTGGTGTAACCATAAAATAGTTGACTTTACAAACCCTCTGAAATAATCAATGCAGCCCCAAGGGTCCTGGAAATGCTACACTCAGGATCTCAAATTTCTTTTCAGGCCTGTGATTCTATGTCTTATAAATTATCCTCCTACTTACAATTCCTAAGCAAAATAATATGTGATCATCTTATTATTTGGAAAAAGATAAATATAAATTAACTTCATTTGTATTTTCTTGGTTTTTATAATCTGCGTATTTAGCAATGAAAAGAAAAATATGCAGAGATATATGCATGCACTTCAAGTCAGCATGGAAGATTATATCTCAAAGAAAAAATGTAGTTACAGTGCTATCTCCAAAACCGGTAAGGGATATGATTCCTTAGGAAATTCAGTTAATCACAGTGACCACACATAATTAGTTCTTGGTAGGATAAAAAAAAAAAGACAATAAAAATAAATGACTGATCATTTTATTTATTAATATTTCTGTGTCTCTTTGGAATGTAATAATTATTTTGCAATTTCTATAGTTAGGTTTTCTTTTTGTGTTTCTTTGTTATGTTACTTTTGTGTTTTCCAAATGACTAGCAAATATGTAGGGAGACAGTGACTTGCCTTTATGTGTTTAGCGTAGGATACATTATTTTCTGTTTATTTATAAGAACTAGTCAAAAAGTACATTTTATGTCTTAACTGTGTGTCCTATGAGGACTGGGACTTTGTCTGTTTTGTATAATATTGCATTCCTAAGATAAAATAATCTCTAACATGAAATAGGTACTTACTATACATTGCTAAATTAATTAGTATGAAATGGTAAATAAGTTAAAAAATGCATCTCAAAAATCTCTAGAGCTTTTAATGTCTTTAATTTTGCCCCAGAATTTTCCAAATACAAATACTATGACAGAATAACAATTTACAGAGTGGCTTTAAAGGAAATGCATTTTCTCCATTCAAAAATTCTCTCTATAATAACCCTTATAAGTGGTCAAATTTCCTGTTGAAAACTAATTAATGGAGAACACACTTTTCATAAAGCAATGCATCTCTCTTGATAAAATGGTCTTTCTTATGCTGCAAATGTGTTCTCTTTTTTTATTACTTTAAATTTTAAGTCCCTATATTTTCAGCTTTCTGCAATTCCTGAGCAGATAAAGCATTATGATCATAACCCCTACACAAATTGGCTATCCTAAACACAAAAATAATTATTTTCTGGTTATTTCTCATCTGTCTGTATTGCCTTTCAGTAACCACAGCACAAGCACAGTAAGCTATTTATGTACTTGAGGTGAGACAGTTTCCTGCAATGCCTCATGGCCCCACAGCATACTTGATGTGTTTTCTGTACCTTTCTTTCATTGCCAAATCATCCTGTTGAAAAAACTGGATGCATTTAAATTTGAAGAATATGAAGGAATTGAAGTCAACCTAGAAAACATTTTTTTTAGTTGTCTGAGGTAGATAAAGTTATGATTATGAGTTTCTTTTTTCTGGAGGTGACATTTAAGCACAAAATATAACTTGTCAGGAAAGGCTTTGAGAAACATTGTAATAGAAAACAACAAAATGACCCTCAAAAAGGGCTTCATTGTAAATGGAAGGACAGAGAGGGGAAAAAAAGTCTATGATTATTGAAATTATGAAAAAAGTATCCAGACAGTAGTAATGTAGATTGAAATAGGTATTTTTGACACCTGGTTAATAAATTCAATTAATTTCTATCAATTTTCATCCCACCGAAACTTCTTACATGATTTGACATTGTTCCCCTTCTTTCCTGTATCATGAAATAGTTCTATTTTGACTGTCATGCCATTTTATTTTTCTAATCCTCCTCTTTTGCATAATAACAATGATTTTCATTTCTCTCAATACCTTTGGCAAAGAAGTTGTCGTTCCTTAAGTGGTCTCAGTAACCCAGTCACACATCTTTCATGCTTTAAGGTAGCTTAACAGTATCAGTACTGTCTTTCTAGAGAATCGTTTCCTGAGTTTTCAGTCAAAAACCTGCTGTGTATATATTGAATGACATCTACTGTAACATGCACAGATTGTTGCTAATTAGCTTAATATCAGTATTTCCAAATGATCTGTTATCTTTTGGACAAATAGTGAGAAGCCCATGATTATCCTTGCATTACTTTCACTCATCATAGTCTAACATACTTTAATGAGTGGGACACAGTTGGTGTACTGAAGATTATATAAAAGCTTTCAGCCTGCCTCCTCCCATCACACAATTTACTTTGTTTTCCTGAATATTTGCAGGTTGTGAGACTATTCAGTCATACCCTTGGGGATGTTGTACACATGTGTTTGGCATTTTTCATGAGTACACAGCATGGTGGCATCAATATTTACTATCCCCTCAAAATGAGTCTAAATTGAAGTCTCCAATATTTTCCATGGCTTGCTCATAACAGTCTTAGTCAATCATACATGATGAGGATGATATAAATGATTTAAGGCTGAGTTAATTTTATTTTAGGAAGCAGATGAGACTACAACACAGCTTAACCCATCATTTAGATTAAGTCATCTCTTCTTTCCGATCGCCATGTTTCTAAATATATTTTCAAATCCTATTTAATTCAATTAAATGAGTTATATGTCACCCAGTTGTGAGTTACAGTAAGGAAGTCACAAATGATTACTTGGATTTTTCACTCATTAAGTCTCAGATATATGCAACTGATTGCAGGAGCTACGTCTATCATGAACAATTTCACATTAAAATCAACAACAATGACAACCAATAAAAGGTAACAATCAGAAAAAAAGTTGTTCAAGGGTAGAAATAACATGTTGGGATGTATAATTCACCGCTTCTGAGACATCAAAATACTTGCTACTGTCAATATTCAGTTGTACATATGCAATTTTATTTAGCAGCACCAGTTTCATAAATTCTATAGGCATAACTTTAGAAAAATGACTTTTACATATTTGCATCTCTTCTGTGCCTTATAGGCAAAAAGAGTTTATTCTTTCAGACATTGTGTAATTTAATATATATTCATAAAACGCAATCTGTGATTTTTAGAAGGTTTTCAAAACAATAATTTAGTATAGTTACATTTTTAGATAAGTTCTTGGAATATTTAAAAATACAGATAATTTTAAATAAAATTAACTTATTTCAAATATATTTGAAATTATGCCTATGTTTTTATGTTTAAAATACTTTTTTCTTTTCTGAGCAAATAGGTGTTACCACTATGGGTTTAGGGTTTTTTTTTTAACCATTATCAACTTCACAGAGCAAAATATCTCTCCCCATAGAGAGATAGTCTAGCAGTGATTTAGTGTAACTGTTTCATAATGAACTAATCAATGAATTAAGTGAATAAAGGGCGTAAATTTTAATATTAAAAGACGGTTTCAATATCCTTCATGGATTTTCTTAAACCATGAAAAATAGCATGATTTCACTATAATAAGATCAAATTTGTTGCCAGAGAGTTGCTGAAGCTGAATGCATTGTTTCTAGAAATTGATTATCACTCTGGAGACATACATAGTTTGGATTTGTATATGTCTACCCAGTATTGCATGAACTGGAAATTTAGCCAATATATGGTTTATTTGATCTAACTGGACAACTAATCTAGAAAATGTAGGTTCTTTAGTGTCCTTTTTAGTTTGACTTTTCCACTGATCCAATTTTGGGAGAACTGCCAAATCTCTGCTTAATTTGGGTTTGTGGAGGCAGCCCTAAGAAAAATGTATGGGAGTTATTTTGTTGTGAGTGTTTAATCTTTTAAGTTCTCCACTGAAACTTGTTTCATTAAAATGGGAGAAACCTGTCAGAGAGCTGCCTCTGTAGTTTGTATTATTTCTTTAGATTTGGTGATCTGCTTTATATATAGAATTCCCCCTGTGACGGTTTATTGTGCTTTCGAAGCCATAGCTTTTGTGGTCATGTTTTGAATTTGTGATGACATTGTTTTGGTTTAATTTGACATCAAATGTATGTTTTAGATTAGCTTGATTCTCACTTAAGGTAATATTTAATAATAGCTTGAGAATTTGAAAGATTTTCCACCAGCCATTTATAGAAGTTACTAGAAATGCCAACTTATGCCACAAAAAAATGTTATTTATTCTTTCAGTATCTGCTAATTTGTTCTTTAAAAAATGAATATTTTGACTGGAAGCAGAATCTGTCTTTTTCCATAGTGAAAAGCTATTTTCAAATTTTATCTTTGATCAAATTCACAAATACTTTAAAAAATGGATCAGTTTTTCTATGATAATATTACTCAGGAATATAAATGTGATGCATCATTTTGTGTCATTTTCTTTGAGAGTAGTACATAATGGAATGCCAGTGAAACCTTTGGGCTTTTTGACTCCTTTCTATTCATTTGCTATTATTTAAAATTTGAGATAAAATTAAGCTTGTTTTTTTGTCTGTTTCCTCCCCAACTTCCTCAGTTTCTGGGTGTTTTAGATGCCAGACACAAACAAATAATGCTTAGGTTGTGGTCGAAAATATTTTTTAGCTATAAAACACTTTAAATAAATAATAATTTAAATAATTCTCAGATTTGCACTCCTTAGATTTAAAGGAAAAGTTATGGTAGCATGGAGAAATTATTATCAGATGGTTAATTAAAGGTCACACAAAGAAGCAGGAATGGGAAATGTGTGTTTTTAGTAGTCTGCTAACCTTTATGAGGCTTCTCAATAGTTATGATTCATGGATTTCACTTATTGAACACTTGGCATAAAATTATTCCAAACTTGGATTTAGAAATAAATGCAGTAGACCTTAGGTATATTCTTTACTTTTTCAATAAACTTGTAAGCTGATGTGTTAAAGATGATGCACATAGATGTTATTCTATTTAAGAATCATAAAGTTCACTCATTCATTCATTTATTTATTCATAGGTTGCTAGACACTATGCTGAAGACTGAGGATGCAGAGATGGGTAACTGTGTCCTCTAACATTTTTGGTTTCTACTCTCAAAGAGAGAAAAGTATAATAAAAAAGATAGTTATGCACCAAATAATTATATTAGACAAATAAGTTATAGGAGAAGGTAAATTAATAGTAAGTTGAAAAATGAAAATACCTGCCTTTGACATAACACTTCATATTTCATCAAAATTCTGGTGAACTTATTGAAGGCAGGACCTACCTACCTTTATACTATGTTTACAACCTTCATAGGAACTATTTTAGTGTAATACTATATACGGTAATCCTTGATATCAGGAATGACTGACTGACTCCAAATAACCTTAACAATCCCAGATTTGAACATATTCTCTAGAAAATACTTTTTCCCTTGAAACAAATGACAACATTGTCACACATTTAATAGACAGTAACTCACTCCCATAAGGTGGTCTCCCAGATCAAAATAATCCACACCACATGAAAGTTCTACACTGAATACAATAAATATATATTTTCTCATTATAATCAAGCATAAAAGATAAATCATTGAATGTTCAGATAGAAGATAACAGTAAATATTGTTAAACAAATACTCTATGGAAGTTCATTTATTCAAGGATTATTTCTATGACTTATAAGAATACTATATGTAAAAGTCTGAAGCACAGTGATATATTTTAGTTAATATTTATTCCTGATAAGTTTTAAACATTTTTATTCTTCTTCAATGTAGGTAATATTTAAATTTCCTGAAAATCTTTCACTTCTTGTCTAAAAGTAGTATGAACATTTCTTGCTTTTCCTCTCACAATGCTATACATCTTGTCATTCTTAGCCTGATTTAAAAACAAAAAACTGAAAGCCTACCTTTAATAAGAAAGCTAGATTGCATCCAAAAATCAACTCTTTGTCTGTAAAATGTGGACAGTAACAATAACCTTATAGGGTTATTGCAAGATTAAATGAGATAATACAGAAAAAACCAAACAACAGAGTGCCTGACCATAATGGATGTTAATTTACTCCTGGTCCTAAAGCGATGATATTAAAATGAATATACTTGAGTTAAGAGGTCAGTGTATGACATCCAATTTAAGCAATATTTCATGATGTTCAAAAGACAGTGTTGTTATCTTTGTCTGACATAAAATATGTACAATAAATATTTTGAATGAATAAATGACTGTGGACAACTAAAGAACTGTTTCAACAAATTGGCCTTTTTTGTTCTGTATTTACTAGCAAATTACTTTCACTCAAACTAAAAAGACAGCAAAAAACTGTTGTATAGAACTTTACAAATGTTTCAAATATATGTACATGTGTTTTTTACCCTCTGGAGATGCAATGATTAAAGTATGGAATTTGCATGATTGTTTTATGCAACCAAATTGTGGAATAGTGAAGGGTGGTGGAATAGTGGAATAATGAAAGAGAGACTTCCCTTTAATATGGCAGTAAAAGAATTCTCATCGTCTCGACTGTTCTTTGAAGCAACTCAGTTTTTCACTTAATCTTCACAAGCTTATAAAGCCAGCAAGGAAAAAAAATTGACTTTCCTTTCTAAATACTTACCAGAAGCCTGAATGGTGCTAGCTATATTATAATATTTTCTTGCTAGATTAATCCATCATCAATCCAACAAATCTTAGGGACAAAAATCACCATTGTAAATTAAAGGACAAAGGAAAAAGTTTCAGAAAGATCAATCTATGTATGTTCAAGAGGCAGACTTGAGAAGTAAGTCCGAGTAATTTCATAAACCAAGCACTTTTCACCGGAAGCCATTGTGTTTTATAATCAAGATAAACAAACCAGTGAATTTCTGGCTTCAGGAAATTTTGCTTTTGAAGACAGTCTCTTTGCAACAGCGCTGCTAATACGGCAACTTATTAGAGAACTGCATAAGACTCTGCTATCGCCTTTACAACAGTACTTTTATAAGTGACTAATATTTGTGATGTGTATTTGACTACTTCTGTTAAACTAGAAGGTCAAGGGTGATGATTTAATGTCATCTCAACTGAGGGAAAAAAATATATTTCTAATACAAGGCCAAATGAATTAAGAGAGATTAAACGGCATCATATATACTCGCCGCTCCATCTTGGATACAGAAATTCCCAGAAAAATTGTTGAAAGGAAATCAATTTAACAACCAATTTCAGATGATTAGCAAATTCTTTTTCCTGTTATTAGAGCATACTTAGGAAAAGAAACAAAATCCATACATTCTCAAAGAATAAAGTCAGGAGTAGTGGTTTTGGTTATTAATAGATTCTGGAAAAATGCAGCATCATCATGTGGCACAACTGATAATGTCCCAATTTTAGCATCACATTTAAAATGCATTACTGGACTATAAACGAGAATATAAAAGCTGCTATGATTCCAGTCTAGCTAGTCATATGTCTTATCTCAAAATCCAGTTATATGTAGTTTTCCGCTGGACTGATTAGAGAGAATGACAAAGCATAAGGAACTTCCTGAACAAGAAAGAACAAATGGCAACTGTTTTAATACCAAGAGTGAAAAATAATTAACTTAATAGGAGCTTTGATACTGAGGAAGATGAAAAACTATCAGGCTTTCTTTGAGCATGTTGGTGACACTTTATTTGAATTAGCAATTTCCTGGAATTCTGCAATTGCAGATAGAATATTTTAAATGTCAATACAATGCTTCACACACGCCTTCAAAAGAACCCTTCATCAAGTTTTCAAATAAATGAAAGAATGAAAAAAAAGTTCATCTTATTTTCTATTAAAAATACATTTCAGGAAATACTGTGCCATCTTTTTTCCATGGGATATGTTCTGAATGTTTTTCTCTCTTTCATAGCAGAGGAGGTTCGTTTTGTTTTGCTTTGTTTTGTTTTTGAAGTTTGCACATGTGGAACATCTGGATGTTGTAGCATCAAAGTCAGTTGACACAGCAAGCCAATAGACACTGTTTTTGCTCATAACCAAATGAGATGCATGATTGCCTTTTATCAAGTTTCTTCTTGGTGAGTAGAATCAGTCTCTGATCAATAAATAACAAATCATCTGTTTAATAAATCAGACCTGTCAAAGCAAAGCAGCACTTCATGCTAGGTACACTCTTCTGTTTGCTCAGGCCTGGTAGCATCTGGTTAATAAAAAGGGCTTCTGATACCTTTGTCAGTTGTTTAGATACTCTGTTTCAGCATGTGCGGGTTTATTAGCTACTTAGGCTCACTATCTTTCCTCCCACTACTTTCTTCCTCTTTACCTCTGAGTTGAGATTCTCATCTCCTGCAAAGGGAGCGGAGAAAGTGCAGAAATTTGCATTCAGATACCTGTTTTATTTTATTTCAGGTTAATCTCCACTAAAATTGTTATATTTCTTCTACCTATATGCAAAGTCCTACCACTGGAATTACTGATACTGAATCTAGTGATAAGACCTGACAATCTCATAACTTTCATTATTTTATATTTATTGCACTATAAACAATATTATTAACAGCTAACATACAACACTCCTGTCAGTCATTGTTCTTGACTCTCAATAATAAATTGACCTATGAATTACTACAAATGTCTTTTGAAGCAGGTACTGTTAATATCTCCATTTTACTAGCTCAGAATCATGTATATCATACCAGAATCCAGAAAGTCAAATTCCAGAGTCCACACCACAAATCATTCCCTTCATGTTCACTCTATCTTGCCCTCCACATCGATCCTTTCCACTCAAACTCAATACCTCCTCCAATGCCCAGATTATTTCCCATTATTTCTAGATGTGTACACTTTCTTCAACCTTTATGGATATACTATAAACCCCATGAGATTTTGTTTACTCTTGAATAGCTTTCTAATTTATTTACATATGAATTCTGATATACCATACTATAATTTTTTTTTTGAGCAAGAACTGTATTTATTAACTCCCTCAGTAACCTTGCAGCATCTTGTAATTTATTGGGTATGTAATTAAAAATGGTTTATGTAACATTTGTATTTCTTGTAACTACTGTCAAAGATTCTGAATATAACAGAAAGACTGATTTGTTTTAAGGGTGTGGTCTGTGGAATAATTTGTGGGTTTTTTTTGATGCATATGTCAGACCTTAAAAACATTTCTAGATTAGCATTGTATCAATGTTAATAGCAATAAAATTACTTTAGCAATATTAATGGCATGAATTCAATGATTAAGAATGGAATTTGATAAAGCTCTAAAATTCCTTTATGAATGTTAGATATTATTTACCTGGATAGATGATTAGTTAAGCTTTTCTTCTTTGAAATTGTTACACATATTTTCCATTCTTATTTTCAAACATTTTAAAACAAGAGATGGGTGTCCTGCTTCTCTGCCTTATTATTTTGAACAAATGAAACTCTTGCAAAAATACTCAAAGGTACATTTTTCTAGAATAATCATTTTTGGGTTTTCTTCTCTCCTGTACATCTCTACTCATTTAATATGCCATCTTTCATTTCATTTCTCTACAAATCCCTTACTTCTTGAACTTCTTTCTCAGAAAGCTGCACTAAAGAGAAAATTTCCTATTTAAAATATATATGTAGTAGGTCTTAAGATAATGAAATTGAACACTGTTATTTAGCTTGACTGAGTACTTGACCTTATTTTTCCCCTTTTTAATGTGAGGGTTATAATATCCACTTAATAGGATTGTAAGAAGAACTAAGCAAGCTAATATTTTTGAAGCATCTACAACAGAACATGGCACATTATTAGCACTGTAAAAATGGTTACTGAATGAATAAATAATGTTGCTTTTGTGTTGATAATTTATCCAAAGCCTTCTGTGCACTTAAAACCCAAATCCATAATGTCACTACGAAGTGATTATATTGCTTTGTATTAATTCACAATAGTTGACAAAGTAGACATCTAAGAGGAGACTTAGAAAAGACTTCTGACTTGCTATCATTCCTCCACTCCAGCACTTTGACTGCACAATTATAAAGTGATTTTCAGTGATAGCTTTATTGAGTCTTTTATATCGAAACAGACAGTTAAGGTTGATAAGCCCACGTTCCTGTACTTTAGGGTGTTTGCTGTCTATGAATCTTGATTTTCCCAATGTCCTTTCTGAGAAGAGTTCAGAAAGTCTTTGTGATTAAACACTGTGTTCTCTGAACTCGGAAATGTGGCTAATTGCAACTGGCACGTGCCTCGTCTTGTTAGCTTTCTGATTTTGGCATCATTGGTATACCTGTCCATTTTCTCTTGAACTTAATCCATCTTTGGAGACAACACAGCACAACTATTTCCTATTGTTCATTCTATTCCTTAAACTTAATTTGCTTCTTATTAAATTTGGCTTCTGTTACATTCACTACATTCATTGACTCTCTAAGTGATAAGTCACTTTAAGCAACATCATATAAACTACTCTTAGCTAAACACAATTGATTGTTTCCCCTTCTAAGTTAGAGAAGTCTTCAGATATATATATATATATATTTTTTTTTTTTTTAATTTGGAAAACTTCAGAGTTAAAGCTGATCTCAAATGGCATTCACAGAGTAGTCTCACACAAATGACTCATGGCAGAGGCATAAATATGTGCTCTCTTTATCTAGTTCAATGTGTCAGAGTCCATTTTTCTTACCACATATAGTGATGCTTTTCTACTGAGCCAATTTATTCAGTATATCTTCATTAAGTCAGAGGCTGAAATAGTCCTCCCAATTGTCTGGGTCAATGTTTTTCAAAGGAGAATTTTTTATTTTTTAAATCCTTTTTTATTCATTTCAATTATAGTATGCATTTTAATCTCCATTTGGAATTTTTTTCTTTAATTCCTCTAAGTTATAAAAAGGCATTGCATACTATAACCACATTCCATTGTTTGAAGCATGATACATTTGATGTTCATAAAACCAGATTTTGCATTTAAAAAAAATATTTGGAACTCTAGAATCCATAAAGATGCAAGAGTGTGGATCATGTTCCAAAAGAAAAATATAATGAAGCTGAGAAAGTTGGGTTAAAAGTATAAATTAAAGCAGAACGTCTTCTAAATTGATCTCTATTAAATTTATCATTCTTTTAAACTTTGTGTTTTTTAGAGGGGGTATACAATTTAAATTTTGCAACTTTCTTGGTGTTTCAGAATCATTCATGGGGGGATATAAAAACAAAGTAAACAACAAACTGACAAAAAACTCAAGAAAACAACTCACACTGACAACAAAATAGAAGTTGCTGGAGAGGAAGAGGAAGTGGGTGAGAAGTACAGGTACAGGGGATCAATCTGATAGTGGCGAATGGCACTAGGATTTTAAGATGGCTGTGATGTTGTAATACACTTATTAAAGTGTGAAGTTATAGTACTTAAGCATGTCACTTTGTAAACTAATGGTTAATCAGTTAATAATAAAACACATTTTCTAGTATATCTGTATTGCTTCATTTCTCTTCAAGTCTTAAAGTTCACCTGATATTTTTCTATTTAATTTTTTATGTATTTGATAGAAACAGCAAAATAACAAAAAGTTTTAAGAGATAATACGTTCTGGTACCCCCATTCTAAACTCTGTAAAATTCTAATGTCTGTCAAATTTTCAACATAGCTTCTTTCCTTTTTTTACATTTAAAACTCATCCTTGGAATTATTGTTTTTAGTGATTGCATATGTATCTGTATCTGTGTGAACACATGTAAATGCATACATATGTATGTATGTGATATATTTGTTTAATAATATAATACTCTTATTGTTTGCAGCACCATACCCATTTTAAGATGTTCTCATTTTTCAGTCTATGAATATCTTGTTTCTAATAGATAAAATATTACATATATATTTTAAAACTGTATGTATCTCTTTAAAATTCTGTTGGTACTTTTACCTTCCTCCAAAACATTCATCAATATAAGTTTGAAGTAGACCAAACTCATGCCTGTATTTTATCTTTACCATATATTTGTATAGCCATAATGGTAGATATATCTGATTTGCATGTTCCCAAATTTAGATAAATTGTGTCATGTCAAATGTGTTATTTTATAAATTAAATTTATCATGCAGCACTGTTTTTGTGAAATTGATCCTTGTGGATGTGTAGCTCTGATTTGTTCAGTTTATTAGCTTTATGATATTCAGTCACATGCATTTAGCACAGTTTACTATGCATTTTCCTATGGAAGTTGTTTCTAATTTTGACATTTGCATACAACATTGTAATGGAATACTATGTTTATGTTTCATTTTGGAAGTGCTGCATTAAAGGATTGCTAATGACACTATTTGGTTGAAGTACGCACACAGGTTTCTACAGGTGCAAATTTTTTACTAACATGGTTTTGTCATTTACATGTTTAAAAGCTGAGCATATTATTCTGTATTTCTTCACATCTTCCTCTTTTCATCTTTTTGAAATGATACAACACTATCTAAATTTGAGAACATCATAAAATTATGTAAGTTTAAGACATACATCATTATAAATCAGTATTTGTATGTAATACATTATCACTACCGGTGGTTCTGCCTTCATAATATAATCGACCTCTTTACTCAGTTTGTCTGCTGACTCCCTCTTCCCTTCTTATAGCCACCTATTTGATTTTATAAACTAGAAATCTATTTTTGCTTCGTTTAGTTTTCTTGTTTAATTTTTCTAAAACAACATATGAATAAATTCATACAATACCTGTCTTTTTCCTTCTGGAATATCTTACTAAGCATAATTGTTTCTAGATCCATCCACGTTGTTGCAAATGGCAGGGTTTAATCTTTTAAATAGCTGAGTAGTATTCCATTTTATATACATATATAATATATTACATCTTTACACACTCATCAGTCAATACGCACATAGGCCATTTCACCTCTTAGCTTGTAAAACTGCAATGAACACAAGTGTGTGTGTGCATGTGTGTGTGTGTATGTACATTTAGTGTGACTGCCCAGATGTGTGGTAAAGGGATCATCTGGAATTCCCATTCTCAATTTTTTTGAGAAATCTCCATACTGCTCTCCATAATGACTGCACCAATTTACACTCGCATCAAAGTTATATAAAATTTCCATTTTCTTGGCATTCTTACCAGCACTTGTTGCTTCCCTCTTTTGGATAATAGCTGTTCTCAGAGGTGTAAAATGCTGTATCATTAGTCTATTGCATTTTCCTCAACAAGAGAGGTGGAACATCTAGTCACATGCATTTTAGCTATCTGTATGTGTTTTAGAGAAGTATCTATTAAAATCTTCTGCCTTTATTTTTTAGGATTATTTGTTCTTTGTTATCGAGCTTTATAGTTCCTTACATTGTTTGGATATTAACCTCTTGTCAGATACAAGATATACAATTATCTTCTCCCATTCAGTAGAATGTTTTTGAATTTTGCTGAGAGTTTCTTTTTTTGCATAGAAGTTTTTTTCTTTTGATGTAACATCATTCGCTTATTTTGGATTTTAATGGAGTTGTGTTAGCAAACACATCTTAGCCCAATATTAAGCAAAACAATCTTTTGCATATATTTTCTTCTTTTTTTTTTTTGTGGTTTCAAGGCATATATCTACTTTTTGACAATTTTGAATTACTTTCCATGTATAATGGTAGGTAGTGGTCTAGTTTTAACCTTTAGCATGTGGATGGCCAGTTTTCCCAGAACCACTTATTGATATTTTCCTTGCCCATTGTATACTCTTGACTTCTCTCTTGTAAATTAGTTATCCATATGTGTGTTGGTTTATATGCAGGCTCTTTAGTCTGTTCCATTGATCTGTGTGTCTGTTTCTATTTTAATACCATGATATTTTGATTGTCATTGTTTTGTGGTATAGTTTGAAGTCAGAATATGTGGACAGGGCAATTTTTTTTCCCTCAGGGTTGTTTTTACTATTCTGGGTCTTTATACTTCCAAATAAGTTTTATGATTCTTTTACAGCATTTCTGTAAGGAATGTAGATGGGATTTTGATAGGGATTGCATTATACCTGTAGATTGCTTTAATATGGCCATATAAACTGTGTCATTTTTTTTCGATCCATGAGCATGAAATATCTTTTCATTTATTTCTGTCTTTTATTCCTTTTAATAATGCAATAGTTTTCAGAGTACAGGTTTTTCACTTTGGTTAAATTTATTCCAAGCACACTGTTTTTTGATGTACTTTCAAATGGTTTTAGTTTACTGATTTCTTGTCTTTTAGTACATTTTTTGCATGTAGAAATGCAACATATTTTTGTTTATTAGTTTTTTAATTTGCCACTTTATTGTATTCATTTGTTATTTCTGGTGGGGTTTTTTCTTGGAGATTTTAGGGTTTTCTATGTATATATTACCAAGGTATACTAATAGTTTTACTTCTTTCTTTCTGTCCTGTTTGGATAACATTTCTGTCCTTTTCTTGTCTATTTGTACTGTGTAGGACTTACTCCAATATGAGCAATATTAGAGAGAAGGGATATCCCTGCCTCTTTTCTGATATTAGAGGAAAATTTTCAGTGTTTTCCTATTGAATATGATATTGGCTGTGGACTTCTCATGTATAGCCTTTATTATGTTGAGGTATATTCTTCCTATACCTATTTTTGGAGAGTTTTTGACATAAAGGGGTTGATTCTTATCAAATGTTTATTCTGCAACTATTGAGATGATTATATGACTTCTGTCCTTTGATTGATGTGATGCATAACTTTCATTGATTTGTTTATTTTGGACCGTCCTTGTATCTCTGGAATGAATCTTATGTGATTATGGTGCATGATTCTTTTATAAATTGTTCACTTGGTTTACTAATATTTTGTTTAAGTTATTTGTATCAATATTCATCAGTGATATTAGTCCCTGATTTGATTTTTAATGATGTATTTTCTGGTTTTGGAATCAGAGCAATGTTGACATCACAAAAAGTTTTTGGAAGCTTGCCTTCATCATTTTTCTTGGAAAGGCTTGAGGCAGATATATATATATATATTCACTGTTCTTTGAAAGTTTGGTAGAATTCACAAGCAAAACTCTTGTTTGTTGGTATATTTTTCATTACTGCTTCAATTTCTTTGTTTCTTCCTTTTCCAATCTGATAAAATAATATAATATATATGTATAATATGATACTTTTATATTTGAATTTTTCTAATTATAAGCAAAGCTGACATTAGCTGTGAAATTCCCTTCAGATTCTTTGCCCCATCCCCACCGCCCTTTTGAATTAGGATATATGTCTTACATGTCTTTTTCTTTTAACTTACAGAAATGCTTTACACATTCTGAATATTATTTCTTTGTTGATCTTATGATTCACAACTATTTTTTCAGATTTCATCTATATTTATGATACATCAATGCCATTTTTCTATTTGTTAAAATCCTACTCGATTATCCTTTTCAAAAGACATTCCCATAAGTTATTCTTTCTCTGTATTAACTATTTCTTTAGTTCACAATTCTGTATTCATTTTAGGGAAATAAATTGCATTTAGGTCTAATTCACACCACACTCACCATCAAAGTTCCAGTGTCCTTTACTGCCACCTTTCACCTCTTACCTGTCACCCTTTACCTCTTACCTTCCACCCTCCACACACACACATACACACACACACACACACACACACAAAATCACACACACACACACAATTCTGCCTTCTATTTTGATTGGGATTCAGTTGTTTCATCATATTTCACGTATGAATGCAACTATCCCATATTTCTCTTTTATTTTTCTGACGCATTTTACTTAACAGGATCCTCTCCAGTACCAACTAGTTTGTTACAAAGGGCACAACAGCTTTTTTTTTTTGACAGTGGCATAGAGTTGCATTGAGTGTATATACTAGAGTTTCTTTATCCAGTCGGCTATTGTGAACTGTACTGCTATGAACATAAGAGTACAAATGCTTTTTCCTGATTAGAGATTCTGTGTATGCCCAAGAGCGGAGTCCTGGATCCAATGATAGCCTCATCTTTATTTATTTAAAGAATCTCCATGCTATTTTCCAAATAAGCTGCACCAATTTACATTTCCACCAACAGTGTAGGAGGGTTCTATTTTCTTCACATCCCCAGCAACACCTGCTTTTCCAGGTTTTCTTTTTTTATATAGGCAAGTCTCACTGTTGTAAAGAGGTATCTCGTAGTAGATTTTGTTTGCATTGCTCTGAAGATGTGCAATGTACAACATTTTTTTCAGGTGTCTATAGGCCATTTGCATGTCTTTACATATGCATCTATTTAGACATTTTGCCCTTTTTTGAGTGGATCATTTGGGTTTTTATTATTGAGGTGTATGAACTATTGCTATATTTTGGAAATTAAGTTCTTATCTGATATATTTTATATAACTACCTCCTTCACTTCTGTGGATTGTCTTTTGTTTCAGTGGTTGTTTCTTTTGTTGTGTGGAGACTTTTCAGTTTGATGTAATCACAGTTGTTTAGTTTTGATTTGGTTTCTTTTGCTGTCACAGTTCTATCCTCAAAGACATCTTTGTGAGTGAGGTTATGGAATGTTTTTCCCACATTTTCTTGTAAGCATTCTTGATGTTTGATATTTTGCTTTTTACTTTTCAAGTAAAAATTTTCCTACATGGTATATTATATGGATAATCAGTTGATCTAAAATAATTTATTTGTTAGTTCATACTTTCTTTTCTGTCATCTCTTTGATATATCTAGGTTTTATATGTACATAATTCTGCATTCTTTTAATAATCAAAGTAATTGGCACACTACTTTTGACTAGGCTTTAAATTTTTTCCACTACTTGTATGGAATCCCCCCTCAGTTTATAACTGAAAATCTTTGTTGGCCTTATTTATTTTTGCTATTTAGTATGTGAATTTTAAGATTGACTTATCAAATTTCATGAATCTGTTATGACTATTATAACATGAATATGTTATGACTGAGATAATACTAAATTTATGAACTAACAAACAAATTTAACATCTTTAGCAAATTTGCCTTTTCATCCACTTATGTCACATATCTTTTCACATATTTAAGTTCTGTTTTTATGTTTCTATTATGTTCTGTTTTATATAAAAGGGAAATTTACTTTTAGGTTTATTTTATAAATTTATAAATGTCTTTTTACTGTTCATGCTTTCTTTTTCATTCTCTTATAATTCCTATATATTACTAGCAGCATAAGGATACTATTGATATATGTTTTCAAGTTTTGCCAAACTCACTTGCTATATTTATTTGTCTATTGATTATTTTAGATTTTCTAGGTAAAAAATTGTATCAACTGAAAGAAAATCTATTTTTCTGCTTATCACACTTTTTTTTTTTATTTATTGTTTCTTGGACTCAGAACTTGATCAATTTCACCAACAGAGGTGATAGCGAATCTTAATATCTTACTCAGACATTTAACAGGATTGAATTTTTACTTCATGTTTGAAAGGTAATATTGAAAATTCTGGCCCTTATAAGAAGTTGGATGTTCATTTCTGATAATAACCTTCTACTGTGGTTGTTACCCTCAGCTTCTGTTGTGACATCTTTGGTGTACGGAAACAAGAAATGGTGATCATACCAATAACAATAGGAAAACTGTAATTTTTAAAAATAGTGTGCTCAGCTGTTAGAGCACTAAAGAGCATAGAGGAGTTTATAATACAATGTTACATGTTTAATAACTGCTGCTTACAAAATTAGGTGACTTTGTTATGAAAATATAAGTATTATGTAATGATTAAAACCCCAACCCAAAATAGGCCGAAATCATAATGCACACTAAAAATATGTTTGCTGTATAATGCTAAGCAATTAAAGGGTGATCCTCATTTCCCAAAACTGGGAAATTGCCTTTCCTAAACACTACTTTCTCTAGTCTCTCTTACAAGTCAATAGTGGCAGTGATATCATATTATATATAAAAATTTTTGCTTTTATATAAATTATTCCGATTATTTATATAAATACAAATATCATGATATCTTTAGATTAAAAAAAAATCAAGATTTTTAACTTTTGTTTTCCATTTGCATTATTCTTATAATTTACTGAACTAAACATGTGTTCATTTTTTCAGATGTCTAGTTGTTGTGGTTTACAACCCAATTTTTCATATTCAATTATATAATTAATAACTTTCTCAGATTCAGTATGAAGCTACCCAACTTCTACAAACAATCCCTATATTTAGCAATCTCCAAAATCATGCATTTTAACCTGCCCCACTCCCATGAAATATTTTCACCTTCTTTCTCTAAATATAAATATATATCATTTTTATCAGAATATTGCAAGTGAATGCTTCTTAATGAAAATATCTTATTCTTATAAATCTTCCTTCATAAGGCACACTCCCCAAATTAGTATTTTTTTTTATTCTAATCATCAGGTATGCTCCCTTATGTTACCAGATGAAAAAAAACCTGTTGGCATATAACAAAATCTACACAAAGTTTAGGTTTTTTTTTAAATTCATTGAGATAACCCTATCATAAATTGTGCCCATTTAAAGCACATAATGCGATAACTTAAAAAAACGACAACTATTCTTTGAGTTGCACTATCATTCTGACAAACTAATTTTAAAACATTTTATCACCTCCAAAGGAAATTATGTACCTATTAGTAACCATTCCCTGTCTTCCCAGTTGCCAGGCCCCTGTTTCTTATCTCTATACATTACACATTCTGGTTGTTTCATATAAATGAAAGCATATATGTGACTAGTTTAATTCACTGACTTCAAGGTTCACTCACATTATAACCTATGTCAGTGCTCATACCTTTTTGTGCCAAATAACATTCCATTGCAAGAATATGGTAGAATTAATTTCTTCATTTGCTGTTGATAGAAATTTAGATTGTTCTAACCTTTTAGCTATTGTGAATTATTTCTATTAACTTTATTTATAAAGTTTTCTTAGATATATGGTTTCCTTTTTGGTTTCTCTGGAATACACACACACACACACACGCACATATATGTGTGTGTGTGTGTGTGTGTGTGTGTGTGTGTGTGTGTGTGTGTGTGTGTGTGTGTATACCTAGAGTGGGATCACCAGGTCATATACTATGTTTAGCTTTCTGGGAGATTACTAGTTTTTCCCCAAAGTGGCTGCACAATCTTATAATATCACTAGAAATGTAGTAAGTTTCCAATTTCTGCATAATCTTATCAACATTTGTTAGTTTCTATTTTTCTTTTATTGTGATCTTTGTACCAAGGGGTGAAGTGGAATCTCATTGGTTTGCATTTCAATAATGAATATGATGTTGAGCATTATTCATGAGTCAATTTGTAAATTTTTTGAGATATGTTCATTCATATTTGCCCTTCTATTAACTGGATTATTTGTCTTTTTATTACTGAGATTCTTTTTGTAAGTATTCTTTATATATTTTGAATACAGTTCCTTATTAAATAATTAAATACATAATTTACAAATATTGTATTTCATTCTATGCATTTTCTGTTAACTTTTTTATTATGATATTTAAAATACAGAATGATTTGATTCTAATGGAGTCAAATTACTCTATTTTTGCTTTGCAATTATGCCTTTGGTGTCATATCTTAGAAACCTAAGGTCATTAATATTAACTCTGGTATTTTTCTCTATGACTTTGTATAATTTAAGCTCTTTCATATATATATGTATATGTATATATATAGTCTATTGCTATATACGAGATAAGGGAGGATTTCTAAACAATGTATTCTATGTACATAAATGTTTTGGCATCGTGATAAAAAATCATAACCATAAATAAAAAGGCTTTATTTCTCTTGCACCAATTTCCATAGCTAATATCGTGTTGCATTAATTACTGCAGCTTTGTAGTAAGTTTTGAAATTAGAAAGTGTTCATGCAAAAGCTTTAATTTTCAAGAATGATTCTAGTACACTGGATTCTTTGTATTTCCTTATAGAGTTTAAGATCATCATGCCAGTATTTTTTGAAAAACAAGTCAACTGAAATTTTATAGTAATTCACTTAATTTTGTAAATATGGCAATAGTCCCTAAATTGATCTATAAATTCAAGTCTTTTGATTCCTAATGAATAGAATGACCTTCTGTTTATTTAGATGTTCAATTTCTTTCAACAATATTTTATAGTTCTCAGTGTATAAGTCTTACAGTTCTTTCATTGAATTGAGAGAGAAAAAGTATTTTATTCTTTTTGATACTGTTGTAAAATGAAGTCATCTTCTAAATTTTGTTTTTGGATTATTCATTATTAGTGTATAGAAATATCGATTTTTTTAAATATTGAACTTGTCTGCAAATTAGTCGAACTTATTTATAAGTTCTAATAGTTTTTAGAGGATTTATATGCATTTTATATATACTATATTACGTCCTCTGAATATAAAATAGTATTAGATTTTTCAATTTTATGTCACAAAATTGATGTCCTTTATTTTTCTTGTCAAATTCTTCTTACTGTAAACTCCAGTACAATATTGAGAAGCAATAATGGGAGCAGACTTCTTTGTCCTTGTTTCTGAGCTTAAGGAGAAAGTATTCAGCCTTTTACTATTAAGTATGATGTCAGTAGTAGGTTTTTCTTGAAGCCTTCTACCTAAGCTTGAAGTTCTCTTTCGTGTGGAGTGTTTTTATCATAATAGTCTGTTGCACAATATCAAATACTTTTTTTGTCAATTGAGATGATTTGTGTTTTATTCTTTATTATGTAATGATGCTAAATTATTTTCCTAGAATGACTATAGCAAATTACATAAACTCTTTGGATTAAAGGAATGAAAATGCATTCTCATACAGTTCTAGAGACTCGAAACCAACTATCAAGTTGTCAGTAGAACTATACTCTCTCCAAAATCTCTAGAAAGGACACATTCTTTACCTAACCAGCCCTGATGATTCCAGGCATTCCTTGCCTTGTGTTCATAACTTAGATTCTGACTTGCTCTATACATGGCCATCTCCTTTTTTGTTTGTCTCCATTCTTCTTCCTTCATTTTAAAAGAACACTTGCCATTGGATTGAAAGCTTACTGGGATTATTCAGGTTACTATCACCTAAAGATTCTTAAATTATTTATATCTGCAAACACTGTAAAATTTCCTTTAATATCCTCATGTCTGAGAAATGTCAATTCTTTCTTAAACTTACTTTTATTTTATAAATTTTATTGAAGGAATCATGTTATATGGTTTATGTGTGCATCATCATACATCGCACTGTATACAATATATCTTTACCATAAATGAGTATCTCTATATAGCACATCGTTTGCCACCAACAGACTAAAAGTAGTATGGTCCTCTCAATGCTGATTTTATTCTTCGGAATCATCTTCTTTCTGCTTAGTATAGCTAATGATTTATCAACTTATTGATGATACACAGCACCCAATTTTGCTCTTATTGATTTTCCTTATGTGTTTTCTATTCTCCAAAGTTGTTCTTATATATTCAAATTTTATATCCTTATTTCTTTTTATTTAGTTTTCTCTTTCAATACCCAGCTTTTTAATATGAAATTTTAGCTTAAGGCATTTCTTCAGTTTTAATGTATTTACTGCTCTAGTTTTCTCTCTACGCACTGGCTTAGTAGCATCCTATAAGTTTAATATGTTTTGTTTTTCTTTTCATTTATGTCAAAGTTCTTTTAAATTTACAATCTTTTCTTTGATTAGTTATTTTGGATAGTATTGTTTAATATCTACATACCAGTGAATTTCCAAAATTTCCTTCCAAAGATGATCTCTGGTTAATTCTATGTATTTAAAGAATAACCTTTGTAAGATTTCAATTGTTTTTAATTTATTGAGGATTGTTTAGGACCTAGCATTGATAGAGTTTACTGACGGTCTTAAGAAGAATGTGTATTCTGCTTTTGCTGTGTGTATTCCTCTATAGTTGTCTGTTAGTATATAATACTCGTTGACTTTATGCCTACATATACTATACATCATTGAATGACCAACAGCAACTAATTTAGACTGATACTTCTATTAAAAAAATAATCCTCTTTGTCTCTATTCAATATCTTTGTCCTGTTTTTTATTGGTTTAATCATGCCTACATTTTTTGGTCAGTATTTCTATAATATATCTTTTCTGATGTTTTATTCTCAAGCATTTTGTTTCTTCAAATCTAAGGTATGTTTGTTGTAAATAGTACATTGTTGGATCTTATAGTTTTGCCCATTCTGTCAATCTCTATGTCTTAATTGGAATGTCTAATGCATTTACGTTCATAATAATTACTTGTTGTGCCACAAGCCTCTGAGACTCTATTCATTTTTTTCGTTCTTTATTCTTCCTAGTCCTCAGACAGGATAATCTGAATTGACCTATCTTTAAGTTCATTGATTCTCCTTCCAGTTCAAACATGTACAGCCTCTTCAATGAACTTTTTGTTTATTTATCATAGTTCCCAACTCCAATATTTATATTGTTGTTTTCTTCCATAAATCCTCGTTTTTTATATAATATATTGGTGATACATTGCCATCTTGATTTCTTTTAATACCTTAGACATAGTGTCTCTTAGTGTTTTCATATTTATAATGACTGATTTAAATTTTTTGTGTAGAACTTCAACATCTGGGTCTCTTCTGGGATATTATCT
This sequence comes from Solenodon paradoxus, assembly GCA_004363575.1. Taxonomy (NCBI): domain Eukaryota; kingdom Metazoa; phylum Chordata; class Mammalia; order Eulipotyphla; family Solenodontidae; genus Solenodon; species Solenodon paradoxus. Next base: position 240,498 of record RJWH01000118.1, on the reverse strand, counting down.
ATATAGTGCTTTCTATCCAGTGTACACTTTTGTGTCTCTATGTAAGTCACAATTTGTTTCTTGTTGTTGAAAACTGAATATTTTAGACATTTTAGATACTACAATGTGCCAAGTCATAACATCCTTCCCAACATGTTTGATGTTGTGCATGTTCTGATATTGTTTTTGTTGTTGCCACTGCAGTTTGTTTATTTGGTTAATGACCTTTTTTTATTGATTCCCTAGTTCTGCATTCCTGTAGCATGTAGGCATTAAAATTTTCCTTGGTTTGCTAATTGTCAGAAATTTCCTTAGTTGTTTTGAACTAATAAGTCTTTCACTTTTTATTGAAAAGCTCTGTGTGCTTGGGCCTTCTTTAACAATCAGGAATTTTACCTCAGAGAATTTTTTGCTTCTTCTTAGATAAGGCTTAAAAATCATCTAGTGGTAAGAAATACAAATCCTGTCAGTCTTTTCCTGGGCAAGCACCCAGCCCTGCGTATGTGTATGTCCTTTCAGAACTCCAGAAATCTGTCAGAGCTTTTCAAATCCCCTATAGATGTCTTGCTTACCAGATCTTCCTTTTGAATTTTTAATTTTGTTTAATCTGAACTGTCATTGTAGGCTCAGGCAGTTACCATGTTAAATAATTTTTACTGATTGTTCCCCACAAACTGGAGTTAAGTATTTTCCTGTAGAAGTTCCCAAACAGGTCAAACAAGACACACACACACACACACACACACACACACACACACACACAGGCCTTTCCAGGGAGCTGTTAGATAGTGAAATACTGGCAGTGCTTGAGGAATGGAACTTTTGGAAGTCCAGGACTCTTCTCTTCTAGGAGTTGCATAGCTTCTGGTATTCCCACTGCCGAAGTGGTTGCAAGGTTACTGGCTTTCTAGAGTGGTGCAGAACTGAGGAGCAGGAGATGGGAAGATGTAAAGTTATAATGCCACAAACTTTATTGTTCTTAGCAAAGAACAACAGTTTTCTTTTTTGTTGTTGTTATGGAAAGGTACAAGCAGGAATAAGGCAAGTAGACAAGAAGGCAGGAAGAGCGAAGAAGAGAAGCATTTTCATTTATTTTTATTTCAGTTGTGCATCTTGGTCGTTTACCCTGGCCCCAGGACATGAGCTTGTGTCCTAGACATGCAGGTGAACTGTACTTGGCCAGAGGCAGTGGTCCAAACTGCTGTTCCCTCAGGGCACGCCAACTGTTTTCTAGATTAAACATTCCTCACATTTTTACAAGCCTTTGGCTAATTTCCAGAACTTCAAGAAGTTGAGTTTGACAATTTCTGCCAATGTTTCTGCTGCTTTTATGAAGAAGTGGGTTGATGAAGGAGCTCACTCTTCTGTTCCAAACATGCTATCTCCAGCTTTTAAGTTCTAAGAGCTCCAAAGATTTTGTTTAACTAAGCTATCTCTGTTGGCACCAGATTACATTGATTAAAAAAAAAATTTTTTTCTATAGATTAACTATGTTTTTATGTGTGTGTATGTGTAAGACCAGAGTTAAAGCTTGTAGCAAACTTAGTATTGAAGTGCCAGAACTACAACCTAAATACAAATAGCTAAATACCAGTGTTTGACAATACATATCAATTACAAAGTAAAATAAATAAAACACTACCAGTCTTGTTTGCTTAAACTGGACTAGCAAACATAAGAAAGTACAGATTAAACCAGTGTTCTTTAGGGCAAAAAGCTTTCAGGATCCAAGAAGAAATTGTCATGAAACCCCTGAGGGAAATTCTCACCTTGTTGCTATCACTAGGACATCACAACTGTATGAAGTATTAAGAATAGATCTGACTCTGTCTGGAACTTATAAACACAAGCATTCTGAATAAACATTCCTGAATTTATACACCAAGTTATACAATTTCACTTCACATAACACTGCTTCTGGTTTGTAACATAACTGCCACTGTGCAGGTCAGAGAACATCAGGAAGTAAAGAAGCGATTTTCAATGAAAATCACAGAGGAATTTTGTTTCAGGACGTAGAATGAGTCTTTATCAGTCAACTAGAATTATGGCCTCTTGCTATTATTCTTAGATACAACATTGGAATATTTTTTCACAAGGCAGTTCAAGAGATAAGCTTTAGTTGTATTAAAATGATTTATGCATTCAGTAAAATTAATCTTTTATAGCTTAATGTTCAATATATCTGGAATGATCCAGCACTTTGTGTTTGCCACAGACTTTTCCTATCTACAAACAATTTTTTGAAATTTTTTCTTAAATAAAATATCTTTTTAGATCTTATGGCTGGTTAAAAAGCAAAAATTTGTGTATGTGTATATAAATATATACACATATATAAGTTCATATAATATAAAAAAGTGAATAGTAAATATAAATAAATTTTGCAAAGTAGCTATTTCACATCAATTAATCAAAATTAAACTTTATCCAACATGGATGACTTGTACACCTGTTTTGCTAAACTTGATCATGTATTCATTCTTGGGCCTGGATTTCTTTTAATTGTTTCATAATTTATCATTAATCATCTTCAAAACATTTGACAGTAGTTTTTAAGTCTTATAGATTTTAAGAGCTACTCATATTCACAAAGTAATGAAATTGCATAATTTTATAAATTTAAGAGCTTTTGGACATCATGAAATTCAATGTATTTATTTCATGTATGAGTTACAGCTGTCTGAAGAGCTTAAGAAACATGCCCAAAGTCACTCAGTGCATGCATTTCCAAGCCGAAACCCTGTTCTCTTCCTGTAATGCTCAAATACATTATGATAATTTGCTTCTTTTCCTAAGTAATCCTGTTTATCCATTTGTTTATTATTATTGAAATTGAAAAAACTCAGACATGAAGTATTTAAATAGCAGTGGTTTTCTTTCCTTTATGGGATCTGGAAATACTGGAAACCTCTTTTTATATATGTGGCCCAAAAAGATTTCAAATGCTCAGGAGAGAAAGTATGCTTCCTGGTCATTATTGCGTGATTGATCAGTTACTGTCACTGCTTTAAAAACTAAAATCATGTGCTGACAAGCCTTAACTATTGCTATGTGGTTGGCAGAATAATAATCCTCTGTGTATGAATTCCCAGAACCCGTAAATATGTTACCATACATAGTAAAAGGGACTTTGCAGGTGTGATTAAAATGAAGAAACTTGAGATGGAGGATTATCCTGGATCATGTAGGTATCACCAAACTCAGCACATGAACTGGTATAAGCAAGAACCTTTCCTGATTGCAGATAAAAGAAATAAGGCTGCATGAGAACTTGGCCTAATCTTCCTGGTTTTGAAGATAGAGGACCAAGAAATATAGACAGCTTCTAGAAGCTGGAAAAGTCAAGGAGATTTTCTCCTAGTCTCCAGAAAGGAATGCAGCTCTGCTGATATCTGTATCTTAGTTTAGCAGAAGCTGTGTCAGATTTCTACAGAACTATAAGATGATAAACTTGAATTTTTGCACATCACAGCAACAGGAAAAGACTAATACAACAAATTCCCATTTTATCAAAATGACAGGCACACTGATCTATATTTAGTCCAGATTTAATTATGTTTATCAAATGTGGAATATTCATTTGAAACCTAATTTCAAAATAATCCAGATTTTCTTTAAAGTGTGATTACTGTTGCTAGAGATATAATTTGAGATCTGTTAAGTAAGATTTTTAAAAAACCCTTAGTACTACGTGTGGTCATACCAGAACTAGTACTACAATAAAGAAAACTTCGATAGGAGCACCCTGGTAAAGGTAGCAGTTTGGTCTTCTGCCTTTGGCACAGTCTACACGCACTCAACGAACCAGGTTCGTGTCCCAGGCCCAGAGAGCGGAAGGAACAACAAAGATAAACAAATAAAATAAATAGAAGGCTTCTTCTTTCTTCCTCTTTCTGCCTGCCTGCCTTTACTCGCTTTCATTCCTCTCTGCACCTACCTTTTCTTTAAAAAATAATACTTAGCAATATAAATGAGTTTTTACATTACTACCATATTGCAAATTTTTACAAAAAGTTATAATAAATTAAGACTACAAGCAGTGAAAACTTGCTAAAGCAACACTTGTCCCGAAGTGAAGAACTCCACATGACTTTGACCCCTTTTTCTGTAGGCCTCTGAGGTCGAGACAGGTGTTCATGTCAAGCTCTGAACTCCGGATTCTGAGTAAGTTCTACAGGTGAGTAAGGTCAGAACAGCATTCTTAGCCTTTAAGGAATGACATTTTCAAATGTTTAAGTATGAAAATCCTTTTGTTTAAAGGGCTAATTTGTTCATTTGAAATTGAAATTTTAATATTTTAACGAAAACTCACATTTCATTCCATAAAGATGCCCAAAGGAAAGTTATAAAAGGTAGGAATGTTCTAAAGTCTCACCGAAGGTTTCTCCCTCTTCTTAATAAAGGGAAAGAACAGTGCAAAACTATATTGACTCCTGTCCTAAGCTGATCGCTGCATGATACTTTACGCCAAGCTATTGGCCTCCTTCAGTCTCTTTTGATCTATTTTGCTACCTTTGTTCTAACCTTTATGAACAGTTGAATGAAGTGTGGAAATTGAGTTCATCCCAAAATCAATGCCATCCAGTATTCTGTGACCTCTCAAATATCACATAAAAAGGGGATCTCTAAGAGCATCATTACAAATGCAGCTGTGTATATTCTATTTAAGAGTATTTAGACTGGATTTCATTTTTATTGCATATTTGAATGAAGCTGAAATGCTGTGATTTAACCTACATACCTGCCTGTCAATTATTATGGAAATGGGATATTTGCAATACCTTTTTTTCACCCAATATCTACAAGAATACTTCACATATCCATGTTACTTTTTACTAGGGGATCTCAGAGCTCTTTATATTTATTCCTTTATCTCATTCCCTGTCCAGTGACTTTAATGTTTGTAAGCAGAAGATGAGCTTGAAGCATTGATTTAATATTAAGATTTAATAGTGAGTTGGTGACTGAGCTAAATATGAAATGATTCAATACTTAAATCTAAAATAATCTATACACCACTGTTAAGTTGCAAGAATACTTTGTCACGAAGAAGTGAGTTTTAAAAGTTTGGTTGAATTATGGATAGTGGAAAAATTTAGGAGAAAGGCAAATGTATGGCTTCACTCATATGTGATATATAGAGAAACCAAACAACTGAATCAAATAAAACAGATAGACTTTTAATCTATAGAATCAAATTAGTGCTTATCAGAAGGGGGAGGAGTGTGGGTCAGTGAGGTAAAAGGGAACAATTATATTGTGAAACATAGAATTGAACCATTGGTAGAAAACAATGTATTATAGAGAGAGATTGATATACAATGATGCACACTTAAATCTATATAATGTTTTGATGCGATGTTTAAATAAATAGTGCAATAAAATTTAAAAATACGTTGTCTTATTTTTTATCCATCTTCAGAATAGAGAGATCCAGTTGCCTTTTACAAAGACAGCCGGAAAGAGGAACGAGCCTGGCATTCCAACTAGGATGAGGGAACAGGGATATGGAGAGATAGGAAACACTAAGTAATTTCAAACAGCCAGAGTTAGCAATATTTTAATTAAAACTATCATTTTTCTTCCTCCTCTAGCTTTTTTCACATTTACTTTGCTCCAAGTTCTGAAAAGTGTGTACAAGTTGACCCAATCACAGAATGCATACCCAGAGATAATGGTTCTATCTTCTGTATCTAATTTTCTCCTTTGAGAGACAATGGCAGTTTTGAATTTAGTCAATCACTAGAAATTCCCTCTTAAATATATATCTGCTTTCAAACTGCTATTACATGTATTTATCACATGAAACTGCACTTAAACACTTCCATAAAGAGAAAGTTAGAAATCATCATGAAATACAGACATGATTTTCCGGGGAACTTATTACCTACCCAACATCGTATTCACCTATTTTCTTGCTTCTTTTCTTTAGTTTTAATTTATGTTTTGGCTTACTCAGAAAAAAATACACCTCAATCTCTGGAAGAAAAGATACTGAGTACAAGTAGGAAACCATGATGACTTTGCCTGAAAATTCTTGGCTTGTGTTTATTTTTCTGTTTGATTTGGTTACAAATAGAATTCTCTCCAATAATTCCAGTTTACTTTGGTAATGTCACTACAATTAGCAGTCTAATTTGAACTTTAATTAAAATCCTTAAATTTTCATATTTTCTAGATTTTCATCCAATAATAATTTTCTTTTCCTTTTATACAAGTTTTTTTATCTAGGATAAAAATGATAAAAGTTGGTTTAGCAAGCATGGATTATCTGTTTATATACATCCATGAAATATTCTTTTTTTTTTTTTTAAGACTCTAAGGAGCAGAAGACTGTTTTTGTCCTCTGACTTCTTGTAGTGATCACTGGTTAACTACTAAAACGTTAAAGAAAGTAAGGAAGTAAAATAGGCATACTTTTCTATAAATTATTTCTTAAAATACATTTGTAAGCCAGAATTCAGTTTTTCTTTTTCTTGCAAGTATCAGAAATCTCTTAATTTCAAAGGGTATGAAGAAAGTATAATAAGAACAAAGAACATTTCATATTTACCATTTCAAATGGTCAAATCTGAAATTTCTATATGTCACACAGTATTATGGAAGAGGTACTAAGACATTTTTTAATGATTTCGTCACCACACATATGGTGTTTTATTGGTCTCCTTGCTGTGCACACAACACAAGTTAATATTTTATGAGGTTGAAGCAAACTAATGGGCATGATTTCAAGGAATGGTGCAAGTGTGAGTACCCAAATACTTGCATTACCAAAATTGGAAAAGTTATTATGAGTAAATGTTTAACCAGTAATGGAGTCAAAATCATCCAAATTCCTTTAGAAATTGCTCTAAAACTCCAACTAATTAAATAAGTAACCAAATTATTGTACTTGTGCTTATTATGTTGTGCTAAATTGTGAAACCATTCGGGAGCTAAAACTACCATATTGACCAAAATTTCTATTATCACGTATTATGGTTGTTTCTCCACAAGTATGTTTTCACTTAGATTAGATGTCACTGGGCAAATCTGTGGAGCAAAACTGTTAGCTTTAATTTTCATGTCAAAATGTCATTGAAAAGTTTCACTAAACCTAGATATTTTTTTTCAAATTCCTTTTACAATGTGAAAATAAATTATCCACAGAGCAACTTTTCAAGATACTAATGATAAGCACTAGCAGCAAATAATGCTTCTTCTTTGAGAAGGTGGATATAAGTCACATGATTTCAATTAAAATACATCTCAATGATAAGTAAGTCTCAGATTCAGTAAGATAGTTTACTCTAAATTATCTATGCAATTACTTCAATTCTTGATTTGCTTGAGGACATCATCCTGACTTTCATGACTGAAAATATTTTAAAACAGAAAAAGAGAACATCGGACAATGTTATAATGACTGTAGTAATTTTCATTGTCAACTTCTATGACTGGATCACTAAAATATTTTACTTACAAAAGACTTAGAGTCAAAATTTTCAAAAACAGTCTTTATTTTTTGGCTACATAATCAAGCCTACTTCAGTGATATTATATATATATATATATATATATATATATATACACAAGTATATATATGTTCAGAAATTTGCCCTGTTCTACAAGTGCTAATGTGATTTCTTTAATATATCTGTATTTGAATATGCCAGTGAATTTAAATGTGTCCTTACGTGTTTATGTATATATATATATATATATATATATATATACATAATTCCAAAAATAAAGTTTTCTTTTGTTTACAAGGAACAGAGTTACTAGGGAAAAAAATCTAGACATTAAAAAACAAAATCCCAGAGTATTTAGTCTTGGTGTGGATATAATTTTGAAAGTTCTACTTCTTAAGTTGAGAAATGGCTAATAATATCCTAGAAGGTCTAGAAAAGAGGGGAGCATAGCATAATAGAAAAAATAAAAGGAGTTGTTAATTAAACAAGGTTATGAGAACAGAAGATTATCAATAAAACAAAATCTAGATCAAAACTAGTCGAATATGGAGCAAATGGACTGAGTGTAAAAAACAATTGCATTTAGCTTACCCTAAATGGTTAGTTTCCACAAATGATCATTTTCTACCAAATAGCTGCACAAATGGTTTCAAGATCATATTTCAACAAATCAGATGCGAAATAATTTTTACATTTATTTATCAAAATAGATCCTGCTATCCTTTATCCAAAATCCTCCCAAAATTTTAGTTTCCATATCTTTGTAAAAATAATTTGAGTTTGGACCCGTGGAACTGTAACAGTTGAATATGGTTGTGGAGTTTAGGATAAGTTCCTGAGATTCCTGGAATTGTAGTTTTGTGAACAGGCACATGGCAAATTGGTCAAGGTGTAAGACAGTGCATGAATGCTGGGTCTTTGGAAATAGTTCTTCTTACTGCAAGTTTTTAATTCATGGTAATTGAAGTCATAGAACATCTGAGAAAGAAGGTTGTTAATGATCTATTGTTTTTAGAGGTTTGGGTTGAGGAAGACATTCTGAAATTTCAGCATTATAGGAAAGTATTTAACCTGATGAATAGCATTAAACATGACTGAACAAGCAATATTGCAGAAGTTTTAAACATTACAATAGAAAATATTTTTAATTCCACCACATAAAGTTCAACTACTATTAATATTTTGGATAGCCATATGTTTTTCTCTCCAGAAGTAAGCACTGGTAATACCACAGTGAACTACTCTTGGACAGTCAAGTAAAGTTCTAGGACAATAATCAACCAACAAAATCTCTGCAAATACTGTGCAAAAAAACAAAGGGTAATAGAGTCTTCATGGATTGCTGATTGGAAACTGAGGCGATCTCCCTTAAACCAAAATACGAATATGAGTAAGTCAACCACAAAAGGGATAATAGATCAACATATATAAGGTCAGACAGGTGCCAAAGACTTTTGAAATCTACATGGCATATTGGGTATTCATATAGTTATCTAATCCATAACAGATTGCATAAAAATATCAAGTATCTTAATATTACCAAATGGAATGGAAGAAGCTACAAGTTTTTCTCATGTAAACTAACTTAAAAAACGCAATTGCTTTTTTTATGTGAGGATTCAATGAGATAATATATGCAAAATACAATGATTGGCACTTAGCATTCATTACATTATAACCATCATAACACCCATAATGTCTGTACATGCTACAATTCAGCAAACCACTTTTCAAATTGAATAACTTTGTAATACATTAATGACCTTGTTCTTAATGTTTACATTTTCAAACTGTTGTTCAAAATACAAATGTGTCTGCAAATGCATGCATATTTAGGCATGAATGATGTTTCAAATTATAAACTCACCTGTGATTTCCAGTTCCCCTTATTCTGTTTTATTTTCTTCCTGTAATATTTTATTTTTCTAATATATTCTGTGTTGGTCACATTCATTCTCCCCATTAGAATGTAAGTTTCACTAGGGCTAAAAATAATGTTTCAATCAATACTATTCCTAGAACAGGGCCTGCCACTTAGCTTTATTAAATAAATATCTGCTGAAATTTCAATGAATTAAATGATACAGTAACTTTAAAGTGTATGTTAAAAACAACCCAGCTGTAGTGAGCCCTGGTGTCTCAAGTGTTAAGTCACAGGCTCTAGAGTAGTTCATATATAGCCTGAACCCAGATTTTAAACCCATGACATGGGGAACAACCAAAATGAACAACTAAATGAATTTTTTAAAAAATGTTTCTTCCTATATGCCTACTTGCCTTCAATTCCTGCCTGCTTCTTTCCTCTTAAAAAAAATCCAATTACATGGATGGATTTAGACGGTATTGTACGTAGTGAAACCAGTCATATAGAGAAAAACACTGTATGATATCACTATATGTGATATATAAACAAAAGAAATTAATGACCTAAAGAAGACAAAAATAAACTTTTAGATTATTAAACCAATTTTGAGGTTACCAGAAGGGGTAAATTGATTAAAAGGGGTAAATTGTGTGTTGGAGGATGTAATTCGACTTTGAGTAGAGAACTTACTGTAGTATGCACAAATGCTGATTTATAGTGCTGCACCCCTGAAGTCATAATATTATAAGCTAATATTACTTCAATAAAAATTTAATTTCAATCACAAATGGGCAAAAAAAATTGAATAGATTATTTCACTGCACAGACTATCCAGGCAGCAAATAGGCATATGAAGAGATCTGTAATGAAATTAAATCGATAATAAACTGCAACTACATATTTAAAACAGTGACCAAAATAAAAAATAGTGACATTCTTATTCAATTCTTGCTGGAAAGAAGGTGGAGAAACTGAATCACTCATTCATTGCTGATGGGGATTTAAATAACAAAGCCACTCTAGAAAATATTATGGCAGTATCTAGAACACTAAATATGAAACTCCAAGATGACCCAAAGATTATACTCAAGGGAATTTACCCCAAAGAAATGAAAAATCATGTTCACATAAAAAAATCCATGCACATGTGTTTAAAGAAGTTTAATTCTTAATAATGAATACTGGAAATAACGTAGATATTCTTTTGTGTACAGTGAATAGCTAAACTGCAGAATATCCATATCATAGAATACTTACTCCTCAGCAATAAGTATTAAATAACTTGATACATACAACAATCTGGATGAATTTCCAAAGAATTACACTGAGTTAAAAAAAAAGATAAAAGACAATATAAAAAGTCACATTAGTATGATTTCATTTGGATAACATTTTTAAATGACTGAATTATGAAAGTGGAGAAGAGATTGGTGAAAGTCAGGGGCTAAGCAGGGGATAGAAATACTATAGTTAGAAAAGGACTATAAAAGGTATCCTCAGTATTCTGTATCTTGATTTTATCAATATTAATACCCTGATTGTTAAATTATGCTATAGTTTTGTCAAAATGTGATCATAGAGAAACTGAGTAAATGCTGCAATAAATTGATGTATTATTTCTTGCAATTGCATGCAAATTTATAATTATCTCAAGTTTAATTAAAAAATATACATGGAAAAGAGATCTTTTTTAAGGTTATATTCACACAACACCTTTCATAAGATAATCCGTTTTCAAAGTACAGTACATCATTAGCACTTTACACCTCAAAATGATCCTGTGAGGCAATTATTTATAATTTTCTCATTGAAATGACATAATGAGTGTTAAGTAAATTGTGTAAGGTCACAGTATATTTATATGATGAACAAGTCTGATTTTTTTTCTTTGTTTTGTTTCTCTTTAATTCTGAAGAAATTAAAAAATAGAGAGGAATATAGTATGAATTCATCATCTGGTTTCAATAATTGTCAATATATGGTCAGTCTTGTTTTACCCAAATCTCTACATAATCCCCGTCCTCTGGTTTATTTTAAAATAAATTCCTCTATCATATATTTTAAATGCAAACTCTAGCACTACAAGATAAAAACCCTTTAAAAAACACAACCCCAATGACTTTACCACATCAATAAACACAAAAATTATTTATTAGTATTATTGAACATTCTGAACAGATGTTTTGACCAGGCTGCACGACTACAAATTATTCTAACCAACAAATCTCTAATGGAAGTGCCGATATAATACCTCACGTAGGAATAAAAAGAATAAGATTCTTGAGATATAATGGCCAAGAATTCCCTTACACCAAAAGAAGTTGAATTTGTGTCATTTTATTTGTAAGCTAGGATATGATGATTTATTTAAATGTAATTCTTTTCTGATCTTTGATTTCTCATGTGCTACTTTATGTACAATATTTTTTCTAGTTATCTTTAGATAGTTTCCTGTAATAATGATTTCTCTTTCTAAATGATCTCTTTAAAGTCTCTTTGTTAACTGCCTTTTCAGGTTTCATGTTACTCCCTGGTTATTGATCTTGAAGCACATCATTCCAGCATTTCGGCTTTTTCACAGATGTGTGTCACTGCTAGACTTCCTTATTTTTACATGCTTAATATAATAGGTAACTGTGAGGTGTATTTGTGCACCATATCTGACTGGCATTTTGAAAATTGATGTCCTCAAATTTTGGTTATATCCAAGTTTACACATTCAGAAATAGCACCATGTTCTGAAAGAATACGTTGAAAAATAAGAAACCCTCACATCTATGTAGTGTTTTAAAACATGATATATCTTGTTAGGAAAATTAAAAAGCCTAAGTGTTTTAGACACATTTCACAGCTGCAGAAACTGAGGCACGGTGTGTCAAAATGGTTAACTAGCCTTCCTGTGTAGAAACAGAATCCAAAAGGTATGAGACTGAGCATGATGTTTTAGAAACATATTCTCTGTGTATCTTTGTTTGCTTGGGGGTTTTGTTTGTTTCTTTTTTTAAAGAAAGGTGTAGGCAGAAATGAAGGCACGTAGAGGGGCAGGCAAGAAGAGAGAGGAGGAAGAAGCATTTATTTTGCCTTTAGTTGTTCATGTTGGTTGCCCCTCCCCCACATACCCAGGACAATACCCGGATCCTTGGTAATGCACGTGGACCCCGCTCCTTCAGAGGCAGCTAAGCTAACTGCTACTCCATGAGGTTATGCCTTAAAGAGTACCGTTAAAAAAATCAAATTTAAAATATGGAGTCATTGATAGAAAACTTTAAAATACAAGTCAACGAAACTAAAAAATGAGTTGCTAAGACTTAGGTTTGATAATTGAGTTGAAACTCAGAACTCCAGAATACTTCCTAGTGTACAAAATATTAAATATCTAAATTATATAAAAGCATTTAGACTGCTCTCTCTAGTTAGTATTTCTATAAAATGAAAATTTCAGGTGTCAACAATTCCTTGCCCAAAGGTATGATTTGGAAAATATATATATAATTGAAAATCAGTTCATGTCCTTTGCAATTGTTAAATTTAGATAAAGAAGAATTTGAAGACTAGTATATTCATGTACTGAACAAGGTAATTGGTTATTGAATTATGATCCCTCTAAACAAATGAATATCACGTTGGGTTCAGCAATTTCAACTGAGATTTCTTTTCTAGGGAACTTATGAGACACGATCCATTACTAATTGCTTTGATTATGATTTATCTAAACTCTAACTCCTCATGACCTCTTTCAAGTCAATTTTCAATTTAATGAGCAAAACTAGTAAAGTTTACACTGGCCTTTTGATAAAGGTTTCTAGAAAGTCCTTATGAATTAAGGTAGTTTTTGTTCCAACTATGTTCCTTCACACTAAATGAGGTTGATGAGTTAGAGCCTTTATCTGAAACTTTGGCATCTATTTGCATAATTATGCCACAAAACATGTTTCTATCTTTAGGCATTTAAACTTTCCATTCTAAGGGCTTTTTGTTTTTGTTTTTGTTGTTGTTCTCTATTAATTTCCTAGTGTATTTCAATGCTATTGTTTTAAAGATTCAGTGCTTAAATATACTAGCTCAAAAAATAATACGAAGCATCATTAATAATATTTACCTCTATACCTAAAACAACTAAAAATCAGGACAAAAATCTATAAAACAACAGGATTCAAGTCATCTGTATCAAGAATGAGGTTATTAGTAACAATTTTAGTTTTTTATAAGAAACAAGTGGATCTTAAGGCTGTCCCAGCTTGCTATCTGGAGAAAATTTCCAGACTGCTGTGCAAGGAAAAGTAAGTCCTGTAGTCTTTCCTGAAAGGAGGAAGTAAGCTGGGAGTTGAGAGAAGACAAAACCATGAAGTCACAGAACAGACTCCTGGAGACAAGACAGCTGCAAAGAGAGAACTCTGCAGTTCTACAGCAGGTCCTTGTGGAAGATTCAGTTGAGAACTAATCAGCACAATTGTGTGAGGAGGCTATCCTAGAATGAGAATAAAAACTCTCAAAAGAATTGAAAGAATAGTGTTCACAGTTCACACGAGGCCAAAAAGAGTGTCCAATTCCAACAATCAGTACCGAAGGCCTCATGACTCAGAAGATATCAGTACTATTACTAAGAAAGTCTTGCCTTCCTAGTAGGGAAGCTGGATATTAACCCTAAATAAACACAGCTCTGGTTTAAAAATGAAAATTGAAAGTATCGTACTAATTCCTAATAACTTAGCAACATCCCAAGCAAAGGTCAGGAATATTTACATGAACACAAACAAGATAGAAGTCAAAAATACCTTGATTATAAGGAATGTAAACAAGTAGAAAAGCACTATTCATGAATGGAGAACAATCAATCCATCAAAACCAAACTAAGAGACATTGATTTTAGAGTTGGTAGACAATGACATTAAAACAGATATCAGTGTATTCCATAAATTTAAAAAGTTAAGTAAAAAGATAAAATATTTACAAGAAAAAGTCAAACTTCTAGAAATGAAAATTTGGATGGTTGATATGAAAAAATACACTATATTGGAATAATGACATGTTGCAGAAGAAAAAATTAGTGGTCTTGAGATAATAGCAACAGAAGTGATGTCAAATAAAATACAGAGAAAGACTGATAAAATCACAGTGTACCAGTGGAATGTGTGATAGCTACAAGATGTCAACTCTGTGTGTTGGATTCCCCAAAAGAAGTGGGAGACAAATCAGATTTACATAAATAACCAAATTGGAGGAAAATGATTAACTCACAGAGCCAAAAAAAGGCCAAGCATAAAAACGTGGAAGAAAAATCTACATCAAGAAAAATCATTAAATCATTAATTAAAATCTGTAATGAAGGTGGGCCCAGGTGGAGCAGGGCTTAGGTCAATAGCCTCTCAAGGAGCCCAAGTCACACACCCCTGGGTAGGAGTCCCAGTTCCGAGGGGAAGACCAATGTAAACAACTAAATAAATATAAAATAAAATGCTTCTTTCTCCTCTTTCTACCTGCCTGCTTGCCTACTTGCCTTCATCCTGCCTGTATCTTTCTTAAAAAACAAACAAAAAAAAAAGAAATCTATAATGAAAAGAAAGTCTTAAAAGAAAAAAAAATTACTTAAAAAGAAATGAAGATGAGAATAACTGCAGATTTCTTGTCACGATGCAAGCTAAAAGACAGTGAAACATTTTTAAACCATTGAATTAAAAAAAAAATCAACTAAGAATTATTCAGTAGAAGCATCTTTTAATAACAAAAGATAAAGACAATTTCTAACCATACAAAAATGGAAAAACATTCATCACCGGAATATCTGTATTAAAGGACAACATATATGAATATATGACTGAACAAATTAATCAGCCATGATGATATAAAAGCAAAAGCACAAATATCAGAATTTCAGAATTAACAATCAAGAAGTATCAGAAGAGTAGATACAGTCATAATAAGTATTTTTCCAAGTGCAGAGTCAAAAATATGATGTATAGTTTAGGGAAGAAGAAATAAATATAGGATAGTGTTTGTAGATGCAAAGATCAATTAATTTTAGCTAAACTAAAAATGGTGACAAATATTTTGAGACAAAGAAAGGAAAATATGTATTTGCAAAATTCTCATCTAAATTCTCATCTAAAAAGAGTTAGACGTATTATTTACATTACAGTGAAAACGGGGTAAAAGACATTCCTGGGGAGTAAGAATTGTTGACTTTTTCTTTTGTACAGGTGATGCTTTGCACAAGAGTGTAGGATTCTAAAAATGAACATGAGAGCTAAAATAATGCAAAGTCAAAATATGTGGGAAAATTGAAATTGTTCCATGACCTTTAAGAAATATTGTCAAACATTAAAAACTCTCTTAGTGTCAGTACTTAAGGAGATGGACATGAATAATAAGTAAACCTGATAATTGCTTAGTACACTATAATTTAATACATTAGCAACATTGACAATGTAAGTATTTTATTTCATTGTAAAATGCAGTTATCGAAGTTGTTGAACAACCTGCCTTTCTTATCATATAACTTACAAAACAAGCAGGGGTTGTTGTTTTTTTTTTTTTGTTTTTTTTAATCTCTGCAATCTGCCTAAATTTGGATTAGTTACCAACATTTGATACTATATGCTTTCAATGTCATGAAATACCTTTTAGAGTTCTTTAATGTGAACATTTTTGTGTGTGTCACTTACTCTGGAACATCTTTGTCCTTTATGTCAAAATCATTTTTCTCATTTATGTCAAATTCACCTTCACTGTGTTCCCCAGGCTGCATATCTAGAGTATCTGAAATGGCAGCCCTGTCAACATGATCATCTATTTTTATAACCCCATTTACATTTGATTTTATTTTCACTGCCAGCATTATCACTTTCTTATTCTTTGCTGCATGTTCATCATTGTTGCCTGAAATTCCTTCTTTCTATTATACATATTTGTATATGCATATTTGTATGTCATGTCAGTTTATCACTGGGAGACAAAGAAGCAACATAACTAAAGCCTTTACTGTGTATACATGAGCGGAATGAAAGATAAGCAATGATCAATCACAGAGTTGGTAAGAAATGACGTGAGCCACAGATTATAATGTGCATCTGTGACTTGTGTAGCAATTTGTGAACTGAAGAACCTGTAACCCATTTTGTACTTCATGCAATTACTCATAGTTATTATACTATCATAACTGAAATTTGAACTATGTTATAGAGGGGCTGTCTGCGTTTCAATAAATGCAAGAACCAAAATTTGTGCATTCTGGAGCTGTGAAATGTGAAGATTGCCTGTGATTGTATGTGTATGAGGTGTCATTTCTTTAGTTGTGTTTATTCATTTATTTTCACCTGTTTATAGTCCCTCACTCTTTCAGTTTTACTGAGATATAAATGACATACAGCACTGTATAAATTTAAGGTGTACATCATAATGACTCCACTTGCATATGTCGTGAACAAGTTTTGTTAAGATCCCTCATGCTTAGTGCTTTTAAGTATTGTGAAAGCAAAAACTCTCCTTTACTCAGTGATGTCTACCTAGCACCTGCCATATTGGTAGTATATTGTAGAGTATCAGTAAATAATTGTGAATTAATAGAAAAACTAAATTCTGTCAAATTTTAGGAGAGTTACTTATTGACCTCTGTGAATCTTCTTGGAATTATTACAATAAATTGGTTAAGAGTGTGTCTCTTAAGGATAAATTAATTTTAAAAATGAAAACATAGAAATCTCACCTGTACCATTAGCTAGCTGTATAATCTTAGGCAAGTCCTTTACCCTGTGCCCAGTTTTCTCATCTATGAAAAGGGAGTCATAAAAGTACCTACTTCATAGGATGGAATGAAATCTAAATGAGTTAATGTACACAAAACAATTTGACAATGACAAAAGAGTAACTCTTATACAAATAATAGTAATTCTATTAGAGATTAGACTTTGCAAGAACAGCACTATATATTGCCACCAATAGTTTAATTTACTATTTTCATGTCAGATGGCTACTGAGAAATGACGAAGATTCTAAGGAAAATCGTTATTTCTGAGATATTTTTCTGATGCATGATAACCAGAGATATTTGTTGCATAAGGTTGCATTTTAAACGCCTTCTTAGAAATTGGAATCTGTCTTTTAACTTAATAACTAAGTTGCTTTTATCTTTTTTGATAAAATTTTTTCATGGGAAACTTGTAATCTATTTCTTTCTTTGGTAATAGAAGATTACTCCCATTGCTCCCAGAACTTCCCATTGAATAAATGAATTAGAAAGTAGCTTTGAGTGTGTTCTTTTTCTCCTTTCCTTTTTCACTTTTCCTTAAAGAGAAAGAAACAAATGTCAGGCTTCAATTTTAATTAAGCAATTAACTAAAATGTTATACAGAAAAGACAAGAAAAAAGTTCAATTGTGTAATTTAATTTTAATTGAATGAAAGAAGTTAGTGAAGACTAGCTGCTGTTTCATGAGTCTTTTCATAGGGCAGCGAATGGATTTTGACAGCAGAGACAGGGGTAACATTGAACTAATTCTGTTTAATTAGCATTGTCCAACCTTTCTCAACAGAAAAGCAACACTCTTATTAAATAATAACAAAAGTGCAATAGACTTTGACCCAAAGTAATGAAGATGTGACCTCTACAAACAGACATTTCTTGAGAGTGGACTATCCATGCATCTAAAAGGATTCAAAAATGTATTTAAAAGTAATTATGTCACTTCCAGTTACTCCAGACTACAGCAGCATAGATTCCCTCACCATTCAGTCATAGCCATCACAGATAAGATAGGCACCCATTAACAAGCTAGCGTCACATTCAGTCAAACCTTGTCCATAACCAGCTGTTCATTGTAGTATTTAAGTAAACTTTGTATTGAAATGATAATCTAGAGATTATATTTTTACAGATCATTGGGTATTCTCAAAGTTAACAAACATAAGCAATCAGTGCTAACATCAAAAAACAGAACAGTGCTTGACAAATCACTGTTGTCCTCTTTTCAAGGGCAAGTGCTATTCTGACTTCCTGCACCATAGATTAATGACTTTTGTGGTTTCTGAAATTATGTAAATGACTCAAACAGTATGTCCTCTTTTGGGTAGGCCTTCAATTGCCCCATATTTTGTTTGTGAGATTCCTCCACATTATTACATGCCTTCAAAGTGATTCATTGCTGTATTCTATTGTATTTATGTGCCATATATGTTCATCCATTTTAATATTCATGATAGACATTTTTGCTATTTCCAGTTTTGCAAATTATTAGAGAGAGTATTATGAACATTATAATGCAAAGCTTTTTTGTGAATAAATGAATGAATTTCTCTGGGATATAATATACTTAGGGTGAAGCCACTGGTTAGGCATAAATGCAGCTTTCTTTGCTAATCCCAGAGAGTTTTCCAATAGTTTTGATGCCTAACAGCTTTACTAGCAGTAATTGCAAATTCAGTTGTTCTACATTCTAAGCAACACTTAGAATGAATTTCTTTATTATTTTAGTCATTAGCTAGGTGTGTAAATGTATATGCTAGTGTTTTAATACATATTTCCTGATGACTAGTGAAGTTGACCTGCATTCGTATTTACTGAGTGCAAGATACTTTATTTTGAGAGTGTCTGTTTAAAAATTTTTAACCTTTTGTATAACTTTTTCAATTTTTTCAAATAGATTTGAGAACTACTTTATTTTACAGTTTGTAATTTTGTGTGCTCTTAAGCAAAACCATCTTTGATTACCCAAGGTCACTAAGATGTTCTCCTTGTTTCATTCTGACAGATTTCTTATTTGATTTTTTATATTGAGATCTGTGTACATGAAAGTTATTTTTTTATATAATTTGAGAGAAGGGAAGTAAACATTCATGAGACTACATTTATTTATTTATCTATTTACTTATTTATTTTATTGTTATAAGGACATTTAACATGACTCTACATGCTTACCAAATTTTAGGTATTGTTATAGTTTATGATATTTCTAGAGTCTGGGTATGATGTTGCACAATAGATCTTCAGAACTTATTCATCTTGTATACTTGTTAAATTGCTACTTCCCTCAGTTCCTAACAGTCTTCATTTTATTCTTTGTTTATATTAGCAGAGGTCATTTTTGAGACCCACATAGTAACAGAAGAGGGCGCCATAAAGGAAGAAAAGTTATCTTTACCTATTCCCCAGAACTTTCCTTCAAATTACTCAGAAATTGTTTCTATTAGTTCAGAAATCCCTTCTTATTTAAACATGGAAAATGGAAAAAATTACAATAAAGTTCAAAACAAGACATAAGGATAAAATCTAAAAACTGTATGACATTTTTTCAGTTGATAGCACAAAAGGCAACAAAACAGATGGAAACAAACCAAATATTTCAAAATAAGTCAAAACAAATAAAGGGACTGATTAAAACTTTGAAAGAACAGCATAAATTATACATACAAAAATGAGCATTCCACACAAGCTTTCTGTTTTTAAGTTCTTCATCTAAAGGATGAAAATAATTATTCATACTATATTATTAGAATATTGTGAAAATAGATAGCAAATAAATTTTTTCTTTCTTTCTCTTAACTAGATCATTCCCATTACTATATAAAAACACTCTAATTTCTCCTCTATTAAAATAAAACAAAAACAAAAAAATTGCTCCATTCTCCCAGCAAGTAAGGTCCCCTTTCTTTGCATCTCATAATTGTAAAATTCCCAAGTTAATCTACACACACAGTCTCCAATTCCTTTCTTCTGCTCTTAAACTTACCCCAGTGAGGCTTTAAATTTACCACTCTATGTCATCAAAGTCAGCAACGGAATCTACAATGGTGATTCCATGGAAAATATTCAGATACATGTTGATATTATAGCACTTGACAAAGTTGATCAAATCTTTCATTTGGGCTTCAGTGCCCCACATTCTCCTGAATTTACTCCATCACTGCCAGTCCTCAGTCTCTTTTTCTGGTTCCTCCTCTTCTATCCTTCATCAATATTGCCAGGCCTCCATTTTATTCTTTCTGTCCTCTGCCTACTCATTTTCTATTGGTAATCCCACAGAGCTTCATTGAAATGTGACCAGTTTGCCAGTGAATCCTATACTGATACGTACAATTTAGATCTAACAAATTTGTTCCCCTAATTGAAATATCATATTGAGCGTATTCTAATCTTAATGTATGGTCTAATGAGCCCTGTTCAACCTTCAGTCTTTCCCATCTTGATTATTAGAAACTACATCTTCTTATTCAGGACACAGAAACTGCATCTTCCTCTTGCTCAGGACCCAGCCTCATACATCTTCTTTACTTCCATTTTACACTCATACCGTACAACCAAATTATTGAGAAATCTAATGGTATATATTCAAAATAAAATCTACAATATGACTATATCATGCCACATACACTCCTACCCACCCAAATGAGCCACCAAAGCTCTGACCTAGAATGCTGCCATATTGCCCTAAGTGATCTCCCTGCCTTTATCTTTGCTACTTTATCTTTACTTTGTGCAAAGCTACCCAGCAGCCAGTCAGTTCGTTTCACTCTCTAAATGGCTCCTCATTTCCTTTAGAGCCAAAATCAAAAATTTTGCCTGTCTGATTTACTATTTTTGTTCACTCTACTCCTAGAAGGGTATGATTTTGAAATGAAGAATAAACCACTTTTAAGGTAAAATATTATAATTATACAGCTTCCTGATACCTATAAAGACATTTCATAAAATCTTACTCTTTAAATCCGGTTATCATTTATAGCAGGATAACTTATTGAGTAAACAAAAATTTACATAATAGCTTACCTTTTATCCCCATTCAACTAATATCAAAATAATGAAACTTTGGTAATTTTGAGATTAATTTCATCCTCCAGAGAAATTTTAAAAAACTCAGAGTTGAAGGCTGTGAAATGTACAAAGTACAAGCAATTTGGGTTTCAGGTCATAGAGGATTTGAAGTGTCACAAGGATAAACCATTGATATGATAGGAAGATAAAACGCTTAAGACAAAAAATCTATACTAGTTTTATTCTTCTTCCCTGTTAATAGTCCCTTCACTTCCTCTTAGTGCTAGTGAATAATGATAGGAGCCAGAGGCTTTAGAAATTCTACTAAAAATATAGCTACAAGCCTCTTCCTCTAAGTCAGGTTTAATTCTCAGAATCATGTGCCTCCCTTGGCATTTTGAATCCTATGTGCCCATAAAAATCTACCAAATTTCAGTCTTCCAAACACTTTTTTTAAAATAATTTATATTACCCAGAACCTTAACTACTATGCCCAAAATACAAAATCAGAAGCAGGATCTAAAATGTATCAAAATTTTTTACCTTAGCAGAAAAGGGAGCTAGCTAATGATGGAAAAGGAAGAGAGCAATACTCAACCAGTAAACACTTTTTCTCTATGTTGCACAGCTGTCATTTCTATCCTGTGCTTAAGATTTCAACATAGAGAACTAAGAACAAAATGCATTACCAAAATGTAGGTTTCTTTTCTGCCACTTTCTTGACCTGGCTCTGGCCTAGTTTTTATCTACGTAGCTTACCAATTTTTCTCTATTACTAAATACTGTTTAAATACTAAAGACCTGGAGCAGTCAGCTAAAATTGTAAGTCATTTAAAATGTCTATTTTTTCTTTTAACAGAAACAAAAAGTTTCTATATTCCTTTTCTCAGAAAGTCAGCTCCAAGCTTTTGATTTTCAAGAATTGAAAAAGGAACACTTAAATTTAATTTCCTTAAAACTCTGTATCCTACATATCTCAGAAATTCTTAATGTGCCCCAAGGTTACATAAGAACTCGTGTGAAAAGTAATTTCAGAGAAATTACAAATATCATTCAAAAATATAATTTCTTGTTTTCTATATATTTATATTGTTGATTGCATGTGTTGCTTCCTCTGATGTTTCATATTTTCTATAGTTTTAAAAGTCATTTACTATCATATTAAAAAATCATTTACTCTATTTCATTAACATTAGCAATTACAATAACAATAGTTGACATATTTAGCACTAAATGTACTGAATGTTTATTCCAAATGCTAAATATTTCCTCTCTCCTCTTTTTAATAATAAATGGCTTTAAGATTAAACCTCCCAGTTGTTAGTTCTCTGATTATCAGGATAGTTGTCTTCGTCCTGTCTTGTTCTTCTTCATCTTCACCTTCTCTTGTACCTTCTTTGATTAAGTTTGCACTTTCAAAATATGTCTTGAGTATTTAATAGTGACTAGAGAGGTTGCTGCATATATTCCACTCTATAGAATATAAAATTTAATAAAATCGTATTTTGAATCTCTTATTCTGAATGTCATGACCACAAAACTGTTGGCAACATAAATAGTAAAATTCCAAATTTTAAGGTTATTGAAAATGCTATAATTGATTTAATAGAGGTTAAAGAATAAGCTGAACGAATGGAAAGTTATGCAACTTTCAAGAAGAGTCAGCTTCTTTTTTCAAAGGACTATTTTGTAGAAAATAGAATGATTTAAAATTGAGGATGAAGTAATTGTTGATGTAAACTTTGACAGAATTACATTCACCAATTTTAAAACATGTTTTTATTTATTGAGATAAAAATTTTATTGATTCATAGGACATTCTAAGAATTAAATGTGTGGTTTCACTCTTTAACAAATGCACAATAACATACCACAGCCATCACCAAATTTCAAATAGTCTCCCATCATTGTCCGTTGGCCCCCCTAAATTCTGGTAACCTTATTTCTGTTATCAATGGTCAAGAAATAGTTTTTATTTTGTCTGTTTGCTTTCTGTATATATTTTTTATATTCCATATATGAGATTATCTATTATTTGTCTTCTTATTTCTATATTATTTTATTAGGCATAATCTCTTCTAATCCCATTTATATTATCACAAATGGTGGGGTTTTGTCTTTGTTAGGGCTGTATAGTATTTCACTGGACATATGTACTACATCTTCTTTTTCCATTTATCTGTAAATAGATACTTAGGTTGTTTCCATTTCTTGGCTATTGCAAATAGTACAGTAGTGACATGGGGTCCATATATCTCTTTCAATTATCATTGTGTTCTTCAGGTAAATACCCAGAAGAGAAATAATGGAATCAAATGGAATTTCCATTTTCAATTTTTTGAAGAATCTCAGTACTGTTTTCCATAATAGTTGCACCAATTTACACTCCCAACACTAGTGCAAAAAGATTTCCTTTTCTCTGCATCCTCACCAACACTTGTTGTTTACAGTCTTTTGGTTAATAGCTATTTTCTCAGGTATGAAATGATATCTTATTGTTGTTTTCATTTACATTTCCCTAATGACTAGCGATGTGGATAATCTGTTCATGTGTCTGTTGACTGTCTATATGTCTTCTTTGGAAAAGTGTCAATTCAGACCCTATGACCATTTTTTGGATTGCACATTGTTTTTCTGTTGTTGAGTTTTACTAGCTCTTTATATATTTGATATTAACCCCTTATTGCATATTTGATGTGCAAATATCTTCACCGATTCAATAGAATGTCTTTTCATTTTAATTATAGTTTTTTTTTTAATTTATCTGTTTGGTTTTGTTCGTTTATTTTGTTTTTGCAGAACTTTTGATTGATGTAGTCCCATATGTTTATTTTTGTTTTCCTTGATAATAGAATTAATTCCCCAAAGACAAGTATCAGGCCAATGTATGGAAAGTGTGCTTCTTCTTTATATGACATGGTTTTCTGACTTACAGGAGGGTGATCTGGTTTCATCCTTTTGCATGTATCTGTTGTCCAGTTTTGTGAACACCATTTATTGAAAACATTTTCCATTTCATATTGTGTGCTTTTATCATAAATTAGCTGTCTATATATGTGTGTTTATTTCTGGGAACTCAGTCATTTTGCACTGAATCGTGTTTCTATTTTTATTCCAGTACCATACTGTTTGAATTCCTCTCGTTTTATAGCACAATTTGAAATCATGATGTATGACATTACTTTTATTCCTTTTCCTAATGGTTGCTATGACTATTTGGGAATTTTTTGTGATTCCATAAAATTTAATTTTTTTCTATTTCCTTGAAAAATGTCAACGGAATTATGATAGACATTGCATAAAATTTGTATATTATTTTAGGTAATTAGGTATTTTTTAACAATGTTAATTCTTCTCAACCATGAATGTGGAATATCTTTCATGTCTTTGTAGCTTATTTTTTTAACAGTGTCTTATCATTTTAAGTGTACAGGTCTTTTACCTCCTTTGTTAAGTTTATTTCAATGTATTTATTTTTGTTATGATTGCATATAGAATTGTTTTCTTCTTTTCCTTCCTTCTGATCACTGCATATAAAAATACAACAGATTATTACATAGCTGTTTTGTAGTCTGACAATTACTAGATTTTTTTTGTGCCATTGTTAGGGTTATCTATGTGTTTAATCATGTCATCTTCAAATAGTGAGGGTTTTACTATTCCTTTTCCATTAAAATTTCCTTTATTTATTCTTGTTGCCTAATTTCTCTGTCCATGGCTTCCAATACTATGTTTAAAAGTACTGGTGAGACTGGACACCCTTGTCCTGTACCTGATATTAGAAGAAAAACTTTCAGTTTTTATTTGTTAAGTATGATGCCAGCTATGGGTTTATCATATATGGCCTTTATTATTTGATGTTCCTTCTGTCCCTATTTTATTGGGAGCATTTTCTCATGAATGGGTATTCAACTTTTTGGTCAACATTTGTTTATTCATACTTGAAGAAAATTAAATCTATCTAAATTCAGCATTTTTCTATAGAATATACAAAATTGTGTTACTAACAATCCTCTTTCCCCCACACACTCTCACTCTCCTCTTCCTCTTCTTGTCATTCTCCCTCTACAGCAATTCAGTCTGACTTAGAATATAATTCCAATTTAGTATCACTAGTTTTAGTTTCTTTAGTTTCCTCATCAGTATATACAAGATACTTGTACTTCCTCTCTCTACTGTTAATGTGACAATAACAAGAATGTAAATGACTAGAACATTTTCTGAGAAATAATACACTGTCATTTTCTTTAAAAATATTAAGTAATGTGGGAATAATAAGAAAATATTAAAATTAAATTATATATTGGCATTACTAGTTTCATTACTGCTAAAATGCGTCTGCACTATACTATGCTTGCTAATCTTCAGATGCATAAAGTGAATGACTACTGTAATAAAAGGCAAAGATAGTCAATTCTGGTTAGTTCAGATATTATTTTTATGAGTGGGAATTTAGAGTGGAGAGTCTGTGTCACTGATCAGTGGCAATTTTGTCTCAGCAAGTGAAATTAAGTCAAACATTTTTCTGTCCCTTTGAGATGGACTCTACTGCTCAACATAATTCAGAATGTAACTCATCACTCATTTACATCACTGCTGCCATTCTGAATATCTGTACCAGACTTTGATATGCCATCTTCTTTTTTCATTAGTTTCCCGGTATTTTGGGGCATTTTTGTACTTAGATTTGAGCTTTAAGTATGCATAATATTAGATATTACTGATCTACTATCACAACAAGAAAGTACCATTATACATTTTACATGTTTCCTTTCTTCAGGGGATTATAGATGTTCCTGCAACACAGACAAAATTTAGATGTGTGGAAAACTATAATGCTAATTTAATTGATCAGTTTGTCAATTAATCAGTGGTTTCTTAATTCCCACAAATACATGTATGCAATATAGAGCACTCATTTCAAACACAACCCTTTATACATTTAAAAGTGTTTCTCTATAGTTTTGACTATGAACACCTACTATATGCCAACATATTCAACAGTTAAAGGAAAAATACCTGAGGAACTTTGTTTTTACAATGTCCATAATATGCAACACTACCTTATTTGATAGCACAGTCACTCAAATTATAGTTTATAGGTTGAGATTGTCTAGTAATGAAGTAATGACATAATTTTCTATATTATTATCATTCAAGATAGCTTTTTATAACTAATAAAAGTTTTTTGTTGAGTTTTCTTGCTTGCAGTTAAAATCTTATGCATTTGTCATCATTACAATTTAAATTTTGTTCAATATCCACATTAAAATAATTTATATTGTAGCTAAATATATCATGAAGAAAAGGATAATGGGATATGATAAAAGATATCTTCTCTTTTTGTCTCTTCCTCTTAATGAATCACAATGGTAATTATTCAGAAGGAAATTTAAGATAAATACTTAAGAGACTATTCATTAATTTTTTTTAGGTTAATTAGTAGAAATTCTGTCATCTTTATGAGAGGTTTGCTTGACCATTGTGAATTCAAGATATAATGATCTCCCAATGAAATACTTATTTTTGTAGGATTTAAAAGATTAAAGGTAGTATAATTAGATTGAATTAACTGTCTCATCATAAAATATTAGCATAATTTCTAAAATATATTTTATATTGGAATTGTTGAGAAGACTAAGGTGTACACTAGAAGACAACTGTAAGCACTTCAAAAATTAGATTATATTTCTAATTCAGTTCTGAAGAATAATCATGACTCAGTGAAACATAATACTTCGGTAAGAGCTTCTGAATTGTCTGTCCCACCAATAAAAATAAAAGATCTTTAGGAGGAGGCACATTTGTAAAGGTAAAAACTCATTCATATTAAATCTGAATCAAAAATAACAATATGAATTTATGGTCAATTTCTTAGAGAAAATAACCAACAAAATTGTTACTAGTTTTTTTCCACTGAAGGATTAGATATTTAGTAATGAACATACTAATCATCCGTAGTGTATTTTCTGAAAACCACTTTCAACTAAAGAAACAAATGTCCCTGAAGTAACAGGTCACCCCAGATCTAAAGCTAGAATTTTATGAGTCTAAGAAAACCTTTTCTATGAAGAAGAAAGAATGCTAAGACCTCTAGGGTCTTCTTAAAAGGTCCTAGAAGCCCACTAGAAAATAATTTGACTATCAAAAGGTGCAAGGGCCGTAATGGATTTAAATATATTAAATATGTTTAAACTGTGTTTTTCATGATATGAAAGAAATTCTCCTTTGTTCCCTATCTCAGGGATTCAAATGCAAATACTGGATATGAATTAAGCATCTCATGTATCTTTCCTGGATTAACTTATTTTCATGTATACTAACTACTAAGAAAAGTTGTTCTTCATAAGAGAATTGTGTGAAATTCAGATGTAATAAAAAATTGAAATATTACCATAGTAAACATATATTATATACAGATGTGATTTATAATTAGGCCCACATTAAACATAGCTATCATCTATCTATCTACAGTAATTTTTTAAAGAGGAAGGATGGGAAAGAAGGAAGAAGCATTTAAGGAAGGAAGGAACATCTATATTTAGTCATTCATTTCGGTGTTTCACTCTGTTCCCAGGTCTTGAACCCAGATCATTAGGTTGTGTGTGGCTGCACACCAATATCTCAGCCACCAGAGGCACGAGGGTGTGCCCAAATCTATAAAAAAGTATGATGCAACATTTCTATTTCTTTAAATAAGATTTAAAAAGCAATCATTTAAAATATTACCATAAATAGTGATTTATTGGACTCTGGAATTAGCCAATGACTTTTAAAACCATGAAGTAAAAGCTGTCAGGAAACTTTATAATGCTGGCTCAGGCTGAAAACATCTGAATTCATCGATCAGTGTTAGCTTTGCTAGAAAAGAATGTCTCCCAATAGAATGTAGCAGGCAGTATATACAACTTACAATTAGATTTGGGGGAAAAATAAGAAGAGCAGGGAGCAGACATTTTAGAATCTCTTATATCACTCTTGCATTCCATACCTAGACTAATTCTGACAAATAGTAGACACTAAATAGATGCCTTTTGAATGAATGAATGAATGATTAGTTAAATGCAGACAGAGGGCAATGTTAGAACAATGAAAACAAAGTCATTTAATTTTTGCCTTGCTGACTTTATACAAATTAGAAGATCTTATATCAAGGAAACAAAAAAAAATTTCTGAATAAATGTCTAAACAGAAGCCCTAGCTAGGATTTTTGTAATTGTTAAGCTTTCATGGATTTTTGTTCGACCTTTAGTCACTGTCCTGATTCTCTCAAGAAGGGGATAAATAGCAAATTTTTTACTTACATTTAACTAATTTTAGAATTAAAGTGATTAAACTTCATACTATGTTGTAGATTTATTCTTCATTTTCATTATTCATATTTACTGCAGCATTGTTTTGATGATGATGTTTATATATGCAAAGATTAAAGTCAGCATTCCAATTGCTCTGAGCAATTTAGTTTCAGTCTTTCTTCTTTCATACTAAAATGAAAAAAAAATACATACCAAATTGAAACGTTTATGGAAAAGAATGAAAGAGTATATATTTAAGCTTAGTCTTTAATCAATATAGGTCTTATTGGTCATGACAGATATTGCATTTCATATAAATAGTATACAAAGCTAAAAGAGGACAAATATCTTTCTTTTTAGTATAAATTTCTAAAAGCAGGCATGTCCTGGTAAAGTTGTGGTTGTGCACAGTCCACATACATGCCAAGGTCCCAGGTTTGTGTTCTGGGGCCCGTTGGAAAACCAAAAATGAGCAACTAAATAAAAATGCTTCTTCTCCCTCGCTTTCTGCCTGTCTCTGCTCACATTCATTCCTGCCTGAAACTTTCCTTAAAAAAAAAAGTTTCTAGAAGCAAAAATTGAAGTGAGGCATGTCTGTCTCTAATGCATCACCCTGTCACATACTGTGCATTTGACTGAAAATCGCTAACCCAAACTGATCTTTTAGTAGCTTAGCCAAGCTAGTCATGGGCCTGCTTTGCTCTTGCTGGTCTCTGGGTTAGGGACATTTGTCCCTTCACCTGTGGTTTGTAACACACCTTTTCATCTTTGAGATGTCTTCCCGGTCACAAAACCAAAGCTACCCCATTATTAGCTATCACAATACTTATTTTGTTCATAGCACTTTTTCACAATTCATAGTTTTATCATGTCATTATTTCCTATCTCTCCCACTGGACCAAAAACTCCACAGAAAAGGGTTCATCTGTTCTTCCTCACTATTCTCACTCAGGACTTTGCATACAGTTGTTCAGTTTCTGAAAGAACGAATGTTAACATCTCTTCTATTTTACATATTCTTTTAAATATAAGGACTATGTGAATTATATAAGTGATTCTTATTTCCTACTGATTATCAAAAGTTAGAAAGCTGAGAGCCTATTTTTGGTGGGGTTGGGTCTATGGCATGTAGATTCCCATAAATGCTTATTAAATTATTTAATACATTATTATAAATGAATAGTTAAATAGCCAAAAAGAGGCTAAGGAATGGTAATAAGACAAACTCAGAAATTCAGGATAAATCTTAATTAGAACTGTGATGTACTTCATAAAAACTGCACTGTGATGGTGTGTGCCAGCCTTGATGGTTTTCAAATTCATGATGCTTCAGCAATTCAATAAGGCAGCACATTTGTGCATTGGTTCCACCCTACATACTGATAGTACTTAAATTTGACTCAGATATGCTTCTGAGTGGGTCCATTTAGAGTACAAAGTACAAACATGCATGGAGAGACAAACCAAAATGAAGTCTACGGCACCTTCCATTAGGCCCGTTGCCTGATTTTCATTAGGCCTATTGCCTCCAT
Organism: Solenodon paradoxus; assembly: GCA_004363575.1. Classification (NCBI taxonomy): domain Eukaryota; kingdom Metazoa; phylum Chordata; class Mammalia; order Eulipotyphla; family Solenodontidae; genus Solenodon; species Solenodon paradoxus. The sequence goes on along the minus strand of RJWH01000118.1, from coordinate 210,629 downwards.
CTCATTAGGCCCACTGCCTGGTTTTCATGAGCCTCAGTGCCTAAGATTCATTAGGCCTGTTGCCTGACTTTTATTAGGTACATTACCTGACTCTTATTAGGCCTAATGCCTGATTTCTTTTAGACCCTTGGCACATGGGGCCAGGGCTGATTGTCATGGCTGGTCTATTGATGACTGACTGTCTTTCCCCAAATCAGTGATAACCAGAACTCACATGTTCCATATGGCTGATGAGAGGCTCAGGTGAAGAAAGATTTTCATAAAAAAAAAAGCATTGTTTTTAAGCCTAGTTTTTTGTCCTTACTCATCCATTAGAATCATTAGCTTTTTTGGTTTGAAGCTGCAGAATGAATAAATAAATAAAGGATCCCATTAATTTGAATTCATTTGAATAGGAGCAAAAATAATTTGAATGATGTTATTAGGTTAATTAAATATTTTATTTTCTATTACATTTATTTAATACACATTGTAAAATTGTTGACCTTTCTCACAATGTCTCTTTTGTAAATTACAAAAGAGAATATAGTCTATTGTTTTTAGTTTAGTCACATACTAAATTGAGAGTTAAGTCATTTCAATCCAAACTCAATATATAAATAGAAAAACTATATTATAAACATAAATGTTTATGCTTCTCTTGAGGCATCTCTCTGTGTAATGCCCATATATATTAGCCAGAAATAAGTTTCTTTTAATGTCACATAAGGAAGTTCCTTATACCTTCTTAGGATAATTTTTAATACAATTTAGCATTTAAAAATGAAAAAAATCTATATCTTTCATATATATCTATCTATATTTTTCATAATATGAAAGAAAATGGTTTGTGAAATTGACATATTCCATATAAAAATAAATTTTTTATGTTTTTTATCATAACTGCTCATTTATTTAATAAATACATAGGTTTAGATTATTAATTTCTAGGTGTGACTAACATGATAAATTATATAATATTGACACTTAATGTTATTAGTTATATGCTGTATTTCAAAATGTTTAAAAGTATTGATTACCTAATTAAATAAATTTCAAAATTTGAAAGTTGAAAATTTTTAAATTTGGACTAAATATTGTAACTCATTCTTTTTATTTTATTGAAGGAACATGGTATCATAACATTATGTCGGTTTAAGGTCTGCATCATTATAAATAAAAATCTGTATATAATACATTAAGCTTATTACCAGCAGTCCATCCAATTCTATTTATCAAAGAAACATTAACATTTCCTTGACAGTCTTTAAGATTGCAATTTTCATGGAATTTCATGTCCTCAAAAATTAAAACATTTTTATTTGCTTAAAATGTACTGGGTGCAATAAGTAGAATAATACATTGCCATAATTTCTGATTCGAAATCAGCAATTAGCCTTGAATACCTGGTTACTACACATTTGAAACATCTATTTTAGTTCAGTTAACATGATGAGATACAATCTTCTAATATCTGAATGTTATCCTCAATTGGACTCTTATTGGTGAACTTAATGTAATTTAAACTGATGTTGATTTACAATGATGCATACATTACTAAACATATTTTATAAGATGGTGTTACTTCAGTAAAATGCATTAATAAAATTAAATAAGTGCTGTACTCAAATATTCTAGAAACTATGCTGACAGAATGCAGAGAGCATATTAACTACTGGATGGGATGTTCAACTGATCAGATGGAGGTGCAATTCCTGCTAAAACATCTTTATCATATATACTCACTGGTAAATCTGTCCTAGACCTTGAGAGCTTTGATCTTAAATTTGTGACTTTATTAATCACTTGCATGTGGGAAACTGGCAACCAATAACATTCTCTTTTGACAGTAGTGTTTAGAAGAACTGTTCATTATACATTTGGCACAGAAATTATGACAGCCACATTTGTTCGAAAGACATATTTTGATGAAATGTCTTATTGGGGAGATTCGTGCATCACTCGTGCCCACATGCGTTGATTTATTTCTTGTCAAAACAGTGGTTGCCAACACGTAGTCACAGGTTTCTCTGGATTAAGTTGTATTTAAACACTCCAGAAGAAATAAGCATTCTCCTTAAAATTCTTCTGGGAAGGCAATGCTAAAAAAGGGGTAATCACCTACTGATGTTGACTTTGACACCCACATTGAACTGCATATTGTATACTTCATGGTTTTGTTGATTTAAAGAGGACAGTCTGTAATAATTAGACCCCTATATTTATTTATAGAGAATTTTAAAAGACTAAAGCACATTCCTTAAAAGGGCCTTCAACCAAAATACTCAGGTGTGATTAATTTCATTTACTCTTAGAAAATTTGTCTCCTCCAAAATATATCAGCATTTCTGCTTCATTTTTCTCTAATTCTGTAATAATGTAACAAATTAACTTCTATTTTTGTGAAAGTTAGCCCTTAATTCCAAAATGATTAACGATATAAAAAATTAAACTGTTACTAAAAGGAAAAGCACCTTTCATTCTAGAGTTCAATTTTAATAGTAAAGTGCTTGTCAACAGCAAGCCTCCATTTTTCCTAGGAAGACCTCCATTTTATTTAATTCATTAATTATATTTTTTTAAATATTAGTCGTAACATCATATTCAGGAAAGTTAATGACTGGGCCAGGAAATACTCTGTGCCAGTCAGCATCAAAACCAAATTTCAAATCAATTGATTGAAATGCCAACTATTAGAGATTAGATAATGTGGTTACAAGGTGGCCCCATCGTCTCCACATGCACCTTGTTAGGTCTAATTGCATTGAAATGCACGTTATTCATAGTTAATTTAAAACAGCTGGAGGCATGGCTCATCCCACAAAAGGCTTTTCACCCGTTTGTGACTCTTAGGGAATTACTTCAGGATGTAGACATGAAGATATACAGCATTTTATAAAATAAGAAGAAAAGAAAACTCAAGACTGATATATCTTCTTAGACTTTCAGAGGTTGGAGATGAATTGCAGTTCTAACAAAAGCATTCCTCTTTCACTCTGCTTAACACATGGAAATAGAACTTCAACCTTACATGGAGATCATGTCCAGATGCCTTTGAAATGGAATGGATTCATAGTACTTGCTTTTGGGAAATTTTGAACCATTGATTGAAGCAAATAATTCTATTATTATTTTATGTGTCAAAATGTATTGAATAAAATACACAGAATAAGTTATTCCACCTTCTTACCCCCTTCCCCAGAGTCTGAACTTCCATGCCTTGGAAGATATCTCAGACTTTTTTTTCCTTCGTATCTCCAATCTCTCTTTCTGCCCCTTCCTACTATGTACCGATGACTCCATCTCTCATCAAATCATGTTTGGAGACTTATTCCCCCTTCTGCATCTTGATCAGTGTCATCTCAAATATTACCACCAGCCAGGGTTGCACCATTCAACACTGCTTGTGTCCTTCAACACATTATTGACACCTCTGTCCACCATCAGTTTGTAATGAAAAATATGGTCAAATCCTTTCTTTTAAAAGTTTGAAAGACCAAAGAAGAGTTCTGGGAAAATAGAGTCAGTAAAATCACAGTTCATCTCTTTTATTAGTCACCTTTAATTTTTTCCCCTTTAATTAAATAAGCTTACTATCAGCATAGGCCAGCTGCAGAAATATTCCTTCTAGAACTTTTCTTCTCCATTTTGAAACATGCTATTTTCTAGGAGAGAGATCTCTTTGTTGGTTTAACCCCAATGGGTTAAATTATAAATCTCCCCTTTCAATAATGGAGAATCCCATAATGCTTACTATTTACTCAACACTTAACTTACATTGCTTACGTATGTTCAACAATCTATTGGTGATTTTGCATCCATTTATATGTAGTAATCAGTTCTTTCTAGGTTTCTAAATAATTCTCAGATTCCCTTTTCAATTTTGACCAGAGCTGTTAGGAAGTGTTGACAGAAGTTTGGGCACAATGACAATAGTCATTCAACAATAACCTAAAATACAGCAAATATCTGTTGTCCATTGTGTCAGGCTTTATAATGGATGCTGAGTGAATGATAAATAATGTAGAAGATCATAACTTACAGTAAAGGAACTCAAATTTTGGGGGGGATAAATTCACGACAACCCCAGAAGGAACCTTAAAGGTCATAAAAATATATATTTTCATACTTGAAAATTTTTGTAGGTACATATAATTGAAATTATTACAGCTCTTTAATATTCCATAAAATGAAATTATAGTTAATCAGATAATCTACTATCAGGAAATGTATGTTTTAACTTTTTAATTTTACATAGATTAGTCATCTTTGGAGTATTCCTGCATGTTACCGAACCACAAGAATATAAGTGATGCTAGTGATCTAAAATATTCTCTTGATTTCCTCATTTCCAGAATACTATATTAACTTCAGATATCCTAAGTTTGACTGAAAGAGCTTGTATAAAAAATAGACCAGTGATTCTAAGAAATCTGAGCTTGAATGTACCAAATGATTTCCAGTTGCAGGATATGATAATATTAATATAGATTCACCATGTAATTTGATCAGAATGCTTACTTTGTTTACCCCACAATTCCTAAGTCCATGTACATGTCATGTCTTTTGATGATATTTTAGTTGACTCAAATTCATTACCTTTGAAGTAGGTATGATAGAGTCCATATCAGTGTGTGGCTTAGACATGATTCTGTAAAGACTCGATTCATGATGTTCAAGTCTCTTCTTACAGCTGAAAGCGCTTCCTATATTTGGCTTAAGTTACAACTTTAATATTGTCTTTTGAGTGTGCCTTTTTGTTTTTTATTAAAAGAAAAAAATGCAAGAAAAATATGTCATTGAGATTGATTGTAATGGCCAGCTGTTAGGATCTCAATGGAAGTATTAGAGCCCCTGCCTAAGGTGCATTGAAGAGTGCCAAGCCTCATAGCAACTCAGCTCATCCTAGAAAGCACCATGGCCTGGAGTGAAAGCTGCAATTTAAAAATCTCCCAGAGACCCATTATTTGCAAATCATTGACACAACAAACTGTAACAACCCTGGTCCTCCTTGTCAATGCATGCTTAGGGAGCTTTTCATCCGCAGAACCTTGCATGCTCAATAACTTTCAGTACTAAAAATCCTTATGAAATTTCTGAGGGAAATGAGCAACTGCGCATGGGCCAGAATCTCCTTTACATGTTAAAAAAGAAAATTACTATCAACTAGGCTGATTGGTTGTATCATATGTGGGAAAGACGCGCACAGGTTAAAAATAAGTTTCCGAGTTGCTGTAGTGCTAAAAATAAAGAAAAGTGGTTATTCCATTTTCTCACAGGAAAAGATGCCTGAAAGTTTAGTTGGCATTCTCTCCTCCCCGCTTTTTTTCGCTAAGATCTGAAAAATAGACTAATGATTTTTCCTCCAAATTTGTGGAGAGGAAAATATCACATTGGAGTATCAACCTTTCTGCCAAGTTTAACCACAATAAGAATTTCACAGCTGAAACAATGACTCATAAAACAAAAGATTTGCAGTATAAACACACAAAAAGGTTTAACTGTTAGTAGTCACTGCAGGACAATTATTCTTCAAAAAGGACATATTTAGGTATGAATCCTCCCTATTTTAATAAATGGCACTGGCTAGCTATTTACAGAAAGAACATTTGGTTGAATTTTGTTATCAAAGCTGATAATTACTTCTATGTGTGGTGTCATTGGGAAGAATCTCCAGAATTTGTAAAAATGAGAATTGTATCCTTTTGGATGAAAGGACAGAGAAGAGAAACTTAAGAGTCACTTAGAGTAAAATGAGTAGTATGTTAAACTGCTAGAGACTGAGGATGATGAAATAAGAAACCCTAGACTATGTAAGCAAAATGATTAAAGAAAAAGTCAGGATTCAAAAGGATATGTATACCTGTAGAATATTACAAGAAAGAGGGCTTGATTTGGGTTCTACACAATTTTTTCTTTTGTATCAGCAGTGGGACATATTCTCATTTACATATGGCAATACATTTCTCTCTCAAAGTTTCTCCTAGGTTTTATTGTGATCCCTGTGTTAGAATTCAGACCTGAAATTTCCAAACTATGAAATAAATGGTTTGATCACAGTTAGAGATGACACCAAATAGACAAGTTATGATTCCCTGTCAAGTCTTTTGACTTTAGTCCTTTTTAAATAATCATTAAGTATATATATACGGCATTAATAGTTGTGTTGTGGAACATAGTTTTGACTTACTTTATTTGTCCTATTGTTTTCTTTGTTGTTATCAGGTATGAACTTTTCAGGGTACTCATACCTACTGTATCTTTCAGTCTTTGAACAAACCACAGAAGATAAAATAAGAATGACTGTCCCCATTTCACAGAAAAGTCCTAGTCCCAGGTGTGATAAGTCACTCATCAAAACTATATATTGATGATGGTTTCCTGGCTCTGAGTTCTTTTTATTGGGATAAGTGAAAAGAATACAGATTACACATTTATAGAAAATATAAATGAAATAATGGTTTTCAATGGTTTGATTTTACCTCACAGGGAATATTTGATGATGTCTTCAGAGATTTTTGTCTCCTCTGTGAGGAAAGAGGATGACAGTGAAAACTAGAGGATAGAGACCAGGGATGCTGCTTATCAGTCTAGAAGGTGAAATATAGGCCCTCACTAACAACTGACCTAAACTTTCAATACTGCCAAGGTTGATAAATCATTCAAAAAAAATGTTATGAAAATAGCTAAGAGATGATGTAGATATGTGTAAGGAGAGAGGAAATGGTTTAGATATAAATGATACATAGTTCATAGATCTACATCTAGGTATTGCTACATGAAATCAACCTTACTAGTTTATCTGTTATTTTAAGGAGAATCATCTTTCTCCTTATACTTTTCCCCCCAGCTTTACTGAGATATAAAATATTGTATAATTTTATATAATTTTAAGAAGTAAAACATAATGATTGACATGTGTACATATTGCAAAATGATTACAAGTAAGGTTACTTGACAACATTGGATACTTTTATATCATTTTTTGGTAAAAACTGCATTATCTAGTCTCAGAAAATTTCAAGTATCAATGTAATACTGTTCACTGTTACCATGCTGTTTGTTAGATGCCCAGAGTTTATTCGTCGTATAATGAAAAAGTTAAATACCTTCTGACACTTTCACCCATTTGTATTACTTGCTTCCCTGTCCCAACTCTGAAAACCAGAAACTTAATGTCTCTGTGAATTTGTGTTTTTTATATTCCACATTTGATATCATATAGTACTTATCATTCTCTGTGTGACTTGTTTCACTTAGCATAAGCTCCCAAGTCTCATGACGTTGTTGGCAAATAGCAAACATTTTTGTTTTATGGCTGAATAACATTCCATTGTATGTGTATGTGCATGTGTGTATATACATATATATAACATTTTTTATATCCATTCATTCAACAGACAAATAATTGGCTCCATGTCTTTGCAGATATCTCTTAATGACTGTGATTTTATTTCCTTTGGATTTATGGGTATATATCCAGGTAAGATTACTGGATCATCTAGTAGTAGTTTTTTTTTTTGAGGAGCCTATATATTTTCCTTAGTGGCTGCACCAACGTTGCTGCCAATAGTATGCAAGTATTCCTTTTCTTTTTCTCCACATCTTTGTCAACATTTGATTTCTTTTGTCTTTGTCATAACAGCCACTTTGGTAGGTGTGAGGTGATAACCTCATTGGGATTTTTACTTGTACTTCCCTGATGATTAATGATGTTGAACACTATTTTATATATCCACTGATCACTGACTATCTTCTCTGGAAAAAAATCTATTCAGGCTCTTCACCATTATTATTATTATTATTATTATTATTATTATTATTATTTTGAAGGGAAGGTGCAAGCAGGAATGAAGGCAGTAAGCAGTCAGGCAGAAAGAGAGAAGAAAGAAGTACTTCATTTTATTTAATTGCTGGTTATTCCCCCTGGGCCACGATTTGAACTCAGGGATTTGTAGCATATGTTCTTCTCAGTCAACTGACTTAACCCATACCCCACCTGGGCACATCCTTGGTCTTTTTAAAAATTGTATTATTCGTTCTTTTGTCATTGATTTATATGAGCTTATTCTTTCTTTTCATTGACATATTTACATCCTTTTGGTCATCCTATATTTCCCAGGTACATTCTATTCTCTTTTATTGTTCCAAATCAACACAAAAATCTACAGCTAATCTTCAATATATTATGATTATGAAATTCCCTCTCTTGAAAGTATCCAACATATTTTAATGCATGGCACTTTTATTTTCTGTGTCAAGTAATGAATCAGTTCATTTCCTCTTTAAATTCATGAGTTGTATGAGCGCATTTTTTTCCCCAAATAAACTACTTAAAAAGCAACTTTTAATATTTCTTGTTGAATTGCATTATCTTCAGATTGGATCTGGATGCTAACTCTTGAAAGTTTTCTTATTAGTCGTTATGTGCTAAGTTATTGTTGCCATATATTGTGTATTAAAATGATTATTCCTTGAATATAGAAATTTGTATAGGTATTAGATCAAACTTAGTAACTTGTTTAAATTTTTTATTTACTTGCTCTACTCTTTTTAACATTGTGTTAAAATCACAAACAAAATTATGAATTTACTGATTTCTCTCCTTTTACTTGCTAGGATTCAAATAATATGATTGGGATATATTATAATTATTTATATTCCTTTTATGTGGTTCCTCTAATTATAATGCAATTTCCCTCTTATTGCTTTAGAAAATAATTTACCCGAGTAACATTGTTAAGGAGAACTTTCTATTTTCTTAGTGCTCGTCAAGTAATTTTATTTTTATTCCTTTATTTTCATTTTCAAGAGAGGGAATTGGTTCCTTTATGGTGAATCAAACATTGAACATAATATTGAGTCATATTCTTTTTAGTCAGTAAGATAATTTTGATCTTTTAATAAGTATGTTTAATCATTTGCATTATTTTAACGGAATTGGATTTTATATATTGCTATTTTGTGCTTTCTGCCTACTAGCTTTTTTTAAATTTTCACTCTTCTTTCTCTTCTTCCTTTTCCTTCCCCGCCTCTTCCTCCTCTCCTTTCTTATCAGTTATTAGGGTTAAGGTTTTATTTATGAGCCTCCCTTTTTCCTTCCACTGTTTGGAAACTAAACATTGTATTTCTGATCTTTTAGTGTTTAACCTAAATTTTCAACATGCTAAACATGTCTTATAGAATCTGAAATTGAAAATACCACACAGACAGTCACTGGACCTGCAGGTGGCTTTATTTAATGCCTGCTGAGCTCACCTTTTGCCCATGTGCTTCCCAAGACTCTCGGAGTTCTATCCTGGATAGTGATGATCCACATACGAATCCACAGCTTCAAGCTTCCTTCCAGTCTTCAATCAAGCACAGTACTCCATGGGCTCTCAGTACTAAATACATGTCAAATTCCTAAGACTGACACATTCCAAATCCTGGGTTCAAAAATAAGCAGAACATTCATTTCCTCTTTGTTTTTGGTGTTCCATTTCTAGGTTAGTTAGGGTCAAGGAAACATGATGCCATTAAGTTCTTGTGCCATCTTCGTTAGTGCCCCCATTTTTTTTTTTATTGACTTAACTAAATACGGTTGATGTTAACCTTTCAGCAACAACAGTTTACATTGAGAAATATGATTGAAGTGAAGACACGTAAAAAAAAATTACTCTTCAGGAATCATTTGAATTCTAAACAGTAGCCAAGGAAGGGATAAGAACACTCAAGGAGCTATTACACAGTTGTAGAGTGATGAACAATTGCCTCTGGGAATGGGAAAGAAGAAATAATGGGGCATGCAATAACCCTCTGCTGGACAGAGAAATAAATCAATAGATTATTTAGAACCAAGGAAAGTATGTGGTAGTGGGCAGCAACAAATAATTTTCTTTCCTTTTAAAGTAATTTTACATGTCACACTATTACTATAGTATGTCCACTTTGAGAAAATAGCTATTGTAGTTGAACTATAAGGGTCTGTGAATCATTTTGATATGTGTTCCATTTTGTTTGTCATATGCAACTTTTAAATTTAGTGTAACTCTTTGTAAAATAAACTTGCAAACTGCCTTTGGCATACCCCCACCTCCACCAAAAATGAAATTTAGTGTATATGCAAATAGGAGGTCCCATATTTAAAGGAATATTCTTTTCATTCAATTTGACAAAAGAAAATAGAATGAGAATTAGAAGGGAGAAGACTAGAGAAGAATTTCCGGATAAAGAGCCTGGATCTTATCAATTTCACAGCCCAGGGAAATCATTCACATTTGGGAGTTGTGTGTTATTTTTGAGTTGAAGCAAACAGTAAGAGGGCAGATCACATTACAGAGTATATGATATATTAAAAATTTCCCCCATGCTTAAGACTGTTTTTCCCCCAAATTATAGAAACATATTATATGCTCACAAAAGATAATAAACTGATTGCCTAAGAGAAGCCTGCTTTCTCTCTATTTAACAGGTCTAATATGACCAGCGATACCTCTATTCTCTTATACAGAAAAATTTCCAATGTTGGATTCAAGCACATTCAGAGCGTACAGTGAAGCAGATGACTAATTATCAGAACGTGCTTCCATGACAAGGTGTGCTCGTCATGGCAGTAGTACAGCTAATACAGTAAGGGTCAGTAGATTTTTTTCCACAAAGGCCCAGATAGCAAAATGATTTTGCCTGTGTAGGCCACCCAGGCTCTATGGAAACGATTCAACTTTGCCATCAAAACATGAAAGAAGCCATAGATGAGACATGCATAAATAGGCAGGAGTGTGCCTGACAAAACTTTACTTAAAAAATCAGGTGGCGGGCTGGATTTGTCACACTGGCCATACTTTGCTGAGCCTTGTCTTATAGCTCCAGTGGACCACAAAAGAAAGCAATGTGTGTCTTCAGGCAGATAAGTTTATCATCACACCATTCCACTGGTTGTATGCAACTAGTAAAACACAAAACGGAAACCCAATTTTCCCGCCTTCTATTATAATTACTAGTACAAGACCAAGTCATGATATCCAATTGCTGCCAATTTGAGAAAGATCCAGGAGGCAATAATTTTTAAACCATTCATATTATGTCCCCTGTGACCTTTAAAATATTATCTTTACCACTTTCTGTTTAAAATTTCTCCCTTATCCAGATATATAGAGCCTGAAGTAATGTGGAAAACTGGCAATTTTATGCCACATTTAACTGATAGGGGAAACCAATACAGATAATTTAGGTCCAAAAGTGACTATATTGTCCTTAAATTTCATGATTTGCCTATCTACATACCCCAAATGTACAGAATTATTGCCAACTTCATTTTGGGCTTAACTACATCATGTAATTTTTACTTATCAAAGCAAAGTACAGAAAATAATTGTTCAAAGAATTTAAGTCTACCGAACCACAGAAAAGAGTTAAAGAATTATGCAAATTCATTTATCAACAAAAAAGTCATCACCACAAATTGCTGTGTCCAAATATTTGACCTGAGGGTAAAGATATATATATTAATTCCAGCTTAACTATAGGAGTATCAAAGTCACAGCAAAGTTAAATATATGCAGCAGAAAATAGCAACTTATTACCACGAGATACACACAAAAATCTCACCTTCTTTTGTAAGTCTGCCTTAAGTCCTAAATTCCAGAGAAATAATGTATTCTTGAGTCTGAAATATGACAGAATATGAAATGTGATTAAAAATTGTGTACATTAAATTGTGACACAATTTTATTTTCTCTGTGATATTTGCTATTACAAAATTTTTGAAAAGATAAAATATCTATTATCCATGTCTTCTTAGGCCAATCGTTTTTACACCCTTCTACTTGTGGTCTTGGTGAGAGATGGTCATGGAAGCTGAAAGTTCCTCTTTATAATTACCTCCTCTTCCTGCCATGGGCTCCTGAAAAAAAAAAAGGGAAAACTAAATGATCAACAATATTAAAACTTGGAGGTGAAAATTCGGAAAATTTACTTTAGCATAAGCTATAATAAAAAATGTGTCTTTTGATCAGAACTGTCTAGAAAATATAAAAATTACTCCTTTTCTTTAGTTGACTCAGCTAACTGATCTTACCACCCCTATATAATTACTGATTTTCTATTTCACGTTATCTCACATAGACTTTGTTTTGTTGCAATAAACCCACCTTAAAAAAATAGAACATCAATGCAATTATTTAGATAATTTAGGTCCAAAACATGATTTTTTTCAAGTTACACAAGCAAAATAATTTTAAAAAAATTGTCTGGTTCCCTGGATGATTGCCTTTGGGAGATGCCATTCTATATAAATAAAACATAAGCTATTCATTTCCACACATATCACATAAAGGATATGAAGTACATAACAGCAAAATACCTTGGGAAATAAATTGATTATATGGATGGTTAATACCCACCCAAACTTCTTAGCATTAATCACTGATGTTCTAGGTAAATTAAATCCCCAGCTTATCATAGCTAGGTTTCTTTGTTTCAGTTTTCAAACAGCAGATAGAGAATGTGCTTTGTGGAATTATATGGTTTTTAAAAATATTATTGGTTCAACGATCAGGTCAACAAATAAGATGCAACATAACCGCTCACAACAAAAATATTTGCCTACAATGTGGGAAAATTACCAACTTTGAGATAATCTCTTTTCATATTCATCTTGTCTTTTTATAGGATAACTTTGCAGCTCTTCAAGCATTACTTTCTAGATGTAAGAATGCTATAGCTACACAGATGTGATATCAGAAACCATAAAGGATCCATTAGAATCTATACTTAACTCTTTAATTATTAACAATCTTTTTCAGGGCTCATTTCCACCTTAAGCAAAAACTTCATCTCTCGGCATCATACTACAGCAAGGTGTGGCGACACAATTCATTCTTGTTTGTTAAAAAAGTTGCTTCACTCTGCTAGTATCTTACAATAAACTATGCAGCTTTGATTCACATTTAGGTACTGGAACCAGCAGCCATCCCACCATGACTGGACAGGGAGAGTGGACGACGCATTAGAGAACACGGATTCCTGGCAGTAGGAAACCACAGCAGTCCTGGACTGATGATATCCAGAGATTTCTGGAAAGCAGAAGAGTCTAGCCTCTTTAAATCACTATTTCCACTCATATTTACATGCATACATGTAAACACACATAATTGGTAACATACTGTAATGTTTTGTAATCACTGAAGATTTAACGTACATGCATTCTTACTCTCTGGATAATGCAATTAATTAATAAGGTAATTAATGTTAACAGTTGATGTGCAGTCGTAGCTCCTGAACATTAAATTAACTCAATGCCTCCAAGAGGGAAGGTTCTGGCTAGCACACTGGCTAACATGTTTGAGTTCCCTGGAGGCTCTGTGCCCTCTCATCACTCACAGTCTCTGCCACTTCTTTGTTCGCTAGAGCCCTCTTCTCTTCCCTCTCTCCTTGGGTACATGCTTTTGTTGTCTTCCTTCTAGTCTTCAAGTCATTGAAAATGTTTCCTCTTCAAGCTCATTCTAAATTCAAATCGAAAGAGCTTGATAATCTGGTCCAATGGCAGCCTGTGTTTCCTCTAAAACAGATTAAGCTGTAATATAGTGACATTCATATTCACCAAAGCTAACTTCCTCAGACACTGGCAAAGCCTTGAAGATATGGTAATAGTTTGGGATAGACTAATGATTACCTTTAATTATTTTATTATTTTAACTCCTGCTACTGTACAAGAAAGTAATAGAAAATTTTAAGACTTTTCACAGAAAAATCTGATATTGCTTTTATGACCTTCCTTATGACCACTTCCAATATCATTCTAAAGATTATAATTTGTCATCTTATTTACATCTCTTAAGCACATCTCTTTTCTCAACTTCCCAAGTAACAAAAAATTAAGGTTAATTGCATTAATTCATTCATTATGTTCCTATTGCTAAACATAATCAAGGACAATAATAATAATAATAAAGGATAAGTAAATTCAAATATCCAGCTGCAAGTCAATATGATGAATTGTGTGAAAAACCTCTTTTCTGATTCTCAGCACCATGGCATTTTCAGTGATGAGCGACAGTATAACAAGGGAAGCAGAAGGAAAGATAGAAGGAAAGAAACAACAAACAAGTTTCTCAAGAAACTTTCCTGCAGATTTCTCATATGGGACAATTTATAGAGAATATTTCACAGTGTGATGAATAATATTATCCAAATTGTTATATGAGAAGAGCAGAAATTAAATTTATATAGCCAGTTTTAGTAACTGCATTTGGTAAAAGTGAAAGGTTTAACAATGGAGTGAAATACAGCAAAGGTGACTGAGTGATGTTATCTAATATAATCAAAGAAGAATATCTGATTTACAAAAAAAAAACACCAGATGGGTGGCAGTTGCCTTAGAGACCTCTTCCTTGAGCATGCCTTAGAGGGACTGTTGCTAAAAGCCAAAAAGTGATTAGGCCAAGCTTTTCCTGTAGGAAGTCTTCTTGTACGTAACAATTTTTAAAGATAAATTCCTAAGCTCTGAAACCCTATGTCAGTGCTATCACTTTTATTAAGAGAATTAAGGATTCTCCATGTTATTCTCTGCAGAATGGAGAAATAGCCATCTCTTCAAGAAAGTACCTACAGGAAAGGCAAACAAACTACTTTTAGTTCATATCGGAAATCCCTTTGAAAACATCTCTTGAATAAATTCTATATGACATTTTTAAATTTTCACAGTCTAGCAACCAGGAGAGGGATTTGCAAAAGCGTTCTGACCAGGCGATGCCAAATTCCCATCAAGACAAGAGAGATTCAGCCACAATCCTAAGGAACATGTGAGAGAACACAGATTCACAATCATCAGGAGAAATTAGTGACGAAACACACGTCTAAACCAGTGCCTACATAAGCGCTGTCTTATTTGATACTGACCACATCAGTGCTGGAGCACATCTGGCAGAAATAACGACCTTTGTTTGCCATGAAGCCTTTGTCTAGCAAGAAGGCAACTCATAGACCACATAGTTCTTAAGAATACACCCCCTTAGTTCACCATGAAGAACAACTGACATATCAACACATGAAAATGCATCTGTCTTTTTATTCATTCTGGCAGGTAAACTGTTACTGAAGGCCTCCCCAATGTAGAGCAACCTTAGAGGGCAGAGCATCACTGAATACCATGAAGTTAGTCAGTTTTTAGGAGTGGAAGAGTTTTGATCTTTCCTTCAAAAAGGATAAATGACTTGCAACTTGAACGTCACTAATTATGTTCCTGATGCTCAAATGACATCATTTGCCCTTTAAAGCATGCAAATATTTTCTACCATTTTGTGACCATATGAGCTACATTTTAGAAGTAAACCATCGTTATGCAATTTGCAAAGTATGCTTTAGTTCTTAATGGATTTTGTACAATATAGTTAACATTTCAACAGTGATAGGAAGTAGAATAAATATTAATCTCCCTAGTCAATTAATCTAAGCAGAATTGTCACCCTAAAGTAAATGAGTTTTTATACAGCTGTTACCCTGTGTCAAAAGGAATGGCATAAACAAAATCTGCAATTATGGATTTGGCAGTATGTCAAGAATCTTAGATACATGACCTTCTGACCTTTTAAATATACATATATCTTTTGCAGATCCAAATTATTTTGTATTTTATATAAGTAGAAACACTAAATCTAGGTTCAGAAGAATGTTTCTTGCCTGGCTTGGCTATAATAGGCTCCTAGCCTGAGTGTCTTTTAAGCAGAAGATTGTGATTATAAATCTAAGTAATCTGAGATCAGCAGGAAGCAGCAGGCATAAAAGGGGCTGGGGTAAGGGTGAGGAACCTAAAAATATATCAAGGAGTATGAAAATTAGATGACAAATAGCAGCGTATATATATTGATAACTAAATTATATTTAAATGTGCTTTCAAATATTTCATTATATTATTATGAATTTATCATATTGTACTAGCTTCCTAATTCTGAAATGACACGAGTCAAATTTATTATCTTACACAACTTAAGCAATTATTTATCTTCAAATGAAACAAATTTATTCCAGCAATTCTGGGGGCCAGAAGTCCGATACTGGGCTCACTGAAATAAATATAATAAAAAATCAGCAGGGCAATATTCTTTCTGGAAACTCTTGGTAAAAATCCATTTCCTTGCTTTTTCCAGCTGCTAGAGACTGCCTACATTCCTTGTTTCATGGCTGCAGTTGCCCTTTTTCGAAGTCAGCAAGTCTGGCAAAATACTTTTCATGCTTCCATTTCTTTATCTTCTATCTCCACTTACAAGGGCTTTGGGGATTATACTGCATTTAACTAAATAGCC
Organism: Solenodon paradoxus; assembly: GCA_004363575.1. Lineage (NCBI taxonomy): Eukaryota > Metazoa > Chordata > Mammalia > Eulipotyphla > Solenodontidae > Solenodon > Solenodon paradoxus. Next base: position 194,367 of record RJWH01000118.1, on the reverse strand, counting down.
ATGATTATTGTCCCTTCTCAAGGTCAGCTGTTAAGTATTTTAGTTCCATCTACAAACTAAATTCCCGTTTGCATAATTTCATCTATTCACAGATTCTAGGTATGAAGATATGGGCCTCTTTGCAGGAGCATAGTAGTCTTTCTTCTGTCTACCACACACGTTATTTATGTGAAACACATACTCTTAAATCGCTTTACTTGTTATTACTTTTTATTGATTCATCCTTTTTTAACAGAATATTGTTTCATCTCTTGTATGACATATCCATACCTAAATGTTCAACCCTATAATGTTCAGGCCAGTTCCAACAGATCACTCACTTCTACATATGCTACAGTTTCATGCTTTTATCTTGACTTGGCTGCAAATATTGTCCTTGCTTGCCCTCAGAGGGAGTTCAAACATTACCTGCTCTCTTCCTATTTATCTATATTCTCTTTTATTTTCTCATGAATCCATAATGCTGTTTACTTATATTAATATCAAGTGAATGGCAGCGTTTCATCATGATATATGTGAACAAATTCCTTACATGGAAGCTGCTGAAGAACCAGCCAGGGGAAGAGAACAGAATACTAGGGGGGGAAAAAATGAGTAAAATAAGGCTCCAGAAATTACAGTTAGAAAACGGAAACATACCTATTCATATATGTTGGTTCATGGAGAAAAGGGGATAATTCTTAACTAAATCAGAATGAAAAAAGTGAGACAAATATTTCATCTGGCTACCATATGGACATATTAATATTTACCTCTTACTCAGGAAATGCTATTGTTTTCTTGTAAAAGTCATCTTCAACTATTTTAAGATCAGTATTTCATAACTTTTGAGGCACCACAGTTGAAGGGGGAGTGAGAGCAGAAAAGAGTCTTTAATGTAGTTTCACATATTTAGAAAATATTTATATTTGTTCCACAAACATCAAATCAGGACCAGCTATATAATTTGTGGGGCCCAGTGAAAAATAAAAATCTGGAGCCCTTCTTGAAAACTTATTAAGAATTTCAAGATGTGTTAAGCCGAGCATGGACCCTCCTCAGTGTAGGCCTGTGCAGCTATATATGATGCGCCTGGGAAACTGATATTGCAGCAATCTTTGGTTTTTAACCATGCCTATGCAGAATAACAAAATATTTTACTAAATCTCAGAAATACTGCCTTACATTTTCATCACACTTAAGGACTCAAGTAGAGCATCTTATGTATCAAATATTCTAATTTTTTAGATTAAAATAAATTCAGGGCTAATTTCATCCAATATTACCTGAATATACAGAATGTACATGGATATTGGAGCTAAAATGAGTTGGTTCAAATCCCATCTCTTACCACCTAATAGCTACGTGAACTTGGGAAAAGTACTTAGACTGTTATAATAAGTGCCTCTGTGGCATGGTAAGGGTTAAATAAAATGATACACATGAAATATTAGAACATGCACACCCCGGTGGCCTAGTGGATGAATTTGCTGCTTCTGGCTTGCAGAGTCTGTAAACATACCAAAGACCAGATTTCCCAACCCAGGGATAGGGAGAACCACCAAATGAACAACTAAAGAACTCTTTTTTCAATGTATTAGAACAATCCCTGACATACAGCATTATTTAAAGTCACTATTACTTATTGTTCCCAATTATGAAGATGGTCCCAAGCTTTAACTAACTTACTACCTCCCAACTGGGAAGTGAATTTACTTCCTTTTTTTTTTTTTTTTTTTTCATAATAGGAGACTTATTAAAAAGATAACTTGTTAGTATTTTGAATAACAATTTAAATTAATTTAAATAAAATATTTAAATAAATCATTGAAGTTAAAACTTAAGAGGCAGTGAATTGAATCCTGTTTATATCTTCCATCTGTCAACACGGGTTTGTGAATGTCTCCTTTGTGAAAGACACTGTACTAGACTTTCTTTAAGACTAAAAACTATCAAGCTGATGTGTAATCTATACACAATTTACTACATAAAATCCAGTTCTCTGAAATAGCAGACTATGTGAGCCATTGCATAAGCGGTCTATAGAGTTCAAGTGCAGGTGGGAGGGCGAGTCTGACTTGATTGATTGGGAAATTCTTCTTGGAGGAAATGACATATGGGCTGGGCCTCCATGAAAGTGGATAGAATTTCAAAAGCAAATACCAGGATGAGTGAATCTCCAGAGGGAACAGCATGGATAAAAAGAGAGATGGGAAATATGGTATTTAAAAGTTATGATGTTTTTACTTTTTTATCTTACCTCGTTCTAGACAAGATTTAAAGTATCTCACAAGGATACAGAAATTCCAAGGGTATATGATTAGCAAGTATATTAAAGAACCATTTCAGATATTTCTTAGTGGAGTTTAGGTTTCTATTAATAAGAAACAAAGTTGAAAGTGAATTGGGATCAGAGTTCAGTGGATTTAAAATGACAAAAAAGGAAATTTTCTTTAATTCATAGACAGTCAGAAGTCATGAAAATTGTTGAGAAGATATTAATCTGGCACTTGAATGAGCACCTAGGCAGCAGGTTTGAAGATGGGTTGAAATGAGGGGTAAAAATTATGTAGGAGTAGACTAATTGCAGGAAGAAAATCTAAATGGAGTGAAAGTATTTTGAGTAAGATCATAGCAGTAGGAATGGAAAAAAAAAAAGAGAAAGATGTGACAGAGAAGAATAAAAGCATTCTGGAGAGAAAATTTATTTTAATTAAAGCAGGAACAGAAAGGAAATATCTTGCAGAGCAAGCCGTGTTCATTTTGCTCTTGTTTGTTTTCATTTAAGGTAGATTTAAATGTTCAGGGTCCTTCTGGAAGGTGTAACTTCATCCCCTCCAGCACAACTGCTCGCAGCCATGGGTCTGGGCCCTAAGGGGGAAACAGACAAGTAATCACACTCCCTCTTCATTTAGGCAGGAATGAAAGACTTTGGGGGGGAATACAGATGTGTGCATGTAATAAATCTCAGAAGAGCTGTCCCGGAGAGATTCACAACATAGGATTTGGACAAGAGAAATGAAAATAATTCAATTTGACACTCTGCAGCTATCAAGAACCTTTCAACTGAGAATGCCTGAATATATTCAACTTTCAGTTAGCTATGCTAATCAACCATCCACGTTGTATAAAGAGCAAATAACATAAAGTAGCAGGAAAATCACCATATTCTTTTAATATGTGATTTTCAAAGGTTTATGATTACCACCATGTATAGTTAAAGACACCCTAAACCTGTACATACAGTAATGCCTCATTTTCCCACCTGAAAGAGTTTGGCGGGATGAAGGAAACAACTTGAATACATAAACTTTGAGGCATAGAGAGTAATCAAACAGGGACTAATAATGTTTACTAATTTAATTATTCATGTTAAAATTTAACAAAACAATATGAATTTATCAGATGTTCTCACACTTGAATTTTACGGAATTTTATCAGACTCTACATGATCTCCAATATTGGTGACACCACCCCCGTCATTGCCAGAAATCCCTCCCCTCCTGATTCATCTTCCTCAGTCTTCATAGAGCAGTTTCTGTCAAAGGTGTGTGAATTAATTTTCAGTCCATATATGATGCTGTCACTAGAAATTTTATCTCCAGTTTCAAAAAATCATTCACATACCATTTTGCAGTTTTTTTTCATTTCAGTTATCCAGAAGATATACTTTTATTATCTCAACAAGGTAAACAAATAACCATTTACCTTTAAAAATTTATTTTAAAAGACTTTCACAGTGTGATCTCACAAATCAAGATAAATTGTTCAAGAATAACTAAATTTATTTGTCTCATCTTTAAAAAAACAGATTCCGCTATATGATTATCTATAAATAATCTAAACTGGCATTTTGAAGTTGTCTCAGACTAACGTTTAAAATAAAACAATTTTGCAATCACTCCTTAATATGGCAAACTTAGAATTCAAATATGTATTTCATTCTCTTTAGGTCATGGATTTTTCAGTGAGGAAATAAAAAGGCTTACATTTGGTAATAGATGATAAGTATGAATGTTTTGCAAATATAGCTAATATTTTGTAAATTTATATCGCAAGCTACAAAATGAAACCAAAACATAACAACTCTGTTTACTATAATTAATGTCTCTAACTGTCCTTTTCTAGGTTCCTTTTTGCTAACTACCCCTCTGTGTAGAGCACAGAAAGAAATCATTTTAGCTATTAATGGGATAACTCACAGTATTAGTCACATAATTTATGGAATAAAAAGAAAATACAGGTTTCTCTGTTACAGTATTAACAAAATTTTCAAGATAAGGACAGTAGAGCATTAACATGTTGGGCTCTGCTAATTACAGGGCTTCGGTTAAGTGCACAAGGGGAACCCCTATAAATAGAGTTCTGAAAACTAATGACGCTTGTCCTGAATTGAGATTAAGTAAGAAATGTTCAAATGTACTGACCCCTTTCAAGGGTACACAGAGAATCTTCACATTCCTAAAGGATTTAACGAAAACCTACCTGAAATATCCAGTCTAAATTCGCTTTATTTATTTATTGTTTTTGGAAAAGTACAGACAGAAATGAAGGTGAGTAGACAGGTAGGCAGGAAGAGAGAGGAGGAAGGAGCATTTCTATTTAAATGTTTATCATCGTGTTTGCTCCCCGCATCCGCGGACAGCCAACCCAGGTCTGTTGGACTTTGCCCACAGATATATAACTTCTTGGACACCAGGGTCTGCTGAAATAAGCTCTATTTTTATAATATTTCTTATTTTCTGTAGGTTTATAAACTATAGCTGGTGAGAGAAAAGGAAGGGGAGAAAGAATATAAAATTGGAACAAAAAGTATAGAAGGTGCTGTCACACATTTCATAGCTCATGGAAAACTAAAAGTTTTCCTAGAAGAAAAGAAGTGGTTATTCTCTATTTGTGTATAGCAAGAGTCTGGAAAGCATGTTTTACTATGAATGCTAACCAAATAATATCGCATGTAAATTATCAGTTGTTTGTCAAGGATTTATTTCTATAAAATCATGTGTGTCTCTTCACAAGAAATATCTCACATGCCGTGAAAAATAGCCCATTAGAATCTATTCATCTAAACTACAGTTTTCAGAAATGGAACTTCAGAAAAAGTCCTGTCCAGCTGAGGAAGCACCAAGTAAACATTTCCAGTGGTAAGTCAAACTAACAAAGAAACAAGAATTCGGAGATGAAAGATCATAAGAGGAATTGTAAGTGACAGTAGCAGACTTAAGTTTTCTGATGGACTATTCTTTGAAAATTATTAATTTACACTATTTTAAAATATAAAGACATTGGAACTTGTGAATTTGCACATTTCATGCAATTATTTGACTAAGTGTTTTTAATAAAATCTTACAACTGTAAAGATAATATGTATTGAAGGGAACCTGTTGCCAGAATACAAGACTTCCCTTATTAGCATAATGGGTTGGCATTAGGTCATCATAAAGTGTGACCTTCTGAGGAAAAAAAAAGTTGGATTTAATTGTCTTTAGCTAAAGAAAGAGTATATCTGAGCTAACCACAAAAAGTAAAAACACGAGATCTTATGAAACTATAAATTTAATTGTTGATTGTGTGGTACATTATTAATTTAAAAATAGTTCAAAAGTTCAAATGTAAAATAATTTGAATTAGCATTGTGGTAAACTTCCTTTAAAATGAGTGCTCACTGAAAGCCTGATATCTCCTCAATTTGTAGCAGTGCCCAAACATGCAAACAATCTGGCAGTGTAGGAAACAATGACAAATGAGTCATGTCTCATGAAGGGACAGGCTCCAGAGTCTCCCAGATCTAGACTCTGGAATCATAGGTGTGTCACGTTTTCCTCCTTGAGCTTTTTTTTCTTCATCTGAAAAACAAAGATAATTATCCCACAGGGTCATTAAAAAAAAGAAACAATATGCTATATCCAAATTATAAATTGTTGTCACATTTTAACCACTGAGAAATCGGGATGCATCTTATAATCAATGTTGACATAGATTCAATAAAATGCAATATGTAAAATTCCTGGTTCTTGGAGATACTAACTCTATGTAATTTTAATTGACTTTGTGGTCTTCCTTATGCTCCACTACTTCAGTAATCTTCTGTATTTCTAATGTGTAACCTATTCAGTGAATATTTTCAAATTTATCAACATCGGACTCAATCCCTAACCTGAATTTGAGCATCGAGAGTAAGTATCCCCAGTTAGGTAGGTGTTCATGGGGCAGGGGTTTAATTCCCCTGCCTATTGTATCTAGCATATAAAATGATGAGAACACCTTCTCCATGGGTCATTGTGATGAGTATATGTGACAAATTATGTGGTAAATGTACTTAGCAAAGTGCTTAAAAATGAGTGGAAGAATAGAGCCAAAAATATTTGCTATTTGTACACCAACAAACTTCCTTCTAAGTAATCAGCTGACTCTGTTTGTAAATTTGGATGTTATTAACATTCTCTTTCTAAATCTGTTTTATTTTCTCATTTGTAGAATGGGAATGCTAATAAATTCAACACAGATTGATTCATCTATCAAGTGACTTCATTAGTATACACCTATTAACATATATTAATAATATATATTATGGGTTAATTTATTTAAAGTGCACATAACATAGATATTATATGTAATGTACATTACACATTGAATGCCATAGAGTATGTTATACATGACACATATTTATATATATAATATAATGTGTACCTGTGTACATAATTGAGTAGCTGCCATATTTTCCAAGCCTGGTAATTCAGCTACAATGCATGTAAAGTTCTTGGCTTTATAACCAGCCTGTGCATTCCTCTGTCTCCAGTTCTTAATCTGGAAAGAGAACAATATTACTTATGTCAAACGATTGTTCTAATGAGCTAGCATGTGTAAGAATTTAGAAGAGTGGCTGGTAGAGAATAGGTATAGCTGTTAACATTATTGTTAATTTTCATGCTCAGTATGTGGTCATTAGAGCATAGGTTCTGGAACCAGACTGGTTGGATTAAAATTCCAGGTCCACCATCTACTAATTCTGTGATTTTGAGCTATAAATTAACCTCTTGGGATTCTGTTTTATGATCTTAAAAAAAAAATAGGAGTAATAATTTTCACCTCATGGTGGTTTTTAGGGATAAATATTTTGATATTTTTATAGCACCAAGGCAAGTGGCACATAATAAGTTCTATATAAGCATTTGTTAAATCAGGTTGATAATCAAAATTATGCTTCTAATTATTTGACATTCTAATATAAGCACATCTTATCTATAATGATAGAAATCAGATCAGTGATTTTTAGTGGTAGGTGATAGAAATGGATTTATTGCAAAGCAGCAGAAAGGAAATTTTTGAAATGAAAGCAATGTTCTATATCTTGATTGGACGGTTACATAGGTATCTTTCAAAATTCATGAAACTGCATACTTGGAAATGATTGCATTTATTACATGGATATTGTACTTTAATAAAATTGGGGGCAGGGCTTACTGACAAAAAAATACTTATTTCAACAGCACATAGGCTAACATTGAAATGCTCCAAAAAAGAATGTGGGGACCATACATTGGGTGAGATCATACAAAATACCTTTTGAAATCTTAGGCACCAGTGTATAGATGATGGTACTTATTAGATATGCGATTAAAAGAAGGAACATTCCTCCTATGTGACAGATGAGCCGAATGAAAAATGTGCCCTTGGATGTATCACATCACTCTTCTGAACATTAGTTTCCTCCTTTGTGAGTTATGGGAATTGGGTCATTCCTGAGGCCTTTCACTTCTAAAATTCTTTAGGTTTATGACTTAGAAATACCATGATAATTAGTAACAGCCAGAACTGGAAATACTTTTTTTCTTTCCTTAAAAGAAAACAAAAAAACCTTTTTTACCTTCGGAATAACTACTATTTGGCAACAATTTAAAAGAAGACAAGTATGAGCAATTTTTCTTTGACTCATCACTTGTTGAACCTATAGGGTTAAAAGCTTTATTTGTAAATTGGTATTTTTTAGTTCTTTCTTAAAATTGCTATTGTCTGTGAATATGATGTCTGATTCACTGAGATTGCTTTGGGGGTCTTAAAAAAATAAACTGCACAGCAGTACTATTAGATTCCTCAAATTCCATTTGATGTAGTACTCATTATCAAAAGGTTAATGCCAGAAATAAAGCTAGCCTCACATGCCATTACTACATTTTGAGGGATAGGAGGTGAGCTACTGCTTTCCTGAAAGACAACTTATTTCTGTTTTAAAAGTAATGGGAGAAGCACACTGGCCAAATATTTAGAAACTACTTGATAGTAGCTTTTTTTTTTTTTGACTACCACACATTCAATTTATATTTACATAAAAAACAAATTCTTAAAATTCTGTGTAAGGTGTGGAGAATGAAGGCGATTTTTAAAAATACATATTGTTGCTTTCTTCCTCTCTTGCACAAAAGCTTTTGTTCACCATTATTTGTAGATAAGCTTTTTAGAGTTGTGTAATATAGGTTTTTGCACAGATATTTAAGACAATTATGAAAAATGTGTCCCTTGGTATGTTATTATAACTATATCTTACTATTGTGTGGTTTAAATGAGAAATTTTAGAAGGGTAAAGCCTCCTACATAAGACCATAAATACATACTAAGTGCTCTCTTTTTCCCTAATAGTTCCAATTACCTCATTAATATTTGTTTAGATGCAGCAAGCAGAGAATATACTTCGTAACATCTGTTTGTTGAACGGGGTTTTCACTGAATCACAATTGGCCACTAATAGCTACAACAAAGAAAATTATGAGAAGATTGTTTTCTAAAGCACAAATGCTTTTTGGCTGTTGTTTTCCAGCAGTGAATATGCTTTTAGGAAAGGAAAAAAAAAGAAAGAAAGAAAAGAAATAAACATTAAAGAGAGCAGCACTGCAGCCTCTCTGGCTGTGCATGTCACATATTCTGTGAATGGGAGCATCATTTTGTTACTGGATAGCTAAACAACTGCCTATGTGATCGATAAAGAACATTATCTTAAATCATAGCATGAATTCCCAATATCATACATAAAATCAATAAAACACACAAAGAACAGGACTGAAATTTTCCACTAAAACATTGCCTGCTGTTTTGGAAAATAATATTTAGTAGGTTGGATTTTTTTGTTGTTTTACTAATTATGAGCTCAGTGGCAGTTTATTCTGCAGTAAATCTGCTGGTGTGAGATTAAACCTGTTATTGAACAGAGTTTTGAATCTACTGCAAGGCACTCATCACTGCTGGAGAGTGAACATTGCTGTTATCTCATTTAAAAGTTGGCCAGCAAAGCAGCCCATTTGTTTAAAATGCAATTAAGCTGGTGTCTTGAAGAGAAATTAGCAAGGAGTACTTCATTTTGGAGGCATAAGAGGTCTGTTCGTAGACACATTAATCCTGCGATTTGGGACATCATAGCAATTTGGGACTCTGTTCCGAAAGGCTGTTCGGAACACACAAGCACAAAAGGGGAGAGCTGGATGGGGAGAAAGGTCAGCTCGGCTCTTGATCAAAAGGAATCACGTACACGTGTTCACATCTGAAACCCTCAGCAGAGCCTTACATTTCACGTGCACCAATTGAAGAAATTAAAAAGCAAGTCTAATGAATGTTGCTGCTGAACTGAATAAAAAAGGTCAGCCATTTTTCACATAAAATGTACGTGTGCGACAACCTGTTTTTAGGAGAAAATATATAGTAATTTCACTGCTGGATAATTAGTTTAAAAATGCGTCGTATTGAATCTGTTTTAATTTCACGATGCAATGATTACTACAAAAACAATGGCTGAATATTTGTCATGAAATTTCCCAGAGAATCAGTTCCATGAAGCAGAAAACTTTGTTTTGAACCAGCTCACTTTCAGATTTCTTTTGTGAGTGCTGTTTCTATTTCTAGAAAAAGTAATGGGTTTTTTGCTGATATTATCAAATATAGAATTTTGCAAAAGCGAAGATTTTAGTTCACAGAAAACAAAGGAACTTTACAATGTTTTACTTATTTCCTCAGGTAATCATGCTAATAAGTTATAGCCAGAGATTAAAAATGAAAGCAGAGTTTTGAGGTAATTCCTTAGATGAGTCAAGCAAAAAAATACAGACAAAATTACATTAATTGTTCACAGAAACAACAGATTTTGTGGTGTCAGTAACATCAAGTGATTTTTCCTAAAGTGATGGCATATAGGATATCTGTCTGCTGCAAAAATTAAACGGGCATCTATTTCTCCCAACCACTCCTCTTTATTTGGGTCTATGCTCCCCAAAGTACCGGAATAGTTAGCTCATTATAATGTTTCAATCAATCCTATATGCTGAAGTTGCGTATGCAGTAAAATTTCAGCTCTGCAAGAGCTCTCAATTGACTGTTAGAGATGTTGCAGATTAACTCTTTAAGAACTGGAATTGTCTTTAAATCAGTTTTGCTACAATCTTTCAAAAATATACCCTGTACTTCCCCACCATCTTTATCAAAATATACTAACTCAATTTCACCGCTTCTTAAGCATCAGGTTCATGGTTATAAATATCAGTTGTCAGGATGAGCTGAAACACACATAGAAAAGAAACAGCTTGTGTTTTCAAGGACGCTAGGTTGAAGTGCTCCCGGCAAATTTAATAAAATCCCATTCAAGATGCTGACATTATAACAGCTTCAACAATATTTTATTCAAATTATCAGCTAACCTATCTAAGCCCCTTGAAGGCAGGGGTGGGCTGCATTCATCTTTGTCACCGTAGCAGGAACCACTGTGCCTGGATCATTTAAAACACAATAAGTAACTGGTTTTATCCCCCACTATAAAAATGTAGGTTGCTCTCTATTCTTTACTTCCGATTGTAATTGATGACAACCATCACCTCTGAACTACAACAAATTGCTTGCTAATTTATTTCTGCTTATGTTGTCATTATTATTGTTACTGTTTTCTGTTGACAAAGTCTGAAAGTCCACCTTCTCAAGGCTTTCACCTGCCTGTGGAAGAGCCCTTCTTTTCTTCAGTACTCACTAGCAAATGGCAAATCGTCTCTCTTCTCTTCTCGGTTTAAATCTTGCTACAACAGAAACTGGATTTTTGTTTCACATTAGAGTTTTTCTTTCTTAATTCAAATTACATTTTGGTCTAAATCTAATCTCAAATCCCCACTATATTGGAAATGCAGTTTTTAAAAAGACAAATCTCTATTTCTTTGGCAATGTGTACTTGTACTTTTTTCTTCTGTAACTTATTTTTAATTTTTGTTTTTCAAACGATTATTAATTTAACAGTTTGGCTATGTGTGTCTACACTTTTTTCTTTTTTCATTTTTTTTTAAACGACTATTAACAGCTAGTTGAATTGCATGTCTTGTAAATATATTTTCTTACTTTTTGTACATTTTCTACTGGGTCCTTCCTGTTTTCCTCTAATTGTTTCTGGTTTTTATTTACTAAAAGATGAGTTTAAGAACATGAATTCTGTGTATCATTGTTCTTAAAAAATTTACATACAATTTGCTTTTTCTATTTAACTCAGTTTGGTTTGAGAAGTTGAAATTTCAAATTGTGACATATTTATATCTATATATCTTTCCCTTTGCTATTTCCTTTCATATTAAGATATCAGAAAGATATTCACAAATATTATCTTCTCGCTCTTCATGGTTGGCATTTTTATATTTAACTTTTGGTTCCACTTGGAATGTATTTTCATAAATGACTTGAGATCAGAATCTGAATGGATTTTTATCCAAATAACCAACCAATTGTCCCAGCTCTGTTTACTGAAAAATCCTTTCTTGCCACAGATTTGTTATGCCTCCTTTATCATCCATGATCGGTTACTGGGCTACCTGCCAGTCACCTAGGAATCATATTTAAAGGAAGATGGACCGACCAGTGATTGTGAGATAAAGAAAAGATGGGGATACACATGCTGAAAGCCTTCGAGTAAAGTTTGCTGTGAACACTGACCTGCCCCAAATACCCATATAGCTTTTTATGTGGTTTTATCAGCATTTTCTCAGCTGTCTACATAATGCAACAAAGCTCTGGAGCACAGGAAAAAAAATCATCTTAGCTACTCAATATAAGATGTTTCATTATAGGGAAAGTTGGCGGATAGTCGGGAAATGAGAAGTATGTTAAAAAAAAAATCTATAAGTTACAAGACAGGTTTTTAGCCCATACTTACACTTTGGGATGTTTGTTATCAAAAATATAATTGCCTTGCAATTCACAAAATGGGAAAACATTTGCAGTACATTATCCAACAAAGACTTGTATCTGAAAATCAATGAGATAAAAATAGACAACTAAATAGAAAAATGGGAAAAGACGTGAACTGCACTTTAATAATGAATATATACAAATGGCTAATGAACATATGACAAGTTGCTCAACCTCACTAGTCATTAGAGAAATGCATATTAAAACATCAACTAGATATATTCTCGCCCATCAGAATCACTAAAAATTAAATGAATACCGACTATATTTTGATGACAGTATTAAGAAACTGCAGCTCTCATATCCAGAGCTGGGGAATTTCAATTAGTGTAACTATTTAGATAAGTATACAGTAATATCTACTAAAACTGAACAAATGAATATCCTCTGACCCAGAAATTAACTCGTGGGTATAGACACATAATAAATTCATTTTTCATGATCACCAAAAGACATGTACTAGAACGTTCATCCTTTTCATAATAGCCTTACTCTGGAAACAACCCAAACATCCCTCAGCAGTAGAATGCTAAAGGTAGTACAATCTATTCTGAGAATGGAATACTATATAGCAATGTTTCTGAAAATTATTATGCATTAGAATCATCTAGAGGATTTGTTATGCACAGATAATTGTGACCCATCCCTAGAGTCTATGATTGAGTCTGTGAAGGTGGGGTTCAAGAATGTGCTCAGAAATTTACACTGCTAACAAGTTCCTGAAAGGCTGATATTAATGATCTGGAACACACTGGGAGAATGTGACACAGTCTCATTGCTGTGAGAATGGACAATCTATGCTACCAGAAAAATAAGTATGACTCTCATACACCTGATGTTGAGAGCAAAGAGCCTGGCATTGATTTAATGGCCAAATATGAGGCAAAATAAATTTAGGGTGTTACAAATCAGATCACTAGTCACACTTGGGCAGGGGGGACAGCAGTAACAGAGAAGTTGGCAACAAATCCTTCAGCAGCAAGTCTCTATGTTTTTCTCCCTGTAGGTACTTACTGAATATTTACACGTCGACATATATAATATGTTTGTATCTGTACACACATACTGCTCATTTATGTCTATAGGTCAATAAAAATTAAAATGTATACACTCAGCAAAATTAAAAGTCTATATACTTTTAAGTCTAAATTCTAAAGTATTAAATACATACACACACATTTCTTGGTTCAATCATATGACCATGTGATGCTAATGAATTCTAGTCCAGAATATGTGTTCACATAATTAAATGTCGGATTTTAAAACTTAACCAAGTATTTCTCATAATTAATCAAGATGTGCAGAGCACTGTATTAACAGCTGCCATTTTCAGCTCCAGGTGTGCTCAGGTGAAGGTCTGTCCAGAGTGTTCCCACAGAGCTCAGAGGCCAAGGGGCAGTCTCTATGCTGCAGCCCTGGAGGTGCTCACCTACCAGCTTTCTGAGCTGCTGCCAGGTGGCAGTCTCCTACAGCAGCTTTCAAAGGAATGGAGGAATTGAGGGAATGACAGAAGGAAGCAAGAAAAGGCAGGAAAATAAAGGAAATATTCAGAAGAGTATAGAAAAAGAAAAGAATCTTCCAGCTGAGGCAGAACAACAGAAAGTCCCTTTATAAAGAATAAGTGAACACGGCTCAGTGGTGAAAAGAGAGAAGGGACATGTTTTATTGCTCTTAATGCCTTTCCCTTAGTGGACAAGCTTAACATTGCCCCAAACTAGACTCTGAAGATGGTAACAAGGCTCCTAGGATTTTATTATCCTGTATACTTAGCTGCTGCTATTGTTTCCCTCTCAGGGTCATTTCTCTTCAAAGCCAGGTTAATAAGACAAAAGCAGATCTTTTACAAGGTTAAAGTGGTTTTCACAGAAGAATAAAGAAAACCTTCTGTAACAACCCTACATTCTCTCTATCCACATTCCCCTGGTGCTCAGTATTTCACTGGCCTGGAGGTTAACCTTCTTCAGCTCCTGGGACTTAGCATCACTCACCCGGTCTCAGCCTCTGCAGTGCTCCTTTCATCTGTGTTTTTGAAGACAACCTTACCAGCCCTGGCTAACTCATGAAGGGAAAACTTACCTATATAGGTAGAACTTTAACAACTCGGAGATAAAATTAAAAACCTAAGCTGAAAATAGGGATAAAAAATGTAACTGGGTTGCTTCCTTAGATGTTCTTTTCCTTTGCATCTATGTGCAAGCTAGTGATAATGAATTTCATGCCAGAACTTTAGCTCTTTTACTGCCAAAGGTGTTTGTTCGCTCAGCTACTGAAAGGAATGGGAGTAGAGGGCAAATTGAAAAATACTAATTGCAACTGTCAACTTCTACACAAGCTAAAGCTGCAAATCCAGAGACTAGCCCAACCAACAGAGGTAAGCAATGAGAAAGAATGAATGCTTTTTGAATGCATATCTATGAATTATTTAACCAACAGATCCATAATACTGTACTACGCTATCACAGAGTGCGGATAAGGGAGAAAATGAAGCAGATAGTTAAAGAAAAATGAACGAATGGCAAAATCTTTTCCTTCCATAAATTTTCCACCTAATAGCAAGCAATTAAGAAAGTAAAAGAATGAGGGTCCCAAAATTAATAGACACAAGAGAAAGATATAAGATATAAAAATGTACCTATATTGAAAAAAAGACACACAACAGGCTTTCCTTGAGTCCCCCCAAAACTGAGTGGTTGGAAATTACTTTGCTTAAAATGCCATTCTCTTATTCATGAATTAATCTATAAAGACTGATTGTCTTAAATCTGTCTTTTGTATTTATTAATGCCATTTCTTCCATATTCTTTCTCTATTTCTTCAGATATGTAAACATGTTGTAACATTTTCAGAATTAGGATACATTCTCTTTTATTTATTAGTAGCACTTCAATCTCAAAAATGCACAATTGAAGGCCCCCCGTCCTCTGCTGTAGCTCAGGTAACTAAGGCACAGCAGGCACTAGGGCTAAATCCATGAGATCAGGAGCCATGTCTTTTCCCACTTAGTAGTGCATGTCTCCTGTCTGTCACATTGATAGCATGTAGTAAAATTCAGTATGGATTGGTTTTATAAAAAAAGGGAGATGTAAGCTTTTTAATGTTTTTTTCTTGCAACCTGATAAAAATGTCCCTAGTAGAGCCTCACAACAGAAGATTGTGTGATGTGGGAAACACAGTCCTCGACAACCTTAGTACAATTAAATGTGGGGTGAAGGTATTTACTCCTAGATATTCTACAGTGCGAAACTGTCATGATATGAAGGCATAGTTCCATAACAATAGTTCAATAATAGTCCAAAATAATTCCAGGAGGAAATCAGAACAAGTTAAAAGAAAAGATTACATATCATTCAGTGAATGTATTAAATATACCTTTTACAGCTAAGCATAAAGAGGGACCATCAAAAAGAGCCTAAATTTTAAAATTAATTGATAGTAAAACTACACCTTTAAGAATCAATTCAACCAAGATAAGCTTGGTATTTGCTTATGAAAACTAAGGAACCCAACAAAAACATTATCTGAATAATAATTGAAGCCACTATTCCAGTCAGATTAGTGGTAGATATCTGAAATATAATCAATATCTGAATAAAACTATCCTCACTCTCTCAAATCATGTCTTCTTTATTGATATCTACTTGTGGTGTCCTATACTTTCTTTTTCTGAGTGTACTTAAGAGACTTAGTGGTTCTAAGAAAAGATATTTGCAAATTCTTTTCTGAAACATGTCTGCAGAAATTCGCAAAAAGACATCTCCTGTAAATTAAAATAAAATTCAAAAGTCCTTCATAAGGACTAAAGGACCTAAAGTCCTTCAAAATGATATAAGGATCTAAAATTGTTGGCAATCAATTAAACTAAGTATAAAAATCAATTCATGTGATTAGTCAGAATAGCTCATATTTGAAAGAATATAGTGTTGCCAAGAAAAGCTTTCTCTTCACTAGAAGCGAGAGCTTAAGGGCTACTGGGGGTCAGGTGCCACACTAAAATCTTAAGGCATGTTTGGTAGTCTTTCAGATTAGCTAGAAGAAAAGAAGGCAGGGGAGAGAGCTCACAGAGCAGAAATCATTTTACCACTTGATGTATTATTGAGATATTGATTTGTGTGCATGTTCTTTTATCCTGATTAAGAATGGTCCTCCTTCCAAGAACGTTTGTTAGCAGATGGAACAAGAAGATGTATTCCTGCACATTGGTGGGAGGTGTGGCCATGGCTAGCTTGTGAATTTGATTATTCTCAAAAAAAAAAAGAGCATCTACATGCATATGTACACAAGAATATCCTGAATGTGCAATATGAGATGTTTAAGCCCTGACATGGCATCTAGTGGTAAGAAAGGCAAGAAGCCCAATCCTGAACCCTTGAACTTGTCTGACCCCTCACCTGGAACACTGATCACTAAATTTTAGCCAAATATCTGTGAACAATGCAAGATGTCAGGAGAGAATAAGCAGTGTCCACTTATACCTAATTCATAGCCTTTGCACAGTTCCTGATTTAAAACTAATGAAAGGTATTTTACAAATTTAGAGTTACTTTACAAGTGATTTCAAAACCAGATCAAATATTGAAGTCTGCTTTTAAATTCACAGATACTCACAGAACCTGCTAGATATTTAGCTTCTGAGAATCTGGATCTGACATTCAGAAGACTAGAAATGAAGACTAACTACAGTTTGCTAGTTTCTGAACATGTCCATGGCATGAAATTCTCTCAATTGTAGCGGCAAAGAGCTAGCAGCATCTCAGATGCGACCATGGCAGTCTCCACTATGAAGGGCCAAGGCTTTGGCTGCTGCGGTGAAGTGGACTCATGACAGAGTTTGGTCCTGAACCAGTGACTGCCATCAATGGTGTGATCTCCATTTTAAAAGCTGCTGGGAGCTCAATGAGGGAGCCAAGCCATCTGTAGCCAGGATAGAATGCAAATTTCTCCATTCTCTGGCAATATCGCCATTCAGGGAATTCTGTACCATCCAGTGAAGGGAGCAGGAAATCCCGGAATGAGTGATATTAGAATTCTTGACAATACTGATGAGCCAGGTTTATCTTGTTGTAAATATCTGTTAGACAAGGAAGCCTCAGGGATCCAACGCATTTCTTGAGACTGGAAAAGCATGGTCCAAATGTTTTCTTAGCAGAGCAATTAGAGTTAGAATGAATCCAGTTTATTCCAACGTCAGAAGAAAACTGGAAGATGCATTCAGTCCAAATGACTGCACGCTAGAGAAAACAATGAAGAAAAATTACAGTTTGGAATTAATTAGTTGATAGAGTACTTTAAGATAGGAAAGTACTTGATTTTATGAAAGTATTTGTATTTTTAATTAATTGCTAAGCCGAGCTGCATAATTAGTCGATATTATGATATTTTAATAAAATATAACTTGCTGCCTTAAAATTCTTTAATTATTCCTCATTATGTCCAGGGTAAAGATAACAGTTTCCTAAGTGGTCTCCTTTGCCCCTTCTAGTCTTCATCCCACCATCCTCTTTTTTAACACAAAGCCAGAGAGAACTGTTTAAATGGGAACTAAATCATGACAATTCTCTGCTCAGAATCTTCTAACAGGTCTTACTTACTCAAATAAGAGACCGTTAGTGACCTAGGGGTTCTACGGCAGTCTGCAGGGTTCCCACGTACACGTGCTCTCTGATCTCGTCTACTACTGCTGTCTTCTTCCTCACTTGGGTCACACTAGCCACTTTGCTAATGTCTGAGCATTTCAATGGTGTACTCACTTCAGGGCCTTTTCGTTGCTTTCCCTTTGCCTGCTCCTCTTATGGATGTCCCCTTGGTTTGTTCTCTCAGATGTACTTGGGACCTCTGCTCAAATACCACCTTATGAGTAAGGCAGCCCCTTAACACCCTGTATAAAGAGTAACCAAACCTCAACCCTCATGCTTTCTTGTTTCCCTTGTCTATTTTCTAGTTCTTCACAATAATAAAACCTCTGACATACTAGAAGTGTGTTTATTTATTGTCTCCCCCATCCCATGGAGACTGTCATGTGACCAATATCTGGAACCATTACTTTCTGGTTTATAGCAGGCCCTCATGAGTATTTGCTAAAAAAAGAAATACATAAAATCCACAGTGGGAGCTGTTATTCTATGCAGGTACAAATTGCTGTCCAAACTTTCATTCTCTCCTCACAATTCTGTTTCAGCTACCCTGGTCCCTTTCAAGTTCTTGGAACATTTTATTCTCCTTTCAACATGAAGATTTTTGTCTAAACTTTTCGCTTTGCTTGGATTTTCTTCCATAATTTCTTCCCCTGACAGGTGTCTATGATCCTTCAGGACTAAGCCTAAACACTACGGTGTCAGAGCGAAGATTTTCCTGACCATTTCGCTATATTTAATGTGACCTTCACTAAACTTAACATTCATAATTCTTACCTTTTCTACTAAATCACAAAACTTGTGAGGGTTCTGCTTGTTCACCAGTTATTTCCAAAGATTAACAAATGACTGGGACATAGTGGGAATTTGAAGAAAAAAAAAGACTGGATAACTGAAAATAATATATTGGAATAGGAAAAAAAATTTGAAAATTAGTTCCTGTGTTATGTTCTAATCACTCTGATTGATTAAAGTAATATTAGTTTTTTCTCATACACTTTAACTATGGAAATGCTATACATCATCAGTCCTGGTATCCCTAGAAACCATATTCTTAAAAGAAAATATGTGTATTCCATAGAAAAAAAATCAACTTTATAAACAACAGCAAAAGAACAACAGCAAAAGAAAATATGTGTATTCCATAGGAAAAAATTCAACTTTATAAACAACAGCAAAGGTTAGCTCCATATATAGAGAAACGAGTGTTTTCATTCTAGAAATTATTCACCATACCTAATTAAACTAGGAATTACTGAGTTAAAAGAGAAGAAAAATTAATATGGGAGGATATCCCAGAAGAATCTTCAGGATGCTGATGTCGGACTCCAGTTCCTTACTGGGTGGTATTACTTGAATGAATTTGCCATGGTTTTTGGTTTTATGGATATGAAAACAATTTATAAGTGAACATAGAAATATTTAGATTCTTAAAAACAAATACATAACAAGATTTATTGAAAAAACAGGTGAAATAGAATGCAAAATCAATTCAAAAGCAAGGAATATCATGTTATGGTGACAAAGATGCTTGTATGTCCTCTTCAAGGTCACTTTTTCTTCTGGTATCTGGTAAGATGAATTATTAAATCAAAGGACAACTCAGTAATTGCAGAATCAGAGTAGTGTGACCCAAGGTCTGGAGGATAGTTGCCTAGCTCTTAAGAGGGATAATTGGTGACTAGGGTCAGTACCTCCTGGTCTCTCTATTGTCACCTAGATTGTGCAGGAAGTTTGACTTTTGGAAACCAACTGGCTACATGACTGTTCCCTTTACATGATGTATGCTAATGGCAGATGTGACAATTTTGCTAATTAAGTGATAGTCTAGCATGTTCCCATGGAACTAGAAAACATTTTGCTAAGTGTTGTTTTCAAGTCATGTAATTCTCACTGGACAGCCTTATTTCCCTTTTCTCTGAGTACTTGGGGAGCTTTTATTGCTCAACTGAGACAACATGGAAATAAATTCCTCTACACCCACCTAAGGCGCTGGAAATTTGTATAACTCACTAGATACTACAGGGTATTTCTAAAAGTTACTGTCCCATGTTAACATTTTCTTTCTCTAATGAGAAGCATTGCTCAGAAGTCTCCCTATTCATTCTGAATAATGGCTGGCAGAGAATTCAGGTTATAACTAGGAAGGCAGAGGTATGAACTAAAGCCAAGAGTACATGTTGAGCCTCTATAGACTCATTCATATTTTTCCATAGAAAAGAGATTCTTTTCATGGTTTTCTTAAAATAGGAGATGAGTTGGTGAAGTGTGTGTATTTGTGTGTGTATGCATATATATGAATATGTGTGTCTGTATGCATTGTTAGGTCTCAGTGTCTTCTCTCTGCAATTGTCATGCTTATGTCCTGAATGAAAATAAACCACAGATTCAATAGCATATACCTTGCTAGTTGAGCCAGATGAGTACTAAGTGGTAAGTCCTCTTTCAATGGCTAGCGAAGAGAAGAACTCATTCTGACAGTAGATTGGGCAAGGAAAAAAACTTTCAATTCCTCCCAGGTTAGCTCTGGGCTATTTCTCTTTCAGATGAATGCTATCACAGATGGGCTGAGAAACACCACACAGAGGCCCTGTCTCTGCCCTTACAAAGGGCCAGTAACGGACCAGGGCATTTTATGCCTTTATGTGGCGCCTCCTGAGTCAGACTGAATAGCTCTCAGCTAAAATTGCCAATGGATAAAAGATTTCTTTAGAAATGGCCCTTGGATGAAAAGTCTTGGGATTTTTTTTAGGATTATAACCCTTCAGCCAAATCCCATTATGTTCTATTTCTGACTTTGAATTATAGGGAACTACAGAGATAAAGCCATTCTAGAGAGAAGAGAGAGAAAGTTTGCTTTGGAGGGAGAGAAATGACTTAGTGTTCTGTCTTAGCATAAAGAAAAAGAAAAAAAAAAAAAAGTCTAGTTTCTTTAACAGAGGCTTCTGTGAAATGAAAGCGCAACTCTTGGGGGGAAGGTTCAGACACCATTGTGAGCAGGAAGTTGGCTGTGACAGTGCAGCC
Organism: Solenodon paradoxus; assembly: GCA_004363575.1. Lineage (NCBI taxonomy): Eukaryota > Metazoa > Chordata > Mammalia > Eulipotyphla > Solenodontidae > Solenodon > Solenodon paradoxus. Next base: position 173,533 of record RJWH01000118.1, on the reverse strand, counting down.
TCACCATGGAGTAGGTGGAAGACCCTGTTGTCACACATCATAAACGCTTAGGCCACATTCTGTGTGATAAGACCAGAGGGTCAGCAATTAAATATGTTAGGAGATGTCTCTCACTCTTCTTCTCTAAGTAACCTTTAATAATTTTTTCAGTTGTAGCTATAGGCCCTTTACTGTCCATTTTTTCCTTATTTACCATTTTATTAAACATTTCCTTGCACTCTTATCTTGAGAGTTTAATCGTCATTAATCGGGTAATTGTCACATAACTGCAAAGAAATTCACTACCAGTGTCATCAGATGTCAGAAGAAGGAAATGGGAGCATGAAGAGGTTAAGTGAATTGCTGAAATTCACTTAAACCAGCAACCAGACCAGAAGCTCTTCAAGTATGATTCTTTGTCTCCAGTGAACCCTAGGAATGGATGGCCACATGAATTTGAATTTTTACTTTGAGTGATTTGCGGGGGAGGGTCACACTTTCTCTCTAGCTTTTCTCCATGTACCAATGAGTACGGGTCTTACAGATGTTTGTATGGGGATCTCTTAGAACAGGTGCTTTCTCAGCCATCACATTCAGAATAATGCACATTTGAGAAATTATTGCTGGAGAGTACAAGAATGTCAGGGAAAAAAAAGATATCTTCTCAGTAGTAAATTTTATACCTCTCTTCATTATCCAGAATGAACACATATCCCAAACCATAATCACAAGAAAAGTACATGCTGAAAAACATGTATACATACACATTTGAAAATTGCACATACTTCCTTCATCCTAGATCAATGCTTCTTGACTATAGTTACATTGAGTTAATGGTCTAAAGGGATTACACTGAAATACAAAATGAGAAATTTTATTTCCCAAATTTGGTGGTTTATAATATTTTTATTACAAGGAAAATTTGTCTTCCAGATTTATTCTCCTCCCCTTTTCCTTCACTTGGGAAAAGTGACATGAGTTTATGGAGGTAGAGGTGGCTTACAAATAACATCCCTGTAAGTATTATAAATATCACTACTCAATGAAATGGTTTAAAAGGACTAAGAAGTTGGGCTTTTCCGATGCTTTGACTTTCTGCATTTAAGACCTATTTTTCATTTAGACAGAAAACAATGGACAAAGCATTATAATAGTTGGAAGATAAAAATCTTCAGTACATCAAAAATGGGACTATCTTATAACCCCTCTACGTCCCCAACTTTCCTGTCTTGTTTTATTTTTAAATAGACTGTGCACTCAGGATAACTGGGGCCAGTATTGCCATGTCAAATTTTAATAATTTTGAAGTAGGACCTGCATTTTCATTTTGCACTGAGTCTTACAAATAATGCAGCCAATCCTGCTCCATATTCCAAAACCTGTAGGAAGCTATTATAAGCCTTGTTTCCCTCGATGCTACACCTACCGTACCTCTGGTGGTTAATTGCTTTTTTACCTGGTCTCTGCTGTTCAAGAATGTCATTATCCCCCACTGACCTTAGAGAACCGGTAGTAGAGCTCTGGTCTATGTAAGGCAGCTGTCACTGACACTCTCAGCTGTGTGGATGCCCCTTCACTTGCATGTTTCCTGTTGTTTTATTGAAGAGAATGTACTGTGAACCTTTCCAACGAACATACTTAACTGCTGGTTTCTCAAGTCTCATACAATAAATCTATTCTCGTATTCTGTATCTCTCAGTCATTTAACTCCTTCTTCAATATTCTGCCAAAGTAGACCAGGTGCATTCGTCTTTTATTGTAGCCCATTATTTTCATCCAAGCTTTATATTAGGACTGGCTCCAGTTATCCTTGCCAGGACATTGAATCCCAAGTCATAGGACATTTTCCCCATATCAATAAATATCTAATACTTAACCTTACAGTCTACTCTTCATTCCTAGTCCAGAATCTTCAAGTTCTATGCTCAGCACATTCTAATGTTATTTGCATTATTTTGACCAGATCCTTTTACTTTCTTATTGAATAACCTCTTCTTTCTCATAACACAGATAGCACTTCCCCAATGGTACCATGCTGAGACCAGTTATTCGTTTAAGGGAAATTGGGCAACAAGGCACAGATCTTGAGGAAGTTGAGCATTATCTTGCAAGAAAAGCCCCTGAAGTGCAGAATATGCCTGACCTCTAGGTAAAAGGAAGCTATTTCCCCCTAGCAAGTACAGCATATTTGCCAATCCAAGGGATTCATAAAAATTACGGGGTTTGATATTTGCAGTGTGCTGACTCAGAAATCTCCATCTATGACTAGCACAGAAAGCTTAATGGAGTTGTGTTTGTTTGTTCATTTAGATAGTTCTACCACCTTCATAAGCAAATTTTGATCATGATTTTCAGAACACTCTTTTCCAAGAACAGGAATTTGGATTTCTTTAAATGCAGCCATATTTTCTGGTTTTCACACTATGTCTTAGGTTGATAGTTGGCTTACTTAAATCTGTCATTTTCTTCAGTCAGAGCTTATATGGCAGTTAACAAAAATAAAATCAATCACTCCAGAAGTCTTATAATTATCCTTTCTTCTATATCCCTGAAGTGCATAAAACAGGGTATTACCTTGTATCTATACCTAATCTCAGCAGAGGTAGGGAGTCTTTTCCTGTGTTATAACATGCCAGATGTTACCACCACCCCACTCAGTGAGGTCCTTATTTTATAAAACCACTTCCAGAATTGTATTCTAAGAATCTATTTCCTAAGAATTCCTTCAATAATCACTGTTTTTATTTTATCCTTCAAAAGCAAGTACTAAGACTAGGATCAAGTTCAAGAAGTTTATTTGTGGGAGTGACACCATAAACACTATAGGGTAGTAGGAAGTGATACAGAGAAAAGAAAGTCAATTAAAGGTGTTATTACTAGGGAGTGTGATCCCACAGGACAACTATGAGAAATCATGTGGGACTAGTATCTCAACGTTATCCCACCTGAAGGGCAAATAAGGAGGGATTTTCAGTCACTCCCTCAATGCCCACCAGTCACAGGTTTAATGCTATTTCCAGGGCTATAAGCAGCACACTGAGATTATCTACTTCAGTTTTCTTTTACCTATAATATAAAGTATTTTAATATAAAGTCTTAGGAGACTTTATATTCATTGAAAATTTTTCAAACCTGATTTCTCCATTACTTTTAGTTATAGATCCATTGATTTGGCCATATAGTTTTTCCCTCTTGCTTGATCCTTTTCCACTTCTGGTCCTTTCTCTGGATTGTTCCAGCTAACTATACTAAACACAACTCTCTCTTTTGACAAATGTTCAAGTCTTCTCTACTGTTCAAATACAATCTTCCTAAATGTCCTTTCTGCAAAGCTTCCAATGTGATGAATTATTTACTCTGTGCAAGTAACTATGGTGATATTAGTAAGGAAGTCAAAATCATGAATGTGGAAGGACTAAAGTAATCACTTTTGAAATGCATCTTAAAAGTTGGGTAGATTTCTTCTAGGTAGGAAACAGTTCAAAACGGTGTGTCAAGTATAATGAAATGAATAAGATCATGGCTTCCATGGACCCAAAATGTGAGATTCCAATAAGACTTTAGAGTGAGAGGGTAGGAATGGTGGTAAAATCAGCTACATAGGTTATGGGTCTGGATTTTGCAAAACCTTGGCACAATATATATTGACCTTATTGTACAGAAAAGAAATACAATTTGCTTCAGCTTTATATTCATTCAAAGTCTTTCAGACTTCATCTCTGGAATAGAAATGTGGAATTCTGATTTTACTATATAAGAAAGAAGACATGTCATAATTATATAAATAACTTAATGACATTTGTATTTTAGAAATTATTGGGTGGGAGGGAACAGGTAAATCAGTAGAATGCATTGAAAGACCAATTATCATGCCATTGCAATAATTCTTGGAATACAGCTTGGGAAAATGAATTTGAAAAAAGCAGGATATTGATATGAGAGACTATTTGGGAAAAAAACACTTTTGGAAAGAAATATAAATGTCACATGTATAAGAATTTTTGTCTCATTTGATCAGTGTTGTGACCTTGGTCTGTATAATATTTCCATGCACATGAATGAATAAAATAATAAATGACTGAAATGGTCACACTCTTCTCCAAATTTTCATAGTAGCCTTTAAGCCACCTATTGATACTGACTTTATATTGTAATGATTTCTTTAAATCCTGTGTCTTTCACTATCAGGTTTGCCAACAGAAAAAAACATCACTTTTATACAGTATATGGGTAAACTAAAGAGGATTTGAATCTTTTGATAAGGTTCAATAATCTTTTCATATTTTTCTTTATATTATGTAATTATGATATTAATATGCAAATAATTAGGTAAATATAAATATCGGATGAGTATAAAATTTCTAAAGAAGTTGTTTTAAAATTTAAAAACTTTTTTCTATTATCAGTAATGCCTATTTCTCTAGCCTCAATATAAAAATGTAAGCTCTAGCCTATCCTTCTAAAAACAGAAGCTGATTATGATTGATAATCCTTAGAGTGCTCACAAAACAATTGTAATGTAGTGGATAGAGTGAAGGGGACAGATGTGGAAGAACCAGATTAATCTCATAAAATTATTAATTCTTACTATTCTATTTTAATTTGAAAACTTAATTATTTGAATCTAAAGTTTCTCCTTTAAAAAATAGAGCCGATTACCTTGTTACAGGATTAATAAGAAAATATACAAATAAGTTCTTTGTTCATTGTACTTTTATGAGACTCCACATGCATGTGTTAAGCAAACAATATAAATGGTATTTTCTACGAGAGTTTATTTTGAAAGTACTATGAACTTTGAGAGACTGAATTACAAAACACAAAATGCTGTAGTCGTTTATGAATTAGTTTTGTGGGATGTTCACATGTCTTGTCGAGGCTCATCCAACTGATTAAATTTATTTTTTGATTTAGAAAATGTTTTCAAATATGTTAATACATGTGTAGAAATGCATATGAATAAATATGCAATTTCAGTTGCTCACCAAACATTTATTAGTTGTGGTTATGAAGCTGACAAAAATTTAGGCTCAGGAAATAAGGCAGCAAATTAGACACAAAAGGTCTTTGTCTCATGGGGTGTGTGTGTGTGTGTGTGTGTGTGTGTGTGTGTGTGTATGTGTACACATGTGCACACACAAGCTTATGCATCTGTTTGATGTTTATCTAGGCCATAGAGCGCTAAAATGCTACACTGCACTATATTTACTTAGAAATCGACATCCAAATGAAATCAAAAGGATTTATTTCTTAACCATCTCAAAGGTACTATTTTTCAAAGAAAAAAAAAAAACCTAAAACAAGGGAACATGATAGTCATGATTATTCCATAATGGCAAATGATTTGGGGGAAAAATGAACAAGACAGACAAAGGAGACTAAGCAAGCTGAGTGATGAATGAGATGATATTAAAATTTCTGGCAGATATCATAGGTCATACTAAACACAGAAGGGGAGATTCATTTTGGTACATAAAAATATGGCATTTCCATTCAAAGGAACTACTCCCTATATTTGCTCTATTACAAAGCTATTACCTCCTATTAAACTAAAAATTAAATTCTCAAGCTCAAAAAAGCTTATGGAATTAATTATGGTGATATGTGAAGGGAAAAGAGGAGGTGTTTCCATGGGACTGCCAGTGTTTAGGAGGAAATGAATAGAATGGAAGAAACATCTCCATTTGGGGTTTGTAAAAGACTTTCCAAGAGAATTATCCAGATATTTTAGAAATGAACTGAGTTTGGTTGTTATATATAAAATAAGTGCCCTCAGGTAATTTCAGGCAAATTGTAAAAAGAGCTGGGCTTTTTTTTTCCCTGACCCTTTACTCAATATTTTGGTCATTTCCAGCAGATGACCCTGGCTACAGGGATTTGTGAGTGGGGTGTGGAAATTTTTCTGATGGAATGATCCCATAAGATCGTGCTTTACAATGAAATGGAAATGATCTCTCTAAGTGACTTTCAATCAAATAAGCAAACAAACAAACAAAAATGAAGCGAAAGTGTGTGACACAAAGTATTACAGATAGCACTCAGAGATTTCCAAAATGAACTCTTAAATCATCAAGGGCAACATCTTAATGCTGATGATTAGAATGTGTCTCCTTTATCCATATTTACACAATCATTGGCTGCTCCTTCACTTTTCTTCTTGTTTATTTAATTATTTTTTTGCCAGAAAGTCAGATCAATGGGGTAAATGGCAGTTTAAAAGCAATAAAGTAAGAAAAAATCATGGAAAGAGGTATTGAAATCAAAAGATGAATGTTTATAATATTGTGCAGGGTAGAGAGTAATCCAGGCAAACTGGATCAGACACAGGGTGATGAGAGGGACTCTATTAAAGTCTTCAAAAAGTCTTTGGGGCTGTGGACACAAAGAAGTCACCAGAGGCCTAAATGTGTTATATGTCATGCCTCCAGAATTGAGTCTCCTACCAATTGTCTGTGGCTTATTAAAACAGACATTGGCCCAATTGTCATGCTCTTTTGCTGTAGGGTATATAAACTCTTCTGAGACCCACAATAGATGAAAACAGAGCTACAACAATATTCTAATCATGCTACGTATATGATTATCTCTAGTTTCAGATAATTTTAATTCTACAACTTTGTAAAGGTGAATCTAATTTCTATAATTTCATAAGGTGCACAAAACCTTAATAATGTGTATGACTATTCAAGTCACATAATTCAGACTTTAAGTAGAAGCAAAAATTACTCAAGGTTTTAGGATGGTCTCCAAACCTTAGAGCAAACACCCCATGAGATCTTTAATGTCATTACAAAGCAAAGGAGTCTAAGTTTATAAGTTCCCTTCTGAAACACCCTAACACGGTGAAGTACGTGCTGATTGATTTATCCCTTCTGGAAGAATAAAAGGTTGCATTGGACCTGGTGAGATTTTAACCTGTGATCCTAGAGAATCTTCCAGTGCTTCAAACCTGAAGTTTGATGTGTAACCTACTGGTTTAAAAGGACCCAACGTATTAGTTCTTGAGAGTCTGACATAGTGGGTGGGTACATCAGACATCAGAAAGAACAATTTAGTCAGCAAGACACCTATATTCCTTGTTCTAATCATAAAAAGGTGATCTTTCCAAGAGCTACCACAAGGAAAATTCCGATACACACGGAGTAAGAGCAAATCACATTGTTGAATTTTCCTTTACTGAGCATCAGCCTGAATTTAGAAAAGGACCTCAAGTGTTTTTGAGGATGTGATGCTTTATTTTATTAGTAAAGTATTTGATGTGTAGGTTATGCTCAAATCTGTATGCTATTATTGTTGAATGCACATCATTCTTCAGGTCAAAATGCAATATTATGTATCTTGATTTAACTGATATTCTTCAGTATCACAGGCAGAGTAATGCATATTCCCTGAAGCATAAGTCAGTATTTTACATGAATTGCTAATATATTAGTTCTTAAGAACTTTCACACATGCTATGCTTACTCATCACCATTCCCTGCCATCCCACCAAGATGCCAACATTTAAACTAGTAGAGTACTTTTAATATTTTGTTCCTTTCGGGTTGTTGTTTTGAGCCAAAGCTACCCGATTGTATATTTTCACACTTTTTTTGCTTATCAGCTATTTTTGTTTTTTAGGAAGGGAGAGAAGGAAGCAACGGGGGAGAGAAGGAAAGGAAAGAGAGGGAGGGAAACAGAGAAAGAGGCAGACAGAGACAGAGAGTCAGAGACAGAAAGAGACAGACAACACAGAGAGAGAGAGAATTTTTCAGAGAACACAGTCTGTTTGGATGATGATGTAAGTTTCAGAGCAACAAAGTTTTTTTCTCATCAGAAACAGTATCAATCAGATACAGTATCAACAGTATCAATGACTCTTTGCTAGACAATTTTGTTGGTCTTTTTCTTAGCCACTGTTACCCACTTAAGTTACCCCAGTCATAAGCTTCACTCTGGAGTTAATCCAATTTGGATCTGCCAAAACAAGCAGACAGCTTTACATACAAGCATGCATACATACATACATACTCACATACATGCACACATACACACATACATACACACACAGCTTAAAAAAATCTAAGATCAAAATATTTTCCTTTCAAAGTCATCTTGCCTCTATTTTCTTGTTTCTTCCTTATCTCTCCTCTAATTTTACCATTCTACTACTCTTCTCAAGAAAATGAGTCTACTTTTATAATAACAGAAATAAAAAAATAAATTTAACAAAACTTTAGCACATATAATGTCCTCCCAATTCCCCAGCCCTTCCTCCAAAAAGAAATTAAGAGTTTTTCTGCAAGCGTACCACCATACAACTATGTATTTAACACATCTATACAATTTATTGAAATATTATTTTGATGAAAGCTGCTATTTTGCATCTTGAATGTTTTAATTGCCTAGTAACAAGTCTTGCCACTTAAAATGTATATTGGGAAAATAAAATTCTCCCTTCTATGCCTATGATTGCCTATAATTCACTGTGCTCTCATTTGCCAGATTAAACACAAGATGCCCAGTTAAATTTGAGTTTCAGATAAAGAATAAATCACTTTTGGCACACTCTGGGAGAGTAGCGGTTAGGTCAATTGACTCCAAAGGAGTGAAGACCAGATATTCCTGGATTCAAGTCCCAGGTCCAGGGGGAAACATCAGTGTTAACAACTAAATAAAAACAAAATAAAGAGCTTCTTTCTTCTCTCTTTCTGCCTACCTGATTATTCGCCTTCATTATTGCCTTACATTCATGTAAAATATAATGATTATATTAGGCTTGGTTCAGAACACTCTTATAAAAGCTGCTTTTTCAATATTGTTTCTCCTTAATTGAGACTGGTGATATTTATGCCAATGAAAGTATCTGGTATATAACTAAGAATTTTTTATTATATTTAAAGAAAGGTGCAAGCAAGAATGAAGCAAGTAGAGAGGCAGGCAAGCAGAAAGAGACAGAGAAGGAAGAGGCAATTTTTTATTTTATTTAGTCATTCATCTTGGTTATCCTGTGACCCAAATGATGGATTTGAGAACCCGGGTCCTAGAAATGAACGTGGACTGCGCGTGCTGCAGGCTGCAGGCTTAACTGATAGGTCACCAGGGCTGCATGGAAATTTCTTTAATAATAAAAAATTATCCTGCTTGATACTGTTCAAAGGGTTAATCACTTTAATAATGATAGAAAAAAATTTTGGTTATTTAAAATAACATAAAATAGAAGTTTTCTTTATTTTGGCAATGGTCTCAAAATCAACTATATATCACATTCGAAGATGTAAAACTACCCTGGAATTAATTTATCTGTATTATTACATAATTTCTATAAACTTAAAACCCTCTTTCCACCTCCACTAAGCTTTAATAAAACAGGCAAATATACATCTCAATGGCAGATTAAGGCTTTTTGGTAGCTAAGCCTAATTAAAATGGCAGTATTCCAATGGTTTCTTTACCAGGGAGCAAGGACATCTGTAAAGGATAAAAAGATACCAAGCATTTTGATGCATTCGTTTCCAGTGTTTAAATGTGGCAACAGAAAACAAGAATTGATATTGGCTAGGCTACAAGCAACCATTTGAGTTCAATGTTTAAAAAGAGTCCAGGAAATCAAAGCACTTAGATGACTTTTTATTTCAGTTGTAGTTTTGTCTGCTATTTCTATTTTCAGTAGATAGGTTTCCCCAAAATGTGTCCCAGAATATTATAAAATCCTCTTGGAAATGTCTTGTTATAGAGAGAAGTTCCATAGGAAATAAACTGATTTCATTTTAATTAATCCAGCATTTCCCAAACTCACTGATCATGAAATACTTTTCTTTCTCCCTTTCTGATGCCCAGCATCAACAACATTCTCCTCTGAGCATCATTTGGAAGAGTTGCTCTAGCATACTGCTCCATGGTATTTTAGAATATCATTAATATGTCTCAAAAGCTTAAGTTCTTTTATGTGACTTGAAATTATTTCACATTGGCTATATATATTCTATAAATTAAATTGTTAATCCAAGTTCCAGGATAGAGATGCAATGAGAGAGGAAATACAACTTTCTATGCCAGTGAGAGGAAATGTCCTGGCACTTTTAAAAGCTGCTACTTTGTGTTATACAGATTTGTGTAACTCTCCTGCTTTCACTTCTCCAATTATTGACTGAAAATATTTTGAGACTCCAGATCACACGATTTTCAGATTCTTTTCATAATTACCATAATACCTCACAATGCACATAGAATACAAGAGTCTGTCAATGCGTATTTGTTGAATTGAATGAAAGAACTAAGAATATGTCAGACTATTTTCATCCGTATCTCCTAAAGCCTTGAAAATATACCAGCTAAAACTGTCTTTGATTTTTTTGGAATTAAATTGTTTATCTTTGTGCTCAGGATGGGATTTTACAACAGGTGAACTAAGTGTGAACTTCAAGTATACAAATGAAATAGGTGGTACACATCAGTGAAGAATTTTTCCTTAATTAACTTAGAAAGCTAAAAGTGTTTTTCTGATGTTCTTATTCATTTTTATATTTTATTAGAATATAATTTGATTAATATTCTCGAGGATCTTAAAACCATTAGAGAAAAATATGAATACTACCTGGGGTCATTTTCCTCCGCAGCAAATATGTCAAATGAACAAATATTCCAAAGCAGAAGTTGTTTTATCCAGGTTGCATTTTTCAACTATCATGTAACATAAGATAAACAGATAGGTTATAAATGCAGGATTACGAAGAGGACAGGATAGCTATAGGATAGCTTGTGACTTAGCTAGGCCATTCTGTTTGAACAGGCAGATAATGACTACACCCTTTTATGCAGTCACATTCCTTTTCTTGCAAAAACTTCTGTCTAGATATCATTCTCTGAAAATAAAGAGAAAAATCAGCATTCATTTAATTTTGAAGGAAGTTATTCAGTAGAATAATAATCTAAAATTTGTCACCTGATACTTTTGAACACCTCATTTTTCATATTTTGTAACAATTAAAATAATCTGACATTTTATACATAATTCTGATATTGAAGCAGCTTAAGAGGGCAGAATTCTAACCTTCAGCTTAATACAATGAGTGAAAAATACATAGCAGAGTGTTTTGAGCATATGCTAGACTAGTAATAGCAGTATTTTAATCAGTTATTCATATAGGGTAAACTTAAAAAAGTTAAAATTTCAAAAGTAAATAAAATTAAACTACATTCAAATATTTTTGCACTGATAATTATATACTGATATATATCTATATATTTGTGTATCTATACATGCACATATATGATTAAGAAAATAGCAGAAAATAAAGTTATAAGCACATTCTTAAGCTTCTCTGTCTCCTTTCTTCCTTCTCTAAAAGGTTTGGGAAGATAAGTGATGGCTACCTGAGAGAAGATAGTATCTTGTAACCGAGAGTTAGGGTGGTCTCTACAGACAGTAAGATGGTTTGCAAAAGGTCACATGAGGATAGCATGTTGGAGCAGGATGCCAGGAATGACCCAGAGTCAGTGAGGAAATGCAGCCTACAGGAAGTTGTCTTAGAACAAGGCAGTAAGCATTATCTAGAAAGCAGGGTGATTAGCTACATCCAGGGAATTGAACAAAGAAGAAAGTATATTGAAAATAATTACAACATGTCACTGAAATTGGTCAAATAAGGAAATGAGGAAATGAGGAAAGCTGAAACAAATCTGTTGCTTGAGATTGAAACTGAAACTGAAGTTATTGTTGTAAACTTAGCATTTTATATATGGATAGATACAAGTTAGCTATTTAAAAATAGATGCAAAAGTGTCTGTATATGGGGGTGTGTTTTGTGTGTGGATTGGTAACTGTGTATGCCTATATATATACATATACATATGTATATAAATGTACATATATTCCTAGTTCTATCTAATAAGAGCTTCTGGATGTAGCAACCCACCAACAGCAACTAGATTTGCTTTCAAAACGTGAGTCTTCTTTAAAATGAACCAGGACTCCTGGAGAAATGGCAAATTCTAGACTAAATTTGGAAAATTATTTGTGCCTAGAAATAATGAGATCAGTAAACAATGAAATACTCAAAGAATGAAGGAGTTTTAAAAAAAAAAAAAAAATGAAAGAAACAAAGAAACCAGCTTAAAAGGATTTGAAGTGGCCAAATCTAAGAAGTATAGACATTAAAACAAATCCTAGCAATAGATGGTGATCCATTGAATAAAAGAGCTTTTTAAGTTAATATGGATAAATAATTAGGTAGAAGAAAAAGCTGTTCTTTTTAAATGTAGAAGGAATGATCGAATTAGAAAAAAAAATCATCATTTTTGTATCATTTTGTACTAGACAGAAAATATCAATGATATATAAACTATTGGGTGAAAGCAAAATGAAGAAGGAAATTAGTCTAATTTCAAATATTAACACAGAAAATATATTTACAAAGTAAAAAGAAACAAAATCTTTACAGTGCTGGGGACCTAGCATTGACAATATTAATCTATGAATCAAAATTTAAACCACCAGTAATGGAATAGAACAATATTGTGTACTACCAGAGAGGATGTAAAGAGAAGAACACTGCATCACTTATATGCATCACTTATATTTCTGCCCACAATGCCTAACTTAGGTCTAATCACGAAGAAACATCAGTCAAATCTAATTGTGGGACATTCTGCAAAATTACTGCCTTATAATCTAAAACATAAAGTTCATGAAAATGAAAGCTTGAAGACCTTTTCCATATCAAAAGAGTCTCAAAATATACCCAGACACAACACAAAATCTTTTTATCATAAAATACATTAATGGGGATATTGGTGATAATTGAAAGCGGTCTCTAGATAAAGATTATGAAGGGGTTTGTTACATAATTTTTTTTTTTAGAGAGAGAGAAGAGGAAGAAGTATTTTATTTATACATCTTAGTTGTTCACCTTGGTTATTCACCCTGGCCCTGGGACACAAACATGGGTACGTGGGATGTTTGTGGACTGTGCTGTCAGTCAGAGGTAGCCGACCAAACCACAACTTCACCAGGGTGCACCATTTATTGATTTTAAACAACATAAAAGTAGTTTTTTGCAGTTGTAGAGGTCAGAATTCAGAAAAGGATCTCACTGGGCTAACATCAAGGTGTCAGCAGGACTGTTTTCCTTTATCCTGAGGGATAAATTATCTCCTGGGTTTTTTTCCAGCTTCTAGGGGTCACCCACATTTGTTGGCTTATAGCCTCTTCGTTCCATTTTTTTTTTTTTTTTTTACAATTTTTTAAAAATGAAAACATGGGACGCTTACATATAATTGTGAATTACATTGGAGCACTAACTATAAAGGGATAGAATACTCTAAAATGTACCCTGGGAATGAGAGCTGAGTATTGAAGGAACATGTTGAAAAGATGGAACCTCTCCCTAAGGTTGGAATTCTTGTCATCTGGAGAAGGCGTACTTTTTGTCCATTGGTGGTGAAGATAGTCACTGAGTTGTCTTGGGTCAGGACTAGTTCGTGGAAAGTACAAAGACACTGGCAGGCAAGAGAGGGACTCTTTCACTGAGCTGTTGGTGAGTTGTACTGATGAACAAGGACTGAAAGCAAGAAAGTATGCCGGAGGTTTTAGTTTGACAAAGGTTGACAGATGACACCCACTGTGGTGTATTTGCAGTCTTACTATTTTCCTGTGTGGTTTCTTTATGCTTTATAGAGCATCCTTCAATATTTTTTGCAAAGCTGGTTTTGTGGTGATAAACTCCTTTAACTTTTGCTTGTCAGAAAAGGTTTTTATCATCCCTTCAGTTCTGAATGGCAATCTTGCTGTATATAGTCTCCTAGGTTGAAACTCCTTTTCTTTCAGCACTTTGAATATATCATGCCATTCCCTATGGCCATAGAGTTCCATATGAGAAGTTTGCTGACAATCTTACGGGGGCTCCTCTGTATGTGACACGTTTTTCTCTGGATGCTTTTATAGTCTTTCTTTATATTGTATTTTTGACATTTTTATGACAATGCGTCTAGGTATATTTCTGTTTGGGTTTCCTTGATTAGAAACTCTTTGAGTTTCCTGGATCTGGAAGCTTGCTTAATTCTTCAAATTAGGAAAATTCTCATTTATTATTTCTTCAAATATAGTTTCTGCTCCCTTTTCTCTCTCTTCCTCTGGGACCCCTATGATGTGAATGTTGTTCTTTTAGGTGTTATCCCAGAGGTCTCGAATGCTGTCATCAAGTCTTTGAATATTTTTATCTCTTTGCTGGTTTGCTTGATTGAGTTCCTCAGTCCTATCTTCTCGATCACTGATTCTATTGGAATCTTCATCCATCCTATTGTTGAGTCCCTCTGTTGAGTTCTTTAAGTTAGCCATCATGTCTCTTACCTGTTTGATGTCTTGTTTTAATTCTTCTCTTTGCTTCCTGACATTCTTATTTAGTGCCTCTACTGATTTATGGATTCCCTTGAGTATGTTAATTACAGTTACCCTAAATTCCTCATCAGGTAATTTACATATATCAGCTGTATTCAGATTTTCCTTTGGGTTTTTGATTGGATCCATCATTACACATGTAATTCTCTGTTCTTTTGCTTATTTGGCATTCTGTTAATATTTCTGAGCGTTCGGTTCCCCAGGCATTGCATAGGTTTGACTTGCCCAGGATTGGAAATCAGGCTGCAGTTTCGCCTCTACCCATAAGGTGACACTAGTGGGTAGTGTTGAGGCTTAGAACTGCCTGCTCACTGTAATCCAGGGATTGGGGCATCAGATGGGCTCAGTTTCCAGTGGGTGGATATGCAGTTGGCGGGAATTCCGCTCAGAGTGGATCCCAGGCTCTGGCAGGAAATGGTTGTGGGAGGGGTTTGATTTGGCTGATTTCCCATTATGGCTACGCCCAGCGCAATTTCACCACGCAGGTTCCAGCACATCTCCCCGTTCACTGGCTCTCCTGTCACCCCCTCCCAAGTCGGCCCACCATGTCTCCGCATCTCAGCCTCACTGGGCCCTCCTCTCACTGCCTCCACAGCAGTGAGAAAACCCTAGCCTCCACTCTACCATTCATCCAGAGACTCTTGCGCTCCATCCCAAATCTGAATCCTCAGCTTAGCTGAGAACTGTACTGTGTACTGGGTGCCCTTGCCCACTGATAATCTTCAGCTGTTATATGTCCAGCTGAAGTTCCGGTTGTTTCTTGGTGTTTGTCTCAGGAAAATAGGCGATTTTTTTTTTTTTTTTGGTGTCTGTGGGGAGGGATCCAAAAGTACATCCTATCTAGTAACCATCTGGAAGTCGATCCTATGTAATTTTTACAACTTTCTCAAATTGGAAACTGTTCTAAAAATAGAAATTCAAAAATAAAATAACTTGAAAGACTAAAAAGTATAGATCAGATGAAGATGCTGATAATTCTCAATTTGCAGCCAAGCATTCAGATTGGAAAGCTATAGGAGCTGCATGAAATTACCAGTGATCATCATAGTTGCTTCTAGAAAATAAGGTAGATTCAAAACAAAGAAGTTGTTTCAAAATTCCACGTGTGAAAAATTTACACATCTGTTCACTGCTGTGTTGGCTTCTCACTGTGCTCTTCCTTCCAAATCCCTTTTGAGTGATCTCATTAGAGGAACTAACCTGAGATACTGCTGACAAGGGCTTTTGGGAAATGTAGTTCCCAGATGTCAAATTTCTGGTATACATAGAAAGAGGATAGTGCCAACAATCTGGCACACAGAGAATTGTAGGTCAATTCAGTTAAACAATTTGCCTTTTTTATTTATTAATAATCATAGGTTTAAAGTTTGACAGTAAACTTTTTCACTGACATTGCACATTTATTGTTTAGTAAGTTTCTTTTGTTTTGCTAGTGTACCTAGTAAATGGCAGGCACAATTATAGGTTCTGGGGATTTCATGGTCAACTAGCTAAAGAAATTTCAAAGGACCTAGGAAGACAGTAAGCAGGTTAGTCATAAAGGAAACATCCAATACAGGCAAGTATTATGAACGAAATATACAGTATTTTGTGACCTATATATGAGAAACTAGGAATTTACTTTTTATAGAAGAATTTTGGAGGAATGGCTTTCTGAACAGAAAAGTTGCAAATACAAGAACCCAGAAGAGGAAAAAAGTACAGAGCCCAGTGAAAAGAAAAAATGTAACTTAAGCTGTTTGGATTTTTCTCAAAATGCAATGATAAAAAAATAAGCAGAGAACTGACAAGATGTGATCTTTGTTTTATAAGTGAAATTCTAGCAACTTTATAAATGAGAGAGCCTAGAAGTTTGGGACAAGAGAACAAGTAGGGAGGAATAACTGGTAAGTTATTTTACAAGAAAAAAATGACAAATGATAGTGGATATCAGCGATTCAAAGAAGTGAAGAGACTGAAGTAGAACTATCAGGACACTTTTTTTATATCTTGAACTACACGGTGATTTTTGTTTGATTGATTGGTTTCGTAGCTCAGAAAACTTTCTGTATATTTCACTGTGGATCAAACCTCTCAGTAAGGTGATTCAGGTGCTAAGCTGGTGACAGGATGTAGATCATATAAAGCCCAGGACCTGGGTTCTTGAACCAAAACCAGGAGTAACATCCCAAAGTAAATAAACAAATTAATATAGTACTTCCTCCTCTTCCTTCCACCCTTAAAAATGCTTCATCCTCTTCGTCCTTTCTGCCTGGACATACTTGGATGTATTTGGGGCCTGATTCCCAACAGCTTCTCAAAACTGTTTAACTAGACTCCAAAGACACCAAAGTGTTTCTTCTTTTTTGGAGTATTTTTTTTGTTTTTTTTTTGGTCATGCTATTTGTCATTTAAATATCAATTCAAAGTGTCAAAAAGAAATACTTATTTCCTTTCTTTATTCTTCCTTCCATTCTTTCTGTAAGTGAATGTGCATTCATTAACATTAATTATAATCTATATTGAAAACTTTCTATATCTAATTGGAAAAAATCTTTAGTGATTCATGTAATACCCATGATTTTCAAGCATGAACATCTTTATTAAAATTAATAACTAATATTTATTCTGCATTGTAAAAATTTCTACCCTATCTGACTATTGAAACCTTTTGCAAATAAAGATGATAATCAGAATTAGGAACACTTAGACAGCAGAAAGTCATTACCCTTTGAGTGGGAGTGAAGAGCACTGGAACTCCTGTGGTGTGTGGGTGGACATAGACTGAGGAGCAATTTCAGGAATCTAAAATGCATACACCAATGCAAATAAAAGAAATTTTTAAAAAATCAATCTCTCTGAGGAGTTCTTTAAGATGTACATAAAATAAATTCCCCCAACAAACCTCACCTCATAGCTCATTTGACAAATGAGCTCTTGTCACATCACAAGCCTAATCCTAAACTAACAGAGGTGGTGGCACTGCTCTGCTTGCACAGACAAGTGAAAGCTGACCTCTGTCACCAGGAATAGACAGGACTGCCACTGCAATGCAAAGGAGGCCTGCAGGAAGAGAGGGTGCCTGAACAAACGTGGAAGTCTTTAAAGGAGAAATGGAAAGCTGAATACTAAAAAGGCAACCAAAACACCCATAAGAGCTGGAATCTGTATCAACTGATGGATTCGTGGCAATAATTCATGTCCTTGTGTAGAGGCATTTGACAAACTTTAATGAGTAAACCAGGATAATGGGGATATTTATGCTGACATGATAAGCACGGAGAGGCTTGCACCAGATAAAGGAGAGTCTTATATGCTATCATGAAGAAAGTGCTAGCTTTATGTATTGGAAATGATGAGAGCATTTTAGATAAAGCGGCATCCTACATTCTAAGAGTATCGCCCAGGGACATCTGTTTGGTGGCTGGACTTGTGGCAAACAGAGCAAGAGTCTAAAAGTTTATTCAGGATACTCTGTATGGATTGTCTTCAGAGTCCTGTACTTATTTTCATCTACTGTTCTGATTATGCTCTTGAATGTTAATTGTCAAAATATACACATAGATGATGTGAATTATGTGATGCCTACTGTTAAATTACTGCAATCATCTTCATTATGACTTTTCTCATTATTGATAAATAAAAAATCGCTATCTAACTTACTTTAGGGAATATTTTAGAAATTACATCCCTTTCCCCCCTTGCTTTATCTCCTTGGATATAAGCTCTTATTTAATTGATGTTCAGATGTACAATATGATTAATTCACATACAGTATATGATTTCCACATACACTTCCACTTCCTAACAAATTTTTATTAAAATTTTTACATAGTGCTGTGTAATTCTAGATTCAGGCTTTTTTTGTTATTGTTATTTGTGCAAAATTACATGGCAATATGTTAGTTAAATATCATCAGGAAAAAACAGACATTTCATAAAGAAATATAAACTAAAATATGTCTGCCTATAGTTATGAAATATTTTTTTAACTTCCACTGTGAACTTTTATTTTATTTAAATCAAATTCTTTTTAAGTAAATCTGCTTAGACTTCCACAATATTACTTACAAACTGGCATTCTGATTTCTGAAAGAATTATCTAAAATTTAGATGTGGCATCTGTCAAAAAAGAAAATCCCCACAATACTGCCATCCTATTGGATATTTTATATAATACAGCAGCTAATGATTGCTCGAATTTACCCAATCACACAGAATGACAGGGAAAAACAGACAGGAACTTTATGTCAAAACTATTGAGAAAAGAAAAGAAAAAGAACCACAAATTAATGCCTACCTGGTAGAGTAGATTTTATTCTGATTAGTCCATGCAAAATTTATGGTGCCAGATAACCAGCAAACAGAGACAATGTATATTTTTTTGTAAAGGACTGTCAAAAACTTCCATAGTGGTCCCAATAATATGATCCTGGGCCTGTCTGACAGTCTAGGACACAGAGAGCTGTCAACCCAGGAACAGGCCAAAGATGATTGTTAAGGGGATTTGGTACTCCTTCTATTTGCCTAATAGAGAGCCTTGCGCTCAGCATTTCCTGAAGCAAAAGAAGACAGATGAAATCTCTGGGCACTTCATTGCTGCTGCCTCGCAAAGATTTCCTGTCAAAACGGGCCTATAAGGGGAGAAAGGTTTTCAATAACATTTTTTTTTTCACCTGGCAGGATTTCCAGGCTTGCTATAAAAAGAGTTTGAAAGTGCTTGTCTTTGTTAAAGAAAAAAAAAAAAGAAGAATAAATGCTGCCGAATTACCAGATCTGGTTGTGTTTAAAAATTTAAAAAAAAGCAATTGAGCAATATAGTTCATATTACTATAGCATATAAAGAAAAAACATTTTTGATTGACAATTTATCCATATTTCATATCATTTTGGGTTTTTTTCCTCCCCCTCCTCAAGTGGAGGACGTGACTTTGATGTTCTTACTTCTCAACTGAAATAAGGAAGGAATGTTTGTTGTCAACCATTTTCAAGACTCTTTTGTAGCTTCTGTAGCGAATGAGGAACTAAAGTCTCATTTTTGCCAAAGGGATATTTGTCAATCTCCCTTTCTCCTTAGAATGCTCCTCCTTTATTTCTGCCATCTTGTCAGTCAATCAGTCAGTCAGTCCACAAATATATAATAGTTTGTGAAAAGACAGCGCTTCTGTCCTCCAGGGATTTATATTCTATATTCTATGGGGAGAGATCATTGTACAGTGGCAGTTTTAAGGTTCTAGGCAAACACATTCACACTCAACATCTCTAGCAGTCAGAAACCACATCAATTAACTATCAATCTTTTTTCCCCTGATAGGGAAGCCATTTTGTCAGTTGGGTAGTATGGTTGGTATGCAGCCACAGCTTTCTGCGTTCCTTCCCACATATTGTATCCTTCTGAATGGAAAATAAGAAGAATCTGAAGAAAACAAAAAACAAAATCTGATGAAATAGGAATAGTAAATTGGAAACTTAAAGTTTTCTCGACTTGTTTAGTCCCAGCACAGTCTTTAGTACTAATTTATGCAGACATCTTTGGTCTTTTACTAATTGTAACAATATTAGCAAAGTGCGAACCAACAAATAACAAAAAAGAACAATACAAAACTAAAACACATAATAATATCTGTCTAAAAAAACTGTCTAGAGCCATTTAATGTGAGATCACAAAGGGCAGGAACCCTAAGGATAATATAGAAGAGAACAATTGATTTTTGTAACAAAGACCCTGAAGTCATTAAGAACATGTTAAATCACATTGACCCAACTGGCTTGCTAGAATATGAAAACATGCCATATATTTAATAGCATTTTAATTAAATTTACATACTATTTGAGTATACGAATAGTGCCTTTGTTATCTGGAAAATGTGTTTATAGGACACAATTCTAACAAATACATTGGATAAGTGAGATATTACTAGATATAGAACTCAACCATATTTCACTTAAGTATATTTATGCCACAATATTAAGATATATTTTTTTTTTTTTCCTGGAGGAAAATTTCAGAAATGTACAGGTCAAAACCATCTACCTTTAAACATAAGTGAACACAATTGATAACAAAAAATGTTTCTCAAAAAAAGCAACCACAGTTAAGGTAGAAGCCTAATTGGCAGCCTCTAGGCAATGTAAAGGCTTTTGTAACAGGGATTCCCTGGTGGAGGGAGCCTACTCTTAGAACAGCATCAGCTTTCAACAAAGGATTTCTTTTTGTCCTAAGAGGTGAAGATGTAAAGCAAGGAAGGTCATAAAGTACATGGTCATGAGTTAAGGGTAAAAGGACATAATGGAATCTTCTTGGCAGTGTAGGGGCATAAGCAAAATTATGAGCTGATTCCATTATGTGAAGAAATGTGAGTAAACAGATATGTTTTATTGCTTAGAAGGGATTGGAGTCATGATGAAATAATTTGCAGAAATTCAAGACCAACTTTTTTTTTTTAAAGAAACCATTGTAATATTTGTCTATCACAAAATTCTGCCAAGTGTAAGCAAGAAAATCTCATTTATTATTATCTTTTACAACCAAATAGCATTAAAACAAAGGGAATCCCAAACAATACTAGACAACCTCTGGAACTTGTAATCGGGTTTGAGGACTGAGCAAAAGAGAGAACAGTTTAACAAGATTCAGTAAGTCGAGTCTCCAGACAATAGCAGACTCAGACGCTGTTCTAAGAAACGACGTTAAGTTCTCTTCAAAAGTGGAAATAAAAGATGAACTCAGAAGTTTAAATAACAAAACTGAGAGACGTAAAGGCGTTCAGGATAATTTCAGGAGATATTTTGAGCAACAGAAGTTATGATTAATATATTTTTTGGTTGTTGTGTCTCCTTTTTTATAACTAGCCT
This sequence comes from Solenodon paradoxus, assembly GCA_004363575.1. NCBI lineage: Eukaryota > Metazoa > Chordata > Mammalia > Eulipotyphla > Solenodontidae > Solenodon > Solenodon paradoxus. The sequence continues at coordinate 152,343 of RJWH01000118.1, read as the reverse complement.
AATGAATACACAATCTCTTTGATTCTAGTCAGTATTTGAGTTACTTTTGACACTCTCCGTGAAACATTGTCAAACCATTCAGATTGAAGAGGCCAACTTGCTTGCATGAAAGACATAAAAGTTACAGTGGTATCCACATTAAATCAAAAAGGCAAAACATCAATACTTCCATCCTCTTATATCCTTTAATTCTGAATATAAAACTAATATATAAATATATATACATATATATATATATGTATATATATATACACACACATACACACACTACTCTGCCCATTTGTCTATGGGAACTATAAGTATAGGAACAAATTTGTAACAATCAATAAAGACTTTGTAAATGGAACTAGATAGAGAGCTAAAATCAGTTTCAATTCAATGGAGACTTTTTCTTCCACGCTTTATGGCTCAAATATTGAGAACAAAAGCAGGAGACAGATTTGGCTTTGTCTCCTGCATTTTGGTGCCCCATTCTGTTACCCACTGCTATTTCTAGAATTAATGAAATATCAAAATCAGGCTAGTGGAAGTGCTGCTAATTTGGCGTGTAATGAAACAAAAGAACATCAAACACATATGCTTCTACTTTCATATGAAGAGAAGACAATAAAAAAGCAAAAGAACAAATTACACTTTGTATCATGGGATATGAAACAATTACAGGAGGAGGAAGGTGGAGAATGTAAGACTCAATGGACCTTTTAATGAATAGTAGCAAAATATCCACCCAAATAAATAGCATTCGTCATACCTTAAGGAAAGAAAATAGCCTGTTTCCATTCAAACTTTTGTAAAAGGATCTTTATAGATTTTTCCCCCACTGACTTAATGTCAACTTTTGGACTTAACCGGCTTTTATCAGGGGGATCAGTACATGCATCACAACAGCTTTTATATTTTTCCAATCGTCACTTCATCTGGGACTGAGCTCATCCTAGGGAGTTTCCACATTCATCTGACATCAATTATCCCAGCTCCTGCTGATATCCAATTCATGTCATAATAATTAACTTGTATCTATTACAACAAAGTTTTATAATTAACATTTTATTTGTCAAATTTTTCACATAGAAATAGTTTCAGTTATAATGATCTTAGTACATTACTATTCTCTTTTATTTTGTAACCAACAGTAAGATTTAATCCCAGTTTAAAATTCAAATGACCACGCACTTTACACTTTGTCCAGATAATTTAATTTTAATGATAAAGGAAGTAATAATGCATAGTGAATGTCCTCAAAATAGGCTAAGTTGTCCTAAACTTAAAAAGTGAAATAATTTTTGAAAAATTCCATTAATAATCCATGTTCTCTAGTTGAAAAATATAAGTCCTACATCATAACTTTTAACTATCACCTTTAATTTTCAAGAATTTCACAAATGTATATTTCATCATTATGATATTTATAACAAGAGCAAACAAACCAAATAGAAATAGAATTACAAAGCATTTTTAGAGTATATACTTACTTACAAGAATAACAGAAAAAATGGTTGGGCATAAAATTTGGGGAATTCAGATTCTGTATCAGACTATTTCCTTTTTGCATTTGTGTGTATTAAAACAAATCCAATATCATTCAGATAATTCTCTCATCAGTCTCCTAAGATATACAATAAAATCTTAAAATAAGATAAGGAAAAGAAGAAGGCTCTTTCTGCCCTAAACTGTATAAGTGATTGACAGTAAATTTGACAACTGTCTCTGAGCAGACAGCTTGAGTTTTCCTTTAAATACAGATAACTTTATTAGATCTAAGGGTTACTGAAAGCTGCAATTTGTCCTTTTTAAAAAAGTTCTAATTGTGGAAACAGTGTTCTCTAGATCTTAAACTATTCTTTTTTAATATGTTTTAGATACTGGTAGAGAAACACTAGAAATTTGGTGGTGGGTGTAGTATGTTATATATTTGATAAAGTGTAAACCAGCACAACTAAAACTTAAATTGTTTTATAAATGAATGCTATTTCAATTAAAAATATTGTAAATAAATTATAATAAAAATATAATTATAAAATGGCTCTTTTCTGTAAAAGACACAAAATGGTTTTTTCTCTTCTCTATTTTAAGATGTATAATTAGGCAAATATAGTTTCATAAGTCAAAGAATTTAGGCAATTTCCCAAATTCTAAAATCTCTTAATTACATTTTTTTTACATACCAAGAAGTTAGCTCGAAGGTTAACTTCTGGCACTTTTATCATTGACACTTCTTGCAAAAATTTGTAGGAAATTATAGAAATAACTAAAATATAGTAAAAAATAAAACTATAATGAGTCTTCCCAGGGATATAGCAGTAACATATTAATTCTGTTTTCTATTTATGTGACATTTTACCATTTAGAAGATTTTTTTGGATGCATTCTCTCATAGAAGTACAGGATATGTTATCACATTAAGAATAAGAAAAAGGGGGTACAAATAAGGAAAGTGACTTGTCTAATATTTCATAGCTATAAAATAGTGTGTCATGGACTCAAATACAGACTTTAAACCTCTCACCAAAGTTCTTTAGGGGATGTTGAAGTATATAAACATGGCACAATGACAAATGGCATGGAAACAGAAACCTTGATTTGCACAGGAGTACATGAGTTTATGGTTCTCATTTATTAGGAATAATTTACTTTGATTATATTATTTATTCTGAATATCTGAATAAAATTTTAAAATCTACTTTATATATGTAAATATATATATATATTTTCAGTTCCTGTATCCTTTCTTCATTGTTGTCTCTAAAGATTCTTCATTTCCATCTACACGGAGCCTCAGAAGTCCCGCTCAGGGAGCAAAAATCCAAACCTTTAGTATCATCTCTTTCTCCAAGTAGATAAAAATACTAGGGTGTCTCCCAGAACAAAACCAATCTCTTAGACAACATCAAACTCTGACACCCACAGGGAAGATCTGACACCAGTATGTATGCATCTGCTCCAGCTGAAAATTAGCCCTCAAAAATGCAACACCAGACACCAGACACCCAATGACACCAATTGGTATTCACACAGGAGTACAGACTGTTACATATGCTCATTGCAAATTTTGCTTCAGGGAAAAATGGAGGACCATTTAAGTGACTCCTTCCGTGCATTGAACTGTCAACTTACAGAAATGCCAGACTAATCTTAGGGAAACTCTCTGCAAAGCTCACTTGAGTGGTGAGTGAATGTATGTGTCCCAAATTATTAAATATCTACTTTATCATACCTGGCAACCAGGAGGAGATTGATTTTGCACTCAGCTCATACACATACCCTTATTTATTATATACTATTTTGGAAGACTGTAATTTTCTCCTTTATATGTGAATTTTTTTTTTATTATCTTGAACGGATCGTGAAGTACCTATTTTTGGACACATTCATTTTGTCATAAGTAGTAGTACAATTTTGGCTGCATAAATCATCTTTTTAAAAATATATCTGAATTATCATACTTTAAGGTTACACGAAGAAAGAAAAGCTTCCTTAAGGGTATATCTACTTTGGTTAATATTCTAAAGCAATAAGGGTTATGCAGCAGTACTCAGACCCAGTGAAAAATGGAATAGCAATAAAAAGCCAACTTCTGAAGTAAACATAACCCTAACCACTGAACCATCATCTTCAATTGTAAAAATTAAATGCAAAATATAGAACCAACAGCATTCAGGAAAACTGTTAGACAAAGCAAAGTAAAAAAAAAAAAAAAAAAGAAAAAGAAAGAAAAAAAATGGTAAGCTTTTCATTGATAACATATTTGTAAAATCTGATTTCAAAATATTCTTTTTACAGAAAATCTAAATGAGTAGTGATGACTAATGGGTATGGGGTTTCTGCTCAGAGTAATGAAAGTTTTCTGGTATTTAATAGTGGTGATAGTTATATAATTTTGAATGTACTGAACATCACCAAATTGTATACTATAAAATATGATGAGTTTTCTGTTCATGAATTATATCTCAATACAGCTGTCATTAAAAAATAAAGAAGTAAATAAAAAAGCCAAGTAAAACCTATGTATTAGTTTGAGAAACTTGATTTCCTTTTCTCTTCCTTAAAAATGAGTCAGGGGAAAAAAAAACAAAAACAAAAACAAGCATCTGCCAGGTGGGTTTTCCAAGTCCTGATTATTAAAACAGTAATTTTCATCAGATTTTAAACGTTCCCGTCAAAAGAAAAATTGTAGAAGGATGATACAGCTAAATCACTGCTGATAGACAATTGAGTCTGCTGTCTCAAACCACGATTGGCAGTCTGCTACTCTCGTAATCAAATTACTCAGCCTTCAGTATAGAAGGCCTGAGTTTCCTAGTTAATGTTCTCAAGCAGCAGTGAATAAATACAAATGGCTTAATCTTCTTTTGCCATCATCTCCTTCCACACTGATCTATGTAATTAGGAAAATATCACATTTCATGTCCTGAATAGTGAATACAGGAGATTATTAATCATTATATTTATATAGTTTCTTTTAAAAAAATACATCCTTGAGAACTATAAAATACCTTTCAAAGAAAATTAATACATCCATAATACCTAAACATATATTGTCATGCCTATAGCTTATTGAAGTGTTTACAATGTTTCTTTGGAGAACTGTTGTACAGCAAAAATTCCGGTGCAGCAAATGTGGGGAAAAGATGTATATTTTTTTGCGTTTATATATTTGTGTTTATATCTATATATGTAGACACATAAAACAAACAAATCTGCGGAGTTTGCAAATTCCAAGAAAAAGACACATTCACATATAGATGAAAATATAATCCTACATTCAACAAAAAGTGACATTAAAATGTATCTAAAAGTACTTCTATAAAAGCCTATTTTATAAAATGTACTGTGAACTCTATTTTATCTGTATTTTACACCAATGTAATATTGATTTCCTACAAAAACACATTAAATAAAAGATTTATGAGGAGTGTAGCAAATCTCATTTGGCCAACAAACCGTAACTCTTTTGTGTCTGCTTTATGAACAGAAGCAAAAATGGTAATGCTTGGTGCATTTCAATAATTTATCAAAAATTTACAAATGTTCGTAATTTAAAAATAATTAAGAGAATAAGAATAATGGATAATTAATAACAAAATAATAAGGATTTATTTAACTCCCTAAGACCCTTATGAACAATAAAAGTATTTATATATATATATGTATAAAAATGTACGTATATAAAAGTGTGTGTACTTTCAAAAGTTGAGTTTACAAGTGACAAAAAGGGGGAAATTAATGAGCAAAGAATGCAGGTTGCAAAATGAAATCAGGTTTCGAGACATATCAAGGAATAGCGATTACTTAAAAAATAGAAAACAGAGCAGCTTGAACCTGATTGAAGTGGTTACGCACTGTGCAGGCAAAGGATGCAAGAGTCTCGAAAAGTCTGGGCAGAGTACAGGGAAAGCATGACTGTGAAATACAGAAGAAGCTTCTCCCCTTTTATCTCTATAACCTCCACTCTCTCTCTTTCACCTTCCAAGTTGTAACCCTGAACTTGGGACAATAATCAAGAGATTTCTGTTGAAGCTGTTCTTCCTTGTCCTAATCTATTCTTTCACATAATTAACTGCTGACTTATTTGTCCTCTGATTTTATCTGAGGCACTGGCAATTTTCACTAATTCCTGCAGTTACCACCTATCAATGGTAAAGAAGTATTTAATTCCCAAGATGAAAAGCAAACATTCAGAGTGTGCATAAGTAAGACTGAAATGCTGGAAAGTTAATAACACTTGTCACTTTTGTAGCACCTTTCAACCAAAGATTTCAAAGCCCTTAAAAAGGAAAAGCTTATCACTCTCATTTTGCCGAAACTGAAATCCAGAAAGGTTAAGTTATTTGCTTATTTATTTATTTGTGATTTATTTATTCTGCCCTCACAAGGCAGTAATGGGGCTGGGAATAGGAGGCAACATTTCTGATTTCTTGTTCTCTTTCAGACCACTCGTCTTGCTTGAATGTTCACAGTGGAGGCTGGTGACATTTACCTTCGTAAGTCAGGCATCACCATTATTAAACTCACCTGCTACCCTATGCTTAGCAATAGTCAAAGAAAATTAAGGACCATTACTTTGGAACTGAGACTTCAGAGAAAACTTACTTTGAACAATTATAATTTTATAAACTATGAAATTAACTAAGACACTTTTTTTCAGTGAGTTCCCACTACGATGTCACGGAGCCTGCTAATGTTTGCTACACGCTATTCCAACAGGCAGCTAGGTGCACTGAGTTCCTTACATGAATTAACTTGCTAAGGGCATTATCTGCAGTTTCTACTAGTGTTCAAATTTCCAGAAAGGAAAACAGAGGAACAGAAAAGAAAGTGGTATGTTTGTGCACATCAGAGGTAAATATTGCACAGTTTCTGACTCAGAGTCTATGATTTTCACTCCTGAATAATACTGACTCTCTTTGTGCATCCTCTGTCATGTCAAAAAATTAATAGCGGAAAGCATGTTTTGTACAAGTGAACAATACTAATGGCTAACCTAATTTGGGGTATGTTCATCAAGCTGCTTAACAGCATTCCTTTTTTTCCACATGAAAGTATAATATAACCTCATGTCAACGTCAATTTTTTAAATTCAAAATCCAGCATTTCTAATATTGATTGGAGGAAATAAAGAGAAGAGCAGCTTTTAAAAAGTGTGTTTTTAGCTTCTAATTAATTGCAGCCTATCTATGTCCTCTGCTTTGGGTAGGAATGGTAAGGGGAATATTTTGACAGGACTATCCCAAATAAATTCAAATTTTTAGTAAAAAGCTTACTTCACTGCTGAATTTGTAATTTAAGAACAGTTTTGTTAGATGTTTTCCAAGCATCAGATATATGTAACAAAGATAGACAAAAATATAAGCTTTAGTTAATAAATTTAGGCACGCCCTGGTGGAGTAAGGGTTAGGTTAACTGCCTCCAATGGAGCATAGGCCACATTCCCCTCTGCTGGAGTCATGGGTCCAGAGGGTAACAACCAGTGTGAACAACTAAATAAAAATAACATAAAATGCTTCTTCCTCCTCTCTTTTCCTTCCTGCCTGCCTGCTTGCCTTCATTCATGTCTGTATCTTTCCATTTAAAAAAAAGTTAATATTTATTCAAATGCAAATAAGAAAATAAAAATTTCAATAATGTATCATGTGATATGGTCAAAGGACATTGACTTATTCAGAGCACACATGGTTTCAAATTCCTACCTGACCAGAGATTGCCATGACATTGGGTGAGTTATTTAATCTTGCTGACCATTAATTTTTTTCAATTCTAAAAGAATGATGTTAAATAGACTTTATGAAGGACTCACATTTGTACTGTTTACCACTTCCTAACTTTCAGCCTAGCATAATCTCTGACATATTATATACATTAAATAAATATTTATTGAATAAATGAGAATACTTTAGTTCCAGCATAGCTTCTGGCACTTTAGATAATCAATACATGCCATCAATTTTCAAAATTCATCATTAAGGTGACTAATGTTGGTAATGAATAGGCAAAACCTACGAAAAGCCAGAAATTTACCCTACCTGGGAGTGAACAAGTTAATCGGCTACATTTTATGAATTTGAGTGGAAAACATGAGGCTTATGTATTAGAACCAAAGTATAGTTAATTAATTATAGCAAAAGTCATGGTCAACATATCACCTTTTTTGCAATGGTTGCCTGAGTCTCTGTTACATCAAGGAAACATGAAGACTGAATAATACCTATATAAGCAATGGGTGATATTATAGAAGAATAATCAGTAAACATGACTGCGCTTCACTCTAGAGAGACAGTATCTCAATCTTCCAAGACTGAAAGCAAAACAAGCTGTCTGCCTTACTTTTATACTTTTTTAAAGAGAGGAAGCAAGTGAGAAGGATGGAGCAATGGGAGGGCAGGAAGGAGGGAGAGAGGGAGGGAGGGCAGGAAGAGGGAAGGCGAGAAGGAGGGAGGGAGGAAGGGAGGGAAGGAAGGAGGGAAGGAAGGAAGGAAGCAAGGAAGGAACTTTATTTAGTTCTTTAGGTTTCACCCTAGTTCCGGGTCACATGATCTGCGTGCAGCATCTCAGTGGTCTGAGTCACAAGGGTGCGCCTTACTATCGCTGTTTTCTAAGGCTTGCACTCTTGTAGCACCTTTCAACCAATAATTTCAAAGTCCTTAAATGGGGCTTGGTTCTATAAACATCCAGTGCCTCATTCGCAAAAAGGGAAGGAAATTGAAGATCTATGGAGACTTGTCATCCAACAATATAAACGCATGCAACATACTGAAATGTGGTCGGAATGTAATTTTCAATTATGAAACAATTTAGAAAATTACATAAAGTTTTTTTTTTGTTTGTTTTTTTCCAAAGAGTTTAATGGTAGATTTAATTTGCCATATGCCTTAGTATCTTGTTTTTTTGTTTTGTTTTGTTTTTTTTGGAACATAAATATTGACTACAGAGTCAGAACTGTGGTTTCTTTGAACACCATTTGTTGCTGAACAAGAATACCAGAGAGTTTACAAAAGAGCTTTTATCTTTCAAAAACATAAAAATCATGAACTTGAGGTTATTATTGCAGGGTTTCAGCTCACCAGACAGAACAGCCATATATTTTTGCTTTGGAAATAGAGTTTTGGAACATCTCAGACAGCTATTCCAACAGTGAGAGTCTTGCAGGAGTCTCTGCAAACAGGTTTCTCAGATGGTTTCCCTATTTTTCTACACTTGTCCCTACTGACCCTTGAGAGGAATAATTTATATTATTGCATTCACTTCTTTACTACTCATTTTTTCACACCTTAATCACTTAATGTCAGTTATCAGTACCACTGGAACAAAAGAAACTTTTAAATATCAACTATTCACTTTAATCAAAATCAATGACTTTTACTGAGTCTTCTCTCATGCTTATGGAATTCAGTGCTTCATTGTGTTCCCACCTCTCAGATGGCACTTCACCTTTCTCTTACCTGATTCTGTTTTCCATCCCCCTCTCTTAAATGTCAGTTTTCCTTTTGGTACTTTTCCCTTCATGTTCTTTCCCTTAATGAAAGAAAATTTCTCAACTTTTAATTTAATTAGTTAATTTAGTTCCTTCTTGATTTAGTTTCCTTTTTTCAAACATCTGCCAGACACCTCCACTCAAATGTTCCAGTGATGCCGCACATTCAACATTTTATAATTTAATTTCTCCACATGTCTGACCAAATCAGTTCCTAGTCATGACTATCCAACTTCTTCTGTACGCTCGTGATATTGGGTACCATTCTTCTCCCATCACCCTGGTTTAGAGCTCTGCAACACAGCCTTTGACAGATATAAAAAGTTCAGGACAAATTTTCCTGCTCTGGGAATCTAATTCTCCCTTCATCCTATTCCTGTTCTTCCAGTCCAAGAGGAGGAACTGCCAGTAATGATGTACTGCTCACTGGACAAATCAATGCCCCTTAGTCTGACATCTTAGACATCAAGTCCCTTCACAACTTGGCTTTTTCCTGCTTTCCTTCTACAAATGTTTAATTAACTAGGAATAATCTGGTAAATGCTTCCTATTTAAAGTAAACATGCAGGGAGAAGGAATGAAATAACCCCAATCAATTATTAAAGCATTAACATTATCAACCATAAAATACTAAACAATTTCAGCATTTATGAGACGTGATACTAGAGAGTTATTTCTACTCTTACTTCTTGCTATCGCCTTCATTTACCTCATTTCATCACCATCTATCAAGCTTTGGTTGCTTTGCCTTCTCAAAATATAGCAGTTATGTGTTGTGACTTCTATTCCCTCCCCTTTTGCTCTTCTCACTAGCTTTTGAAATCTTTCCATTCCAGGAGGCCCAGCTTAAATGTCATTGTTCCTAGACACTGTCTTTGATCATCTTAGTCATGTTCCGAACTATTACAGCTCTTTGTATAATGTGTATGACACTCAGACTTACCACATGATGCTATAGATACACTGATATCTGTACAAATGGTAACTGTTCCTCTTGTACCGGGAAAGAGCTGAATACCATGATTTAATACTTCGTTGTAATTGCTATATGCCTAAAAGATTAACTAGTTCATAGACTTTCAATATTTGGAGAATGAGCAAATGAATTAATAAAACCCTGCTAATACCCAAGGTGTTTCCTTTGGCACAAACTAGAAAATTTATATAAGCTGCTACTTTATAGGAAAATAGTCAATAGTGTGGCAGGAAAACTGACCCTCTGTTGCCAAAGAAGTTAACACAGTTTTATGATAGGCAGCAAGCAGTTCCATCTGGAAACTCTCCATCAGAACCCCAAATCTCCCATAGCAAGAAAGGAGATCAACTTCTCAATGGATTGGGGATGGCGGTGGCTACAGACAAATTTCACTAGAGCAGTAGCGCCGAGAGCATAATATTATCACCTCTTCAAGAACGTAGTATTTCTAGGAAGGATGTTATCAAAAATCAGTCACTCAACAGCTCTGCTATAGCCATATCATTCTAGGAAAGAAATGCTATTTGCAGGAACAGTAAAATAGACAGAGCTTTGCTATATCTCCAGATACTCCTCTTCTAAACCAGGGACCTCCAATTTTCTAAGCTCATTAAACTACTCTCTGATTTTATGCCTACAACATATTGCTATATATGGGGTTTAAAACAATCATAACATTTAGCATATTATATCTTCAAAGCTCTTCGCACACATCAAGTAATTATCTACATAATGCCCCTGTGAGTCAGGTGCTATTATTCCCATTTTATAGATAAAGATATTGAGACACTAGAGATGTAATAATTTGCCTAAGGCAGTATAGTAGACCAGCTGCAGACACTAAATTAAAATAGAAATTTCTGACTCTTTATCCTGAATTCAGACTGTAAAATTGTGCTGGATATCAGACCTTCCTCTATATGCATACTTAATAATATCTACATGGGTATGTAGTCAATGTATATATGAATATTACATAAACATCACTATTATTTAACAGTAATTGATACAAAAAATTTATGCTGTTTTTCTGCATTTGAGATAGGAGAAATAAATATCATCCCAGTTCATTTGGGCAATATATACCAATTATTATAATTCTGTTTAATAATCTGCTCCTCATAAGGACATAAATGACAGTCCACACTGCCAGCAATTCTAGTATTATCCCAATGAGATGATTAGAAACAAAATGGCTGATTCGAAAAAAATTGTCCAAGTACCTACATTTTGTGCTATCAAACCTTACCAAAATGGAGAGTACATGATAATCCTGTACCTCATGCAAAATCAATTACATTTAGTTCAGGATTCTCAGTGGCTGAAACAGGATATTATTTTATGTCCTGAACAATATGTTGCTCCAGTTACTAAGGAAACCAGTAGCAAAAACTAAGTTTACAATGATGCATTCTCAAGAAAGTGACTACAATGTCAGTCTCTGGGGTATCATTACAAAGTGCTATTTGCATTTAAATTTCTTATAACCCTTAAGCAACCGATTTGTTTGTTTATAAGCATGAGTGTGCATTTTTAACTCTGGAACAAAATTTTAAACCTTCAACCCATACATGGACACTTAACCACTTAGAGAGCTGCTCGTTAAGCATGTGCTGTCTCTTGCATTATTATGATGTGTAGACTGTGCTTCTGTGGGTTTGCAATGAGACCTCAGTTACGGCCTCTGCACAGAATATGCTCCTCACTAATGAAAGCTGCACATTCTGCTTCACACATGGCAACAAATAGGCGAAGTCATGTTGACTTATACTGTTGCATGTCACAAATAACAAGATTCTACAGGAATCAATACATCTATTTTTCACACAAGGTTTCTGGAGTCTACGGCTATTCAAGGCAGACTCTAAGTTCCTCAGGGAAGGGAAGGAAAACCCCAGATTTTTCTTGACAGACACTTGCCTCTTTTGTCAAAAAGGAACAACAAATATTCTGATGAGTTACTGATGCTTTTATAGTTGAAAACTCTCCTGACAAACTACTCTACTGACCAGAGATGACAAGGCCTTGACATGCTGCCTCTGCCTTCAGAATATAGAGAACGGCTGCAAAAGCTGATCAGACTGAATTCGGCCACAGTGTAAGGGAGAGTGATGGAGACAGAAGAGTATCAGGGACACTGATGCCGGGCTGCTTTTCCTTAGTGAAATCGACATCCCTGTAATGCTTCTCCAGAATTCTTTTCCAGCAATAAATGGTCTTTGTCTTCAGATTTTGCACATAGAACTTTGTAATTATTTTTAGTATAAAAGCATTCTTGGGCTCCAAATGTATTCTATATTTAGTGAAATAAAACCCCACCAATAGAATAAAATCAGCCTTTGCTAAACTAATCACTTTATGACTAAGCCATCGCACGTACTTATCCTAAGGAACACAAAAACTGTATAGAAGAGGCAAGATTTCTATTCGGAAACTGCCGACACGAAATTGCAAATTCAATCCTCCACAATAAAACAAATTTAATTAAGGAGCATTCTAACTTTAGAAAGAATAGCCACCGATTTGGAGCCCCACCCCACCCCTCCTTTTTTTTTTTCCTACCCAGAAAATGTTCTTAGCACAGTAATTGTGAGCCAGTATTTTGCATTCCTCACTTTATCCCTTTCCTCCTACTCAACTCAGCATCAGCACGCATGGTGAAGACATTGCTTCTGAATAGTAAGAAACTATGAAAGCTAAGAAGAGAGATCAAACTTTCCTGGGTCTTTGGAAAACCAGCACACTGGAGGCTGGAGGCTAATTTTGTCTAAGATTTCTCTTACTTCCCATCAATATGCCATAAGCTTGACCTGGAGCATCTCCTTCAATTGATGCAAGAAAGTAATTAAGTCTCCAGGCTCATCACAACCTGTGCAATCTCATGTGCAAAGATTGCACTTTTGAGTCAAACAGCTTTTAGTTTTATGACAAAGCCTCCTGTAATGTAGGGTTAACAATTAAAGCCAGGCAGGATGTTTCTCTCATGGGGCTTGAAGCTCACTCAACTGCTGCAATAACCAATCTCATTTGAAAGCAGACTGGTTTAAACCCAGCTTTTTCTTCTTTCTTTCTTTTTTTTTTAATCTTTTCTTCCCCCCACCTCCCCAAGACCAGGGCTTTTTTCGCTTCACCTGTTGGGTCATCTCCTTTCCCTTGACCCCCCTTTTTCTTCTAGTGACACTTGGTCCCTGCCCTTAGGAAATGAATGTTAGGGATGTTTCTTCCTTGGCATGTATCACATACTAAAAATCAAATTCTCTGACAGCATGTGGATTGTTGACTGGTGAAGTTTCAAACTTGAAATAAAATGTATCATTGGCAGGTTTAAGGAGATCTCTTTGAGTTTGTGTGGGATATCAGTTCAGCAGAGTAAGTTAAAATACAAACCTACCGGCATACACCTTGGGTCACTTACGTGCATTTTCCCACTAGCTTGCTGCTAGTGCTGGTGGAAGATGCATCCTCCTCCTTAAAAACAGAACCGAATGCAAGGCTTACCTTCCTTTCTCCCTTCTAACACGGTTGCCTTTCTCTTCTATCGCCACAGAAAACATCGGCTGTTATCTACGAGGAACCCAGATTATAATAGTTTAGTGTATGTTTTTAAAATTAGATTTTACAACGCATATCATTTGTTTGGGGACTAATAACCTGGGCAATATGTTGCTAATATAAAGATTGATTTAATCAATTAGCTCAAAGAATGCGAAAAGCATTTCCTGGGAGGGAAAAAACAAAAGAAAAAGAAATGTGAGCACAGGCAGCAAGATCCTAAGAACACGGCTCGGTGCCTTCGGCAAGTCCTTGTGAAGGACTGAAGAAAATCATATAATTGACATGGGCACCTACATAGAGGCAGAAATTTAGGTGAATGTCTTGGCTTGCCTTTTTAAAGAAGACGTTTAGAATCTCAAAGACTATATAAATCCTCTCAATGATGTGTCATTAAAGCCTCCTTTTAGTGAACTTAAAAAAATGTTACTCATATTTTACAGTGTCAGAATAGAAAACAGCTGAGAAGGAAAAATAAGGTGACAAACACAGTTGAGGCTGTGATTAAAAACGTATCGTTCTTTGGTTAGCATGTTATTGTTGAACACAGCATCCGGAATGAAATGAAGTGTGTCTGTGTATGCAGTACCCCGTGCAGACAGCCCCACAGCGAACGTTACCACGTAGTCTCTAACGGCTAGTGGAAATTAACAGCAGTATTTTTGTTTTTCTCCAATCTCTGCCCTTTCTTTTTTTGGCACTTGTTTTGGTCAAGCGCAGACGATAAGATCGTTTTTTTTGAAGAAGAGATCGCTATAAAGGAAACAAGAGAAGCTCCACGTAATGCCCGCTGTTGCATTTTACCCTTTACTTCACAGTCAGGATTCACCGATTTGCATGCATAATAGCAGGAGCTAAAGGTGCAAGTACAATCATCACGAGGCAAACTGGAGATGCAGATGGGAGAACACGGGGAAGCAGCAGTTGGCTTCTTTACTTGGATTCTTCCCTGGAGTAATGGAAACGGTCCCTGCTTCTCTCATCTGTTTTCATCAAATTCTTTCACCTTAACTCTGTTTCAAAGTCATAAAAAACAAAAAACAAAAAACAAAAAAAACACGCCACCTTCTATCTTAACCTTGGCATGAGGTCAGGAGAAAAGACTTTAGAGGGTACATTTATAGGTTTTTATAGTCAGTCTCTGGGGACTGTACATTCTCCAGCCAGCTGTACCTTTTGAAGTTTCACAGAGGTTCTATACTCTTTCTAGTTACAATTTCCTTTTCTTTTTTTTTTTTTTTTTTAAGAATCCAAGCTGATTAGTTAGCAACCTTTTTTTTTTTTTGAACTATTTTATCTGGTGCAAGTGGCTTAAGCTATATTGTTTCTCTTCACAATGACAAGATCATCATTCCTACACATCTACCTATGCTCTCCTCAATAACGGTGTACTCATATTTCTGATCTATTAGAATATAGTGGTAAATACAGCAAGAAAGAATTTGCCTACATAGGTCTATTCACTCTTATTAAAAACAAATGTGTCAGGAAGAAGACAAACATTCCATGTTTAGATATGAAGGAGTTTCATCCATTTAATTCTGTGTTTGAAGCAAGATATTATTTGAAGCAGGACACATATACAATCACAAAAGAGACTTGACCATATTTCAGATGTGACTATTTTGCATAAGGCTTAACAGGTGTGTGTGTGTATAATATATATATATATATATATATATATATATATACATATATATATCATGTATCTTTATTTGAATATATTTTGTTTTATCATGATTGAAGCTGCAGAAAAATAAAGTGATACTGTCCTCCTAATAATTAATTCTGAACATCAAGGACTATACTCAACTGCTTTCTACCCACTCAAGACAAATATAGGTTTCTCAGCTATAATTTAATAAATCTCAGTGAAAATACTGAAATTAAGGTGTGCAATCTGTCTCTGTTGTATATATTTCCAATCCCACCCATCTCCATTCTGACATAGGACTGGAATTTGTCCTCTACAATGATAAGTTATGACAGAAGCTAAATTTCTATATGACTTAATAAAGTAATAGGACAAAAAAAAATAACTTTCAGGGGTAAGAGAAAAAAGCATCAATAGTCTGAAAATTTAGTTGTATCTTATGCTAAAAGTATTTACCAAATAGGTACAATTCAAAGTTATTTTCTTTGTTTAAACTGAATATCATAAAGCAACAAAATAAAAGAATCAATTTGATGCCTCTAACACAAAGGAAGATTCTCATAAACAATTACGGTTCAAATCTGATTTTATCTAGTTGTTCAAAAAGAAAAAGATATTTCCACAGGAATTGTGTTTGTCAGAATTAGAAAAGGACAAAAAAAAAAAGCATTTTTAAAAGAACCTTTTGGTTCATGAAGCAAAACTCTGGTCCTCTAGCAGATTTTTGAAAATGCAGCCGAGGGAAATTGCAGCAAAGAGGAACATTTTAATCTTGTCAACTAACCCTACTGGGGGACAACCCTGGATTATCCTTCATGACACAAATTTTGGGCAAAACTAAAGTTTAACATCCTAGCCAGGAACTACTAATTGCTGCCAAATAGTAAGAGAGAAACAGCTGATCTTGTTGCTGGCATAATTAAGCAGAAGCAAGTTTACTGGAGTCCACTCCAGTATGCAATGACCCACGTTATCTGGTCTCGTCAGCACACTCAAAAATGAAACACTTGTATTAAGGAGCTATCTCTCAAATATCAAAAGAATGTCTCAATGAAATATTTATTTTGAGCCTTCAGAATGTCTCCCATTTCTACAGCTGAAAAAGAAAACCCTCTGTTCAGGAAGATGTCTCTAACTTCCTAAAATTTATCCAGGTCTTCATTACAGAACTTTCACAATTTTGATAGTTAAGACTATCCTTTCTGTCTTGGTAACTGAAAGCCGTTCATGAACTTTATGAGATGGTGTTAAAGAGTCCAGAGATTCAGAGCAGCAGCTTTGAAAGTGGCCTCCCCACTTAGCTGTGCAATCCTGGATAGGTCGTTCAACCTCTCTCTATTTCAGTTAATTTATCTGAATAATGAAATATTAGTACTACCTCGTTAGGTTATTTGTGAACTCCCTGTAATAATGCCTGTAAAAGATGTAAAATGTAATAAATAAGAACTTTTCATATTACCACTAACATAGAGCCTAATTCCCTAATAATAAATATTCACTCAAGGTGAATGCTTTTTAGGTCTCTGATATGCTTTGATTTTCTTCACATGCTAATAGTAATATATAAATTAAAAGTAAGATTTATTTTGTATATATAAGTAATATTTCCAATGTCAAATGTCTTACTAGAGACATTTAAGTCTTGAGTATTCACCATAACTTTGCATTAAAATACTCAATTTAAAGGTCACAAAAAGTGACTTTGTTAATGATTTAACATCTTTGAAATGGATATCATGATGTAAAATTAAATTAATGGTAATCTTTTAAACATCATACAGTAGTTTTCATTTTAGGCCAACTTGAGATGATTTGACAATACTTAGTAAATTAGTGATGTAAATAAAAATCTAAAAGTACTGATAATAGATTGCATAATCTCTTACACTAAGATTTAAAATAACAATACCCTTTCCAAAAAAATTGTCTTAAACTTTAAAAAAAAAAGGGTATAGATTAATAGACTATGGGACTGGATTTCAGAAAATCTTACTCAAATCTTCATGCTCACAAAAAGAAACTCTATATCCAGAGAGGTTAATGGTTAGCCTTAGTACTTAGCAAGTTAGGAACAAAGCTAGGATTAGAAAATAAATCTCAGATCTCAGACCATTAGACAAAGAAAAAAATTTTTAAGTGTAATATAGTTCAATTAAAAGGAACAATATATGAATATATTTAAGAACAGAAAGGTTCCAGAAAATATTAAAGCTTATCAGAAAATGCCAGTGTATGAGCTATCTATATCTTGCAATGATCTTCATTTTAATAGCCATTTTTATTTATTCAATTTGCAATTTACTGGGAAGTCCATGTGTTCATAAATATTTTATATATACTTTGATTATTTGATTCATTGAAAAAGATGTAGTTCCAATGTATTGTCAATATATGGTTTTCTATACAGGTTTTCTTTTATTACAGATCAGTTTTACACTTGAAATTTTGTGTGCAAACAAAACGCTATGTTTTCAGAATAACTTCTCTATGGTAATCTTGTTGAGCACATCTATAAAATATACGTAATAAAATGGTTATTCATTGTACTTATTGATATTGACTCAGAATTATAATTACCTTGAAATCACAACAAACAGAATCGAATTCATGTTTGTGAAGAAACAAAGCTATTCACAGGAAGGGAAGGGATAATAAAACCACAACTCTCTGGAACATGTCTAGGAGGTAAATTATATTACTTTGATTCTCTTTCAAAAAATTCTAAGATATACCAGTAGGAAAGAGAGATATTAAATACTGCCTCTTCCTAAGATGAAGATGTTGAATGCCTCTTTTATAGTTTGTTGTTTTTGTACTTATAATTCTTTAATATTTGACACATTCTGCACAATAACTAAATTCGTTTTATGTAGACAAATTTATCTGAGTCCTAAACATGTACATCTTATTTGAATTAAATGAGAATAAACAAACAAAATCAAACGACGGTGTCATTTTTGTTCTTCATGTAGAATTCTCAGGGATGCTGATAAATACTAACCATAAAGAATAGAATCATATAACTATTATCAGGATACATAACAAAAATATTGGTTTTCATTGGATTTCTCTGCTCAACTTCTTGCAAGTTGACATTCATCTTATTTCTCTATCACACCAAAATCAAAACAGACAGTGGTAACTTATAGAGATTTATGTAACGTAAGAACTGGATACTGTGTTAGTGTATGGCATGTGTGCTTATGACACAATCAGACAGCACCTCCACTCTGGGAACGTGGAATATACATTCACTGGAGTACACAACGATGCACCAGAGTACCTCACTTCCTATGTCTGAACATTTGACAGAACTTAAGAAACAACATGCCAGCAACCTTGTCATTTCAATTTTTCACACTTTTTTCTGTGTGTGTTTTATGTCTCAACAAAGACTTATCTCCCCAACCCACTGCCACAGGATAATTCTCTGTAACAAAGCTCAGGCTCAATCTTCCACTAAATGAAAAAAGGGCAAATCCCCAAAGAGAAAAGTAACGGTCACAGCCATTTCTACGGGTCCCAATCTCACAGACCAAGGAGGAACCGATGACAGTCCGTCGCAACCATAAACCGGCAGAATATGCCCCGAAGGACTTGGAGTTTCTGTAAGGGGATTTTGTAAGAAGAATATCTTTCTGAGCCCTCCAACAGAGAGAAGCATTTTTTACAAGTAAGGAAGCTGTGTTGGCACAACAGAGGACATTTTCAAGCTGGGCGGAGATGCAAATAGCCACCAGTGTGAGAATGTTGGTGTCAGTCCTAGACAGGGCTTCCTAGCCATTCGTCTTCCCTCTGTCTTTTGCATAATGTTTGGAGGGAGAAAGAATACATTACTGTGGAAACACGTTTACTACAAATCACCATAGCATTCAAAAATATCAAGGGCCCTCAAAAATATTCAACCCGTTTTCCTTTCCCGGTAAGGGTTACAATGCAATTAGGCAGCCCAGGGAGGAAAAAGTGTTGGTTGGCCAAAATGTGGAGTTGTACTTAAAATTGCACCTGGAACTTCAAGGCCCATTTCTCCCATATGATTCTGTTAATAAAATAAAACTTTATTTTATGTAGTGTCTTTATGCCAAAATGCATCCCCAAATACTTTACAGACTTAAATAATGCATTTAATACAACTGCCGTGTGGTGTTATGGTGTCCCAGATCACTAGGAGTCTTGAATTAATACACTATAATGATCTCTCCCTAGAGGTAACTGGAAGTGTCTAGTTGCCGGGCAGATTATGGTAAGGGGCTTGGGGGAGCATAATTAAGGGGAGGTGCTTGATAGCTGGCATTCCTCAGAGATTCTCTAAGTTCCTTTTCTCTATTTAAAAAATCTGTAAGAGACTATTGTGTGGGCAAACTACAAACCAGAGAAAATTTTCCAATGTGAACAAACATTCAGACATTTTCCTTTCAGAGATGAAGAGAGCAAACTGGAGGATGATATTGATGAAAATGTTAACTGTGAGTTATCCTCTTGTAACATCTTTCAGTAAAAATACAAAGGCTTAGCTTTTATTCTCTTAAACATCTTTTAACATAAATGAATACAACTCGAGCCCAATATGGAACTATGTCAGGCAGTTTCTATTACACCTAACATGTGACCTTCTATACCCCCAAGTCCCTTGGGTATGGTGTATTCCAACCAATATAGGGGCATTTTGTCTTTTTCTATATGCTTCTCTGTCTCTCTAAGACAAAAGCCAACTTTTGAAGTGCAAAATAAATGTGTCAAAGAGCTTTTAAACTAAACTCACAATGATATAATCATTTAAAGGAGTTGATGTAATCATTACAAGCAATTTGTCCTTGCCAAAGATTGAAAAATGAGCCCTAAAAGGGGAGAGCTAGCGCTGAAGTCTGCATCTTGCTTCTCACAGACGGATAGAAAATGCCTCTTACATATTTTTGCATAAGTTGTTCCACTGTCTAATGGGGCATGAGAGCAGGACAGAATTTATGGCTCAGAGTTCTCCTCAGCCACAGGTGTAGAGTGAGATTGGGATTGTTAACAAGCTAATTTTGGTCTGGAACCCAGTTTTAGCATTTCATTTCTAGCTGTTGGAGAGCTGTCACACATTCTCGGGCAGGCAGCGGAATGTGCTCTTCTCCTTGCCACAGAGATTAGCCACAGCCTGTGATGCTGGTACTTTGCTGGAAGGAATAGGACAGAAGCTCCACTGCTGTGTGATTATCTGGGATCTATTATGTTTTTACATTTTTCAAAAATCTTTAAGCTAGATCTTTGACATTCAACTGCCTATAAAGACATGCGCCACCTGATGAGAAGCTTTGATGTGCATTTTGAGGATTAAATAATCTAGATAGAAGGCAATGTGTTTCCAGCCAAGAAGAAAACTATGGAGAAAATTTTGCCTCCTGCAGCTAAGCTCTGTTGGCAGTCAATACCTTTTAGCTTACCCTCTATATTTGATTTCATACATATTTACAGACTATTTTTCCTCTTACTGCTAATTCTTTTGAGACCAAATTAAGAACAAAGATAGCAGGAACAGGCTTCATCAAATAAAAATGTAAATATTCTGCATCTCATTTGTGCTTGAAGAAACTTTATTTAAATATTTTTTGTGAAGTGGAATAGTCTGTCTATATCATTATTATCAGCTACGGGGAAAGTAATAAACTAACGAGTCAGTGTAAACCATGGAGGGGAAAGTATTTTTATACATTCTGGTAATGTGGCCTACTTTAGAATGAGATTTTCCTATAATTTCCAGAATGTGATAATAGTGCAGATGTACAAAGTCGATTGTAATTGTCAAGGCTGATTTTATTTTATGATATATCAAATGAAATGTTGACTTTGATTAATGATATTTGCAAAGTCATGTTGATAGACTATTTTTAAGTAAATGAAATGGAGAATGATTTCTGAATGTTTACCTGTTTATTTTAATTTACACTACTTTGGTTTTGGAGAAAAAGTAAGAGAAAGTTCCAGACAAACCACAAGCTAATTAAACTACTGAATTTGATTTTACCTAACTTAGTTGAAAGTATTTTAGTGCTCATCAGCAATAGTTAGGGAGTAAAGCAAAGCATCATGCTAGCTGCATAAAACATGCTATTAATTGAATAATGCAGCCAGAAAGTTTTTTAAAAAACTGAAAAAAAATTAAATCTCAATCAGAAAGTAGTTTTTATTTATTTAGGTGTCAAAAAAATCACTTATATTTTTCAAATTGCTCTAATTTGTGTTTCTTTGTGGAGAGAGCAGTAATAAATAAATAAATATAAATAATGAAAACAGAAGTTCCCTCCTCTCTCATTGGGTGTTTTATATTGTCTCTTTGTTCAGAAAATTGCCCAAAATGCTTATTTCTTATCTCATGTAAATGTTTTATACCTAATTATTTTAACATAGAGAGAATAGCTAGTCAACCTTCGAGAATTAAGGAACATGCTTAAAATGTGACTGACCACTATATTAAAAAATGGAATTATTACACAGCATTTTTGGCTATTAAGAGAGTGCGGAGGTCACACAATGAACTCCTACTATAAAACAGGGAAGGAAAAAAACGTTTTATTAGAAAAGAATGTGAGAGCTAAGATTGACCTCTGAAAGAAAATGTTTCTTATTACTTTCTTTGTGCTGGAATGCCTGTCCTTTGCAGCGAAGAGACAAGAGAACTTTAAACACCTCAAGTAGGAGAATAATGAAACTAGCATCTCTCATCTACAACATGATAATCAAAGGAGTTTGAAAATACTTTCCGTAATAGCTATGAAAGTGATTTATACAAACAAATGTCTCAAAATCTCAAAAGGTTCCACCACAATAATTAAAGGTGTAACTTTTGCATTTATTTTGCAATTCATGTCTCTAGAGGCTAATTTAGGTACTTTTCACACAACAATATTAATTTATTTCTTTGTGCTACATCTTACATGATTTAAAGTTAACATCTACAGTGTCCTTGCTTTCAAATGTAGATTTTGCCTTTCTAACTCTGGCTTGCTAGAAGTGCTGTCTAGGAAATACATTCAACCTCCCAAACACACTGTTCACAAATATGCATCCAGGCCCAGGCACTCACAATCACAATGCACACAGATGGATAGATGCTCCCTTTTCAGTGTAGTCTAGGCATCATCTCCAGGTTTTCAGGAACACCCAGAAGAGTTTATATTAATTCCACACTCAGAACCTTAAAATCTTGAGATCATCATCTTGAATTCAGGTAGATTCAAGGTTATTTACCTGCTTGAAAGCAGATAGGAGTACTCACATACCTGGCTTTTCAAAAATAGCTAATTAAATCTTACTATATCAATATTAACTGGATAAAACTCAACATTAAGAGATCACAAAAGGAAAAGTGGCCAAAATTAACACCAGACTCTTCTGTATGTTAGATAACTTATTTCAGCCAACACTGTCTTACCGAGAGCTTCCAGAGTTGCAGAGGAGTGGCCCGTTCCTCCTGGACTTTTGTTGTCTTCTGGAAGCCTCCCTTTTGGCCCCCAGATGCCTAGTAACCTAGTTAGCATATCTCCTTTGCATGTAAAAAGGGATGTACACTGTAACCTGAGGCCAGGCCCACCTTAATTAACATTTCAAATCAGAGACTCTAAGCAGATATTTTACAGAGATACAAAAAGGCAAAGAAACTGGCAGGGTGGGATAAAGCCAAGCCTATAGAGGCCTAATTTACTGAGCATTATTAAACAAAGGTTTCCTGAAGAGACAGCAAAGAGAGAAATGGATTTCAACATAGAGTAATGAGCATTAGGAAACTAAGATCGTGTCTTTTAAAATGGAAATAGCTGAGGTTGATATTATTCTCTTAAATAGGTTAGATCACAGTTAAGAAATTGTGCAATCATTTAATGGGGGCTCCCTCTGATGTTATGGCAATACACCAACCCCTATCTCTTCCCCTAAACCCTATTTTAACCCTTTGAGTTCTTCAAGGATTTGTCTACAAATGTTTGTTTGTTTTTTTTTAACTATGTGCAAGTAAGATATTCAGAATTACTGAGTAAATTAAATCATTATAGACGTGCTAACTGAAACAACCAAGTTCTAAAATATTGTGGTTTTAACTTTTTTTAAAAAAAACTTTAAGCATTTTATTTCTCTGGAAGTCTTCTGGGCTCCATTAAGCTGTGGCAATCTTGGGGAGATCAATCATCATATCTAAACTAAATGGGGTGGAAATACTAAGTATAATTAATAAATATAGCCTACTACTGTTCTCCCCAAACCATTCAAGTATACATTATTATTTTTATTTAGTGTGACATATGTTTTTGGACGTAGGTAATATATAAATTATACATAAATAAATAAATAAAATGCTTGGCCGCAAAGTTAGACCTACTGAATGTTTCACTCACAGAATAGTATGCCTACAGTCATAAACCCAGTCACCACCCAGGAGAATAGCCATGGAAATAGGTTTTAATTATTCAGTTCTTATAAAAAATTTAGTTACCCATAAGTTTCTTCCCTTCCATACCCTATAATTATGTTTCTGAGTATCTATAGGCTTTTAATCAGAGAAAATAATATGAATATACAATGTCTTCTGTGGTTGTCAACTCCAAAAACGAAAGTGGTAAATTTCCCCACACAATGATAACACTGATAATTCTTTCAAGATTTGTGTTATCTGACAGAATCAAATAATTCAAGAGAGTACGTGTGCCAGTTAATCAGTTAAATGAGTTTCAGTCCAATTTAGAAATAATAAGAAAAGATGACTATCCATCAAAAGCAGTAATGTGTATTCTTCCATCCTGAACCTGGCAGTATCGCTTTAAGATATCCTATTTCAGTAGAATAGCTGGGGCAATATATTAGAAGTACAAATTCTCCTCCTCCAGATAATGAAGGTAGAAGAGGAGCAAGACTCTAGATATGACACACATCTGAAAAAGGTAGTTTTTATACTTCTAGAGCTTGTTGCAGGCATCACTAGTCTTTCATAACATTTTCTTCATGAGTATGATGCAGTCTCAAAATCTCAAAATCCTTTATGCTAGTATTTTCCAAACAGTCACAAAATATATCCATAAATTTGTCATAGTCATTACTGCCAGTACTAATAAGCTTTATATACTTATTATTTTTCTTTCAATTGACAATGCTTTTCCATGTTTTGTAAGTGAATATTACTTTCGATACATAAAACCATAGATTTGATATGCTTATTAATTTTGTCTACTTACATTGGAGTGATTATTAAAATATGAGATATTAATCTGTCTACCATTTAAGTATTAGAAGTAGAATGGGAAATATTGCTGCATATGTGACCCATTAATAGACTTAAGAAAACTCATTTGCTTTCTTTACTCTAGAAAACATATCGACCAAGGGAAAAGAGTATTTCATACAAAGTATTTCAATTAAAATAAATTTTGAAAGTTTTTATTGTTTGTCATCTTTAGATCTGAAGGAGAAATGGAAAAAGTGGTTGCTAGATCTCAGAACGAGAGTTGAGATGAGCCATGGTCTGTAGAGGAGAAGCTGTGGACCCAAGTTGGTCAGGCAGGGAGAATCATGTCCTCAAACTCATTTTTCTTCTGATCTCATGCCAGGGTCTTTCATTAGCAGAAGTCAATTGAAGTTCTTGCAAAAGATTCCACTGATACAGACCACATGGATCAGCCTCTAGGATATAGGGCAGGATTTTAAATGTATGAGAATATTAGGAGGGTACATGGTAGATATCTAGCACTGCTGAGAATTATTTTAAAAGCTGGAGATACAATGCCGAATTTGACATAGAGCTATAGTTTGGTGAGTAGACAGAAGAATAGATAAGCCTTCTGGAGAGGGTATGCATATGGTGCATGAAAATGGGCAACTCGTTAGTCTAGGAAATGAAAAATTCTACTGAGGGAAGGTAAAATCTAAATGAAATCATCCTAGAGATGTGGATATTAACCAGCTCAAGGGGTGAGTTAAGTATAAGATAGATTAAGGAAATGAAGATTACATTATAGTATAGGAACAGGACAATGTTTAGTAACCTGGGCTAAGCATAGACCATGAAAGGGAGAGGCACATGTTATAGAGAAAGCTGGAAAGAAAATTAGTCATATAAAGAAGTTTAGATCTCATGCGAAGTTACATTTAATCCTGAAGTTAATGGAGTACCACTGAAACAGAATAGTGAACTCATCATATTTGTGTTTTAGAAATATTGCCTGATCGAATAAAGACATTATTGGAGTTAAGAACAACCAAAAGCCTAAAATTATACAGATTTCTAATTTTTCTAATAGAGCGAGTTTACAGACCTACTTAAAAGGTACTGTTATTATCAGCATGGATGAATAAACCTTGACTTTTGTCTTGGCTAGTTAAAGAATTTAGAAATGAGAAGTAGAGCTAAGCAAGAATTTAATAGGCAATAGGAAAATACATTTAGGAGGGGGTCCGAAGGGCAGACTCAATTGCTCAAAGAGGTTGAGTTGGAAGAGCACTGGCTTTGCTCTGTGACAGATTTATAGCCACTCTTCTCATCTCAGGGGCCTATCTGAAGTGCTATTTCAAAATGATCCCTCTTGGCTATTTTGCATAGTTGTCAATAGTTTCAAAGCCCCTCGGGTCTCAAGGTTCCCTTACCCTATTCCTTGGTCCCTGTAGTTTCTTTCAGTCCCTTATCCACATAGTTCTTGTGTGCCTGTAAAGTCATTCCATTTTGTCAGCTACCAAGGCATGTCCTTTGTCTGCCCTAGCTCATGTCTGCCTAACTCCTTGTCCTCATGCTATGAATAAGTTTAGATGATTTGCAGTGAATGACAGAGCAAAATGACTCTTTAACCCTGTCAGACCAACCCTTAGCAAATCAATCATGTTCACTTACTTTTGGGACAGTTAAACAAATTATTTAGCAAAGTTAATTAACTACATATGTTTTCTACAATTGAATCTTTTTTTCTGATTTACCTTTCATGAGAAAGACCACATTCGGATATAGTAAAAAAGCTTAAGTAAAATCAATCTTGAATTTTGTATTTTTTTGAGGAAAGGTACAGACAGGAACGAAGGTGAGTAGGCAAGCAGTCAAAGAGAAAGAGAAAGAAAAAAATGTTTTATTTATTTTTATTTAATTGATTATCTTCATGGTTACCCTGGCCCAAGACACAAACTAGGATCCTTGGGATGAATGTGGACTGCTCTTGGCTGTTGTCAGTGCACCCAACCACTACTCTACCAGGAGGGCCAGTTTTGAAATTTTTATAAAAAACTTTAAAAAGTATTTAGATGGAGAAAGAGTACCTGGAAGATATTAAAATATTCTGATGCAATACTTTAAGTATTTATTAATTGGTTGAGTTATAAAAGAGACATAATTAAAATTAGTTCTTATAGTTCTGGAAATACATTCAGCCATGGGATGAAATCCAAGTTCACATTATAATGATATTAAAATAAATAAATTGCCTTTAAAATAACAGAAAATTAACGTATTATTTTCATATTTAGTAGTAAAAAGAGTAGGAAAAATCACAAACTGCACCATTTAAAAAATTCTCTTCCCCATTCCCTTCTACAGAATAAGAAATCTTGTGTTGATTCTGGAGCTTTGAGGAATTTGCTATCTTTTAAAAATAAAAAAAAATTATACTTATTAGAAAGGAGAATGAAGACAATGAAAGAGTGCAGGAATTTATTAGAAATGTAGCAGGAAGTAAAGAAATTAAGATTCTATATAGTAATGCTGCATATTAGTATAAAAATTCAGGCAAATGTTGTCTTCATTTTATAAATGAGGAAGCTGAGACACTGAGAGATTAAACAACTTGCTTAAGATTAGTCGGTAATTAAATTGGCAGGACTGAGACTTGAATCCAGGAAATCAGAATTTTGTAAGACTCATTTAGGAATATCACATTGCCTTTGACACTCAAGAGTATCTGAAACGTTGTTGCTAAATTTTTCATTAGTATAACTGCTTATTAATTAGGAGATAATGGTTATTTACCAGGGTCATATTTTGAAATTCTTCCTTAGAATTTCTAAGCTTCAAGATTCCTGGCATCCCTGCAGTGATCTATATGTTATTTTGTCGTTGCTGTTTGTTTTTTTTTTTTAAAAAAAGGAAAGGTGCAGACAGCAAGACAGGAAGAGATGGCAGAAACATCTTTATTTTTTTAATTTTTTTATTTAGTTGTTTACACTAGTTGCTTCCCCCAGGCGCCTACCCCACGCCAGGGGTATGTGGCTTACTCCTTCACATGCAATTGACACAACTAATGTTCCACCAGGACTCAACTATGTGTCATTCATGTCTTTGCTTACTGTGCCCTTCCTACGTCAGGTGGCTGACTTTCCTTCTCCCCCTCCCCCTCACAGTGTCCATGGTGTCCTTTGACTCTACATGAAGGTATTTAAACTAGAAATTAAAGCCATCTGGCACACCCTGGTGGAGTACTGGCTAGGTCAATCACATCCAAAGGAGCAAGCCACACACCGTGGGTTGGATACCTAGGCTCCCAGTCAGGGCAGGGCTTGGGAGGGGCAGGAAAAGAAGTGGGTGGGGAGGGGATTAGGGGGAGGAGAGGTGTGTGGGAGAGAAACAACCAATGTGAACAACTAAATAAAATAAAATAAAAAGATGCTTGTTTCTCTTCAGCCTACATGCCTGCTCACTTTCATTGTTGTCTTCAGCTTTCCTAAAAAAAAAAAAATTACAGACATCTAGTGAGTCACTCAGTCTAACTGAATTTCTCCCATGTATATGAGTTGCACATCCATTATTAAACTTCTGTTTTCTTGTTTTAGTCTTTTTATCAATCTTCCTAAAGTTTATTTGATTATTTGCCAGCCTTGAGGAACCCAGAGGGTCATAGGAAATTTTTCCTTGCGTCCTGACAAGATCAGGAACCATTACTTCCAGCCAGTGGGCTGGTACTGGGCATTGCTTAGAGACTTAGATCTCCCAAGATTTGCTTAGCAAGTTAAATACATTTTTTTAATACTGAGTGCTTGCCTCTGTCACATAATGCCTCCTCCTCCTCCTGTCCTTCTTTTCCTATTAAGCATTTAAAAGATCATTGCCATAGTACATGCTATTTTATAAAACTGGGTCACTTGCTTCAATCCTTGTCTTGGTTTCTAAAGTCCACTCATAAATATCCTAAGATTTCAAAATGTATTACTAGAAATCTTTCAAGATTTTTGTTGTAAGAATATATATATATATATATATACATATATATATATATATATATATTAAATGTCTTAAAAAGAAATTTTAAGGTGGAACTTAGAACCCAGAAATCTCTTCGCTATATTGCCTTATATGCTAAAAGCATAAAATTAGTAATTTCAGTTAGGATATTTTGTAAACCAACATATGTGACTGTGCAGAAATTATATTAGACATTAAAAACATTTTTTTTTAAATTTATATCTTTTGGTTTCCCCTATCCCACTCCTGCTTTTGCACTTAGGCCCTTAGATTTTCTGTGGTCAATGCCCCAGCCAGTAGCATAACCCTTAGGAAAAACTTTTGGGTCGTGTATTAGTCAAGATTCTCCTCAGAAACAGAAACAATAGGGTATATGTATACAGAAATTTTATTATAAGAAATTGACTCATGCAATTACAGAAGCTAAGAAATTCTATAATCTGCCATGCATCTGCAAGCTGGAGACAAAGGAACGGTCAGTGATGTCTTTCAGTGAAAAGGCCTGAGAACCAAGAATGTCCTCTGAATCCACGCTTCAGCTTAAGCAATCAGCGGGGAGGACTTAATTAGTCCTTCCTCTGCCCACAAGAGTTCTACTCTCATGCTCTCACTTTTTCCTCCTTTTTCTCTAACAATCATATAAAACTGCACCGCTTTAACATGCCAAGAATTCTTTCTTGAATTGTTTGCCTCCGAATCCCAGCAGCCCCACTTCACTTGCATTCATTGGTCCAATGTCTACCGTCCTCACCCTCCAGGCAAATGAGATCAAATCAAAATCTGGTCCATTTACAAGACTTTTGTGAAGCAAGATCAGAGAAATGATCAGGAAAGCAATGGAGATAGGAGGAAAGAAAGGACTTAGTAAAGATGGCTAGGTTAATATTCACATAACATGTATGGGAGAAATTTGGCAGAATAAAGTATACAAGAAAGTGGAAGAGAAACAGAAGTTGTTGCAGGTCATGACTGGGGCCATTTTAATGTCCTTAGAAACATTGAATTTAAGAATCCAACCCGTTTGCCAGTTTCGTAATGAGGTTTTTTTACATTATAGTTCAGCATACAGCAAAACACCAGGATTGCAATGATTATTCCACGTCTAAGTCAAGAATTATTTTTAACATGATCACATAACTATTGGCCCAATGGAACAATGAGCAGGGATTGACCAGCTCAAAATAAAGGAGACTTCACAAATTTACTTAGCACAAATAAGTTGGTTTTTTTTCAGTTTTTCAGTGAAAAAGGTCCTTGAAAACCCCACTTCATGAAAGAAGTCAGGACTCATTATTACGCTGACAAACCGAAAGGAAAGAAAAAGTTTAATGCGTAGAGCATTAAAGTACTAGGGACCTTCCTAGTGAGAAATGCATATGTTGACTAAGGACATCAGGTTTATTTAAAATGTAGGGTTCAGGAAGAAGAAGTTGGGGTTGTTATAAGATAGAGTTATGACAATATTTTTCTGGAATAGGTTGAGAATTCTGGAAAAGAAAGGGGGGCACCTCATTTTTGCACCATTTATGGTCATTTTCATGGTGCCCAAGGGGCATGTTGATGATGTTTTAACGGGAAAGCGTTGTTCTAAGGACAGAGCTACGTATAGGCTTTCACATTGGCTTATAGCAGATCAGAGTTCTATGGGGGAAGTTCTTAAGTCTAAAGAATTGTCATTAGTTTCCCTGATTGGTTCTTCAGGCTCACCTGCAATGACTTCATCCCTGGCTATTTTGAAAAAAATAAATCTGACAAGTGGGAAACTGCCATGTTCCTTCTGTTTAGCCCCACTTGATATGGTCTTACTGTGGGCCGCGGCCATAGCTAGTCTCAGATTTTCTGTTTTTTCTCTTCTGATACTTCCCTAGGATCAGTCTTATCACTGACACTTCACCTGCACTTGAGCACTAATAGCAAAAGTCAAGCTGAAGCAGGATGCAGCCTGGCAGTGCCAACCAGGACCTCCTTCTTTAAGAATAAGGCAATATCCCCCGGGGTTCTGCATGTTTGCCCCTTTCCTTCCCAAATCGCCTTCCCTGCATCTCCATAGGCAAGTCCCTTTCCCACGTCTTTTTAAAAAGCTCTCATCCCAACTGGGAGATAATATGGTTATTTCAGAACATGAATCCACCATTCTCCTCAAGTGATCAATCCTTGAATAAAAAGTATTTTTCCTCTCATTCCAACATTCTCTCATTCTCAACAATACTTCTCTACATTTGGCTAACTAGTGATGAGGAAACAGACCCTTGGTGCTATCAAAAACACAAAGACTATTTGAATAAAATGAGAAAACAAAAAAGGTATTGAACACGAAAACTAGAATCAGAATTAGATAATTAAGAAATACTTTTTTTTCTAGAATAGATATATCTGCCAGAGAATCAGATTTATCCAGTAATATGTGATATGATTAACTCAAAGGAATCTTTCAATCTCCCACTTTACTCTGAAGTTAAAAATGGAATTATATTTCATCACAACTCAAGGCTATCCAGTTTATTAGGAATTATTTTTAGAAAGTCATAGGTATTAATGTAACACTGCTGCTTTGTAGTTAAATGAGTTTAAATAGTTAAAAGCTACTGTCAGTTTCCAGCAAGATATAATGGCTCTAAGACTGAAGAAATACTGATCTTAAGCACAATTCTTCTTATCGGAAATTTAAGGGCATATTGAAGGAAGCAATGTACCAAGAGCCAGAGGAAGGAATTTTGAGTCATAACTCGGATACTTCAGTCTGATACATAAGTACAAAATGGATAATAAGTTCTGGTAATGAGAGAATGTCTTAATGAGAGTTTGAAGTTGGGGTCCTCAGGGCCTGATATGAACTCAATCCACTCAACTGATATTTCTGTGGAGAGAGTTTCATATTGTTGATTTCTGAAGTGCAAGGTCAGTGTTGTGGGACTGAGCCCTTACTCTGTAGACTCTATGCTAACTTGGGATAGTTAGTATCAGAATAGAACTAAATTATAGGACATACTGTTCATGTCCATATTTTGTGTAAGAAGTGTTGTGAATAGAAAAACAGGTTTCTTTTAATTTCAAAAGCAGATATTAAGGCATAGATTCCAGTCTACAAGAAGATTGTATAGTCTGCATAGTAAGTCAAAGACCCTAGAAATCCATTGCTGTATTACTATCATAAATAGAGGAGAACTGAATCTAATATCAGTGTCCTGAATCATACCAGCTATTCTCCTTTGCATGATTTGATCATTAGTAGAGACATGACCCCGACAAGTCAATGGACAAAATGACATAAAGTAGTCCTTTGCAAATGCAAAGTAAAGGAACAACCACTGTGGCAGCTGTTCTATAGTAACTCATGATTTGTGAAGAAGATATTTTTAATGTAAAAACTATAATTAATAATAGAGACATTTACATAGTGATCACTATGTGCCAGGAAATCTAATCAGTGATTTTTCAAAATCTAGCAAACAGTGAACTAAGTACTATTATTATTTCCATTTTACAAATGAGTAAACTGAGGCAGAGATGACTTAAATAACTTGCCTATAGGCTACAAAAGGAGTTAAGTAGCAATGTTGTCATTTAAACTTGGGCAACCTACGGCCTTCTTTGGTAAAGTAGCTTTACCAATTGCTTCTGAAAGAGTGCAGGCCACATATGCTCGGGTTTGAGTACTATTTCCAAGGGGGAAACAACCAGTGTGAATAAATTTTAAAAATGACATAAAATGCATCTTCCTGCCTGCCTGCCTGATTTTATTGCTGCCTGCATTTCTCATTTAAAACAAAAAAATAAAAAAGCCTTGAATAATCCCTATAAAAGCATATAAAAAGTAAAAAAAAAAAAAAAAATACAGTGGCTAAAACAAAAATATAGAAATATCTCATAATTTTTATAAAATTCAGAAATAGCAATTCAAAACTAGAAGGGTGATTTCTTCCACTGAATTCTCTGAGAAGTAGTTTTCTTAGGCTTGACTAGATTCATTGTGCGTAAAACTTCAATCTCAAGATTCCTTCCTGAACCAACATGAAATTTCAGCCATCAGGTCAAGGTTTCAAGCAGCAGAAAGAAAAAGTATACATTTTCAAGTTTGGGACTGCAATGCTTTATCACATCATATGGGGTGAGCTCACTGAGAGCCGGGAATCCAGGTTCTTGTGTCTGGTGAGAAAGATTAACATACAAGACATCAAGTAAAAAGGGGGTGGGAATTTATTATAGCAAAGCAAAAGCGAAAGCATAGTGCTGAGAAGCAGGTCAGGTTGGAGTGCATACTGACCCCGGTACCTCTTAGGGTACATATATTTATGAGGAGCCTTTTCCATGGTCTTTCCTTCACCCACTCCCCCAGGGTCATTTCTGGGTAGAGATTTCCAGCAAAATATTTTCTTTTTCAGGAACAGGCATTTCCAGCTATGCATGCTCATTACCCATAATTCACTCTGTGTTGATGAGCTTAATGGATGGGACCATATTCTATTTTTTATGCTAAACATGCTATGATGAAGGAAAGATCAGTATGAGGAGACTCTGTGAGCCACTGAGCCTGCACTGTCAACCGGTTTATACCATCTTGACTGAACAGCCTTCTTGATTCTGTTCTTTGGTCACGGTAACCACAAGAATGTATGTGTTACTCTTTCATTGTTCATAATTTCATCATTCAATTATTGCAAGGTCTTGTCTGCTGAGGCGCCCCACCCTCTCCATTCCAGTTCTTTCCTTAAGTAATCTACTGAAAAATATATTCTTGTATGTTTTAATGTCATCTTTTAAAACAAATGTGAAATTTTGAAATAAAGAGATCTAATGCAAAAGCCAGACAAGTAAAGCCACCAGAAAAATTATATTGTGATGATAAGCAAGATTGTTTTTAAACAGACTGTACATTCTAAAAAATAAAAGCTGTGAGTAAAAATTAGTAAACATTTGCATGACCCAGCAGAAGTGATCAGGTAAGTAAAAAAATGGAAGAAAAGCTATTGTACATAAAGCCAGATTCAGAAAACCCAAACCATAAGTAACAAAATAGTTTAGGAAGAAAAAATAGAATAGATAGATGGGAAAAAGTTGGAAGAAAAAGAAATTATTCTCAATTCTAAATATGTTTTTCTAGGATGACCTATGGCTCAGATGGTTGAGGCAGCTGAGATGTAGACCATAAAAAGCCCAAGGACCCCAGTTCATGACCCAGAACTGGGGGTAAAAGCAAAAATAAGCAATTAACTAAATGAAAATACTTCATTCTCCTCTTCTTTCCTTCCCACCTATCTTCTTTCCTCCTTAAAAAAAATTTGATTGTTCTAATAACTGTGTACATGACATGTTCTAGTCTAACTTAAAAATAAAGTCATGCCCTGGTGGAGTGGTGGTTAGATGTGGTCCACATACATCTTAAGGTCCAGGGTTCATGTCCCAGGGTCAGAGGGAAAAACCATGATGAGCAATACAATAAATAAGAATGCTTTTTCCTCCTCTCCCTGCCTGCCTCTGCTTACCTGAGTTCCTGCCTGCACCTTTCCTTAAAG
The DNA here is from genome assembly GCA_004363575.1 of Solenodon paradoxus. NCBI lineage: Eukaryota > Metazoa > Chordata > Mammalia > Eulipotyphla > Solenodontidae > Solenodon > Solenodon paradoxus. The sequence continues at coordinate 118,500 of RJWH01000118.1, read as the reverse complement.
AAAAAAAAAGTGACTTAATGAAAATGTAAACTTCAAAGATACAGAAGAATTTTGCAGGTATCAAGGGGACACAGAAAGCAAAATCTATATAAGAATGATAAATTCAGACATGCTCCCACATTTCTACAATCTTATAGGCTAGACAAAAATGGAGCAACGACTCTTGCTTTCTAAAGGAAATGTTTGACTTAAGAATTATATTTCAAGTCAATGTGTCATTCATTTATAAGGACAGAAGGAAGGAATTCATTGATGTGCAAGGGCTTAATCTTATACCATCCAACTTGTTTTCTTTTCAGGGTAAAATATTAAACTACCAGAAGATCAAATGCAAAATAATGAAAGATGAATCAAATTTTAATGAGAACACTGTGGCTGAAAATAGCTGGCAGATTAAGCCATAAAATGTTAACAATATTGAGATAAATTTCAATATTGTTTTGAATGTGATTAAAATTTATTAGCATTTTTATTTGAAATTTGACAAAAGTAAAATAAGCCATGGAGTCTCTAATTTTAAATGAGAAACAAATACTGGGAAGGCATCGAGATAGTTGGGAATATCTTTAAAACCTCCCATTTACAAAGAAAGAAGAAAATTTTAAACTGAAGTCAACAATAAATTTAATATAATTTTGGCATATACTTTTAAATTTTAAGGTAGACATTCATAAACTTCAAAATAAAAGTCACTGTAGAAAAAGCAGGTTAAAAAGGATTCAGCATTTTGTGACTATGTCTGCCTTACCTCACCATTTAATTGATACCAATCTGTTTGTTTTTCTTAGAACCTCTTGTAATTCCAATACAGAGGATTTATAAGGGGCTATTATCTTTTTGTATTGATAACCACTTGAACACCCAAATTAGAGAATCCAAGTTATAAAACACTGAATATTTGGAATAGCTTGATGTACAGAATAGTATAACTCCCTCAGGATAAGTTCAAAATTGTTCTCACTTCAGTTTAAGTGGTACTTGCCCTCAAGAAGCCAAGCATTAACTAAATAGGTAGATCACATCTGCTCGTTCCTACTACCTATCTGATTCTACTGGCTAACCTAGCTAAGACCACTTCTTTTCTTTCACTTTTGAGTGTACTACATATAGAATCCTGTAACAATCAGACCAGTATCAATCAGTATGGAAAGAAATTCATATATGTCTAGTTCAGCAATTTGAGATATCAAAACAGTTAAACCACAATGTCAGTGAGTTGGAACTGTTGGGTGTGAGAAAACAGGCATGAGCTGACAATGGAAAAGAGTAAAAATACCTCAAAAGATGCAAATGTAGCATACAGGTGTACACATGCATGCACATATACATGCACATGCATGGGATTGCTAAACAAGATCATGCTTTATAACATCAATAATTTGCACAAGAAGAGCATTGGCATGGTTGATAAGTGAGGTGGTGACTTGGAAAGTCAAGTGGAGTACATTTAAATTCATTCAAAGAAAAATTAACAAAAAGAAAGAGAATGAGACAAGGCAGGATATGAGACTCGCAGAAAGGATCTAGGAAAGGTAGCATGAAGTTAACTAAATCCAAAGAGATAAATTATAAAGAAACAAATGTATGATGAGTAATATTTAAACAAATTGTTAAAGAAAGTCCCTAAGACGGGAAATTAAATAATTTACAGACTGAAGGAATTCACTGCATTGCATGAAAAAATTATTTGAAAAGAGACACTCATGGATACATAGAAGTAATTATTTAAGTTATGAAAATAACGGGATTGTGTTACTTACTTCTAAAAAGAAAGACCGTAACTTCTGACAAAGGCAAAAGAATCAGATTGGCTTCAGACTTCTCATCTGTAACACTGCAAGTTATAAGAGGGAGCATTATCAACAGAGAATGCACAGATTTCTAAAAACTAAAAAATCCATTTCAATGGTCTTATAAAACAGCTAAACTGATATTCACCAATTAGGGTAAAAGATTTTTGTGCATATGCAACATTTGAAAAAATGTGAGGCAACTACATGATCTAAAAAAATTATTGAGAACAGCAGACAACTAAATAATCGACAAAACAGAGTGGATACACTGAGGTGCTCAAATCCACATGATACAGGCACTTGGGAAGAAAAAGAAAATATATAAATAGATTTCAGTGCATATGGAAATGGAGATGATAGCATGGCATTTCTATCAGTTTAAAAGAAAAGATTACTTAACAAATCGTGCTATTTAAAAAATATTAACTGGTCAGTCATCTGGAAGATAGTGAAATCAAACCCTACACTCTAGCTCATAAAATTTAATTATAGCTATACTAATATTTTTAAAATATAAAATTAAAAAAGCACCATGCAAAATCATCTAGAAGATTATATATAAAATTAAAAGTGGGGGTGATCTGCTTCCTAAAACTGCACATGTAGAAAGACATATTTGACGATAGAAAGTCATACCAAAAATCTTTAAATGGCAAACAATATCATAAAGTCAACAGACATACAAAAATACTGATGCAAAATTACTATAACCGAGAAAAGGGAGCAGTAGTATTTGCAAGTTGCCAAAGTTTCTTATAAATTCATTAGATAGAGATATAATTATTTTAGAAAAATAAACTCATAAAGTAAAGGAAATAATTCATAGACGAACCATCAAAGTGGCAGATAAACAGCTAAAGTTGTCAAAACATATCAGTAAACCAAAAGAGATGAAAAGCTATAATCACTTTACATCTTATCAGAGAAAAAAATGTTAAAACAACTGAGAGTGCAATTGTTGGTGGGGATGTGAAAAATGTCTGTCACACCCAAGTAGTGCAGATATAGCCTTTATAATAAGCAATCTCTCTTAAAATGAAAGTGCATACACTCTGACACAGTATCTCACTCCTGAGACTCTGTCCTATTGAAAGAAAATAAAAATCATGTACACATTTCTGTACTTACGTATCAGGATCATTTATGGCTTTGGGGAAAAATACAAAAATATAATTTAATCATGAGAAAACAATTTAAGAATATTCTGCATTCTAATGCAATTGACCTGAAATCTTCAAAAATCTCAATGCCATGAATGACAAAATCAATCAGAGAAATATTTGAGGAGATTATTAAGACAACTAAATATTATCCATGATCCTTGATTGCATCCTAGATACAAAACAAAGCTTAACAGGATGTAAATGAGGCAATGGAAGACATTTCCACAAGCATTGCCTTAGCTAGCTGTATTCATGCTGAATATCCCAAGCGTGATCTTTGTTAAGCAGAGAGGCTGCTCTTATTCCTAGAGATGCATACAGAAATATTTAGGTCTGAAGTGTAATAATGTTAGTAACACACAAGTAATTTAGCTAAATATTAGCAACTGGCTAACATACAAGGTAGATGGATAGATTCTTGTACCTTTTCCATGAGTTTACAATTCTTCAAAATAAAATGTTTAGTAAAATAAATTGCAAAATTTATTTAAATATTACCTAAAGAGGGTATGCCCTTGGATTCAGGCAATTTAGATGTTTAGAGTGGACCAGGTAAAGCTCAAGGACCCAGGTTGTCAACATGAACCTGGTCTGGGTGGGGTAACCAAAATAAACAACTAACTAAATAAAAGTGCCTCTTCCTCCTCTTTTTAACCTCCGTCCCTCCCTCTCCTGGCCCTCCCTGCTTCCTTCCCTACCTCCCTCCTTTTCTTCCTTCTTGCCTTTGTTCTTAAAAAAAAAAATTACCTCTGCTAAAGAAAACAGAATCTCTTGAATAAGAAGACAAAATCTGGATTAAAGTGTAACCCAATTCTAAAAACTCTAAAATGGGAGGACAGAATTGGCTTTTAATTCTGCGAATTTTTTCATTGGGATCATGAGAAACTGTTACCCATTATGCATGAGAAAAGCAAGAGGGAAACTGGATTCAGATTGTAACCTGGCCTTTCCCATCACCCCTAGTTCCTACACTGTGTCACCAGCTAGATATGTGTTTTATTCTGATAAATGTAAAATGAAACTTTCAGATTCACAGAGCATCCATTTCTAATTGCCACTATTGAGGTGAATTTAAAACTGATCTTGAATCAGTCAGGTCACTCGTCATAATATTTGAGATAAATCATTCTTACACTGCCAACCAGTGAGGTAAAAAGGAAGAAAACAAGAAACCAAATGCTAAATCTTATAAGTGCTTAGTCCTGTTGCCGTATGAATCTTTTCAAAACAATCACGTTAACACTAAATTTAATGAACTTATACCTTATGAAAAATGAGATAATTCATTTGTAAATTCACCAGGCTTTCTCTGAGAAAATGGATACTATAAATGTATATATTCACTGACACCTGGCATGTCTGAGATCATGTATACCAAATTTTAGCCTGGAGGGAATTTTTGCCAAGAAGTTATAAACCTCTGAAAACAGAGGTTAATAGGAAATGCTGAAACATTCTTAATGACAAGGTTGCTACGGCAACAATATAAGCTTACCACAAGCATCAAATATCTGTTGCATTTAGGGCTCCTTGTCTCCTTTGATAAGTTTCCCTGAGTGAAATAAAAGCATCAATTGACTAGCTCAGGAAGACTTTTTCTCCTTGTGTCATAGAATTGGTGACTTACTGTGTAATTAGATGAGCTAGTCAGATGGGAAGAAGATAGAAACAGAAAGAACCAGAGTATGCCCAAGCTACCATTTTTCGAAGTAACTGGGTTGCTATGACCCCGGGCATTGTGAATAATATTTAAAAGAAGCAAAGTCAAGGCAGGGGGGCGGCTGTGGGGGTTAGAATAAAACAGTTATATTAGCATGCATGCACCATGCACAAGGTAATCCCAAACAGGAACAGCCTTATTTTTTTGGACGGGGGAGGTGGGAGGGAAGGACTCAAACACTAAGCCAGATGCGTTCTATGAGATTTTTAAAAAATCAATTTTTAGTAATTCCAGAGCAATGGTTCACAGATTGTGGTCCGTAGTCCTCTGCCTGGTGGTCAGCTGCCTGGTCCACTGTGGCGCTGATGTTTCTCATGTGAATATGCGGTCCTTCTGTTTCTGTTAACTATTAATAATATACTTATTTTATGTACTCAAACCCAGCCATCGCTTTATTGACATCCCATCCAAAACCTCATCATTCCTCTTGTTAATTCCAGCGTGGGACTCCAGGCATTGCAAACAGAATAGGGTAGGATAACTGGTCCAAAGTGCTTTTATTTTTCTTTTTACCTGATGGGGATGGGTTATTTTAAAGTAATATGAACACATCACCATGAATTTTTAACTGTGTCTACATTTAGTCATTTCAAAAGGCATAAAATAAAGTGAAGTGAGTCTTATTTTATAGGTGATGAAACTGAAATCACAAAAATCAAATTGTTCCCTTCAGGCTCAGCATAATACAGCCTAGATTCTTCAATCTTTCTCTTCAATGGCAGACATGCCTTTGAGTTTGATTCCGAGGCCGAGTTCACCTTTCAGAGATGTTCATGCACAAGTTATAAAACAATGAGCTGAAGAAGAAAGTAAGGGTGGTTCTATCTACGAAGTCATAAAAATTATTCTAGGAGATTGTGGGATGACAGCCTATCTAGACAGGAATTTGACTTTTATAAGAGAGTGGTTATAAAAACAAGTGCATGAACAAGTTTGGTAAAGGATTGTTTTTCATGACAATTGGAAGAGTCTGTGCTGGCCATTTCAGTTAATCTAGACTTTTGATAGCCATGGTTGTAATGGTCCACCAAAACTCATTCTTTCATCTTCTAATAATGTTAATGCACTTCCCAGCCTCCCTTGCAGGTAACTAGTCTCTGGCAGATGCTACTCAAGTGGATTGATACATGGCATTTCTTGATCCAGGACATAGGACACTGATTTTTACAACTACATGCTCTTTGCCTGTTTAGTTAAGTTGACCATGACTCAGCTTGAACCATGCAGATGAGGACAATATTCAAGGATATGATAAAACAACAGTATGAAAGAAACCTGCATCTCTGAGTGAGCATGTGGTGTAGACTAGACCCTGCATCTAACCTATCTGCTAAGATTTATTATGAGAAAAAAGATAAACTTCTCTTTTCTATTAACGGCTGTGGTATTCATGTATTTTAGGCAGAAGTTTAGTCTTAATACTCCTTCCAGTGAGATTTCTGATACCTAACAGAGTTTGAGTGTCTTTATTTCTATTTTTGGTAGTATATGGACACTCTATGCTTTCTAAGTAGTGAAAAAAGTAGGAAAGAAGTGACGTTGGGAAGCCCATTTAGCTATTGCACTTTTTAATTCTATCGCTAGAAAATAAGGTGTACCAAATCGATAGTTATTTTTTTAGCTGAAGAGCTAGAATGATGGAATTAGGAGCATACGCGAATGACATTAAGTGGTTGGAAGCCAAGAATAGTTCAGTGTGAGCTTGATAAATTAGGGAAATTGCCAGGGGAAAAACTAGGGAAAAATAAAATAAGGCAAGGGCAAGATGTGACAATCAGAAGCCAGAGACAAAATGCAGAGATTAAAGATAGGGGCTGTCTGCATCAGCTCAGCTACAGCAAAAAGTCTGGAGTCATTGCCAGTCTTAGTGAATACCAGTCAGCAAAGCCGTGCTGTTTTTCAAAAGCCAACCTGGTGATAAAGTAACAGGACTAGGAAATGCCAACTCTAGGAAGTAATATTTCCTCTAGATTGGCACTGGTGAAGAACTTATTATTAAAGGATGGTGTCTACATTTTAAGAGAAATGTAGCCAAACTGGAGAAAGTCCTGCAAAGAGTAACAAAAGGATGAAAGTGTGGGAAAATAGAACCTGAGGGGAAAGGTTAATAACTACGATTGTTTAGAATGAAGGAGCAAGAAGACTGAAGGGTGATTTAATGTCTGTTTAAATATATGCCTGGCTATTATAATAAGCATGTTGGCCATTCTACATAGACATAATGAGAGAGTAAATGGAAATATTTATATTACCCTTAGATTTGCACTCAATGTAACTTTTTTTTCTTTTAAGAAAAGCTGTTCTACACAGAAGCACTCTATGCAAGGATTTGGTACAATAGATTTTCTTTAAGATTTATGGTTTTTCAATGCAGTGGGCATTTCTTTGTTGTTAGAGGCAAAGAGTTGACAAGACCAAACCAGCCATGGAGTTAGGTCACTTTTAACTTCAGAAGGAATAAAATGCAAAAGGCTTAATGGGCATAATTTATAAGGCAGCTCCCGCAAGGGAAAATTGTTTATATTCATTAAACTTATTTCCACTTTTAACCCCATTTTAGTACCTGGAATTTGGGTAGAAACAGGAAGTAAGGGGTGTGATTGAGATTTGCATATCTACTCTCCCATTTAATCTGCTAAGATATGAAACCGTAACAATGCCAAATATTCACACAAAATACTAGGGGTGTTGTCCTTGGACTTAGCCTGGTGGCAAAATGTGATTCACAGTGTTCCCTGGAAAGACTATAAGGTCAAACAGACTTTTAGATAATTGCAAAGATGTTATTTGCAATTTCTATTGTAATAATTTTGTACCAATTGTGTAAAAACATTATTGTATAAAAGTGCTAGTGCCTTGGAATTAAGGCAGTGGTACCAAACTATAAAAGTAATCATCATATTCTTTTTTTTTAATTTAATGTTTACTGTGGTAACATTGCTTTAGAAAATAGCATAAACCCATATGTAGTGCATGTTTCCTATTCATCACAAATATGACAATATACCCCACCCACCACTAAATTACCAAGAGTCACCACCATTGTTCACAGGATCTCCCAACCACTTGCCTCTATCCCCTGCCCCATTTTCTACTGGTAACTTCAGTTCTATTTTCAGTATCAAATGGTTGGTTTTGTTTGGGTCTGTTACTTTGCTTTGCCTCTACACAGTCCACCTATGAGTGAGATCAGCCAGTATCTTGTCTTGCTTCTTTTGATTATTTTACTTAGCATAATCCCCTCTAGTTCTACCCTTATTGAGTCAAATGACGGGATTTCATCTTTTCTAAGGTTGTGTAGTATTCCACTGTGTATAAATAACACATCTTCCTTATATTAATCAGACGATGGAGACTTAAGCAATTTCCAATTCTTGCCTTTTGTAAATTATGTTGCAATGAATATGGGGGTGCATATATTGCTATGAATTAGTGTTTTTGTATCTTTTGGGTAAATACTCAGAGGTGGGATGATAGTATCATATGGGATTTCTATATTCTTTATTATTATTATTATTACTATTGTTAGTAGTAGTAGTGATGGTAGTAAAGAAACTATTCCTGCTTGCTTTGCATCACTGTTTATATTTGTTTATCTATCTTTATTATTTTGTTACAGTAACTTTGTTTACAAATTAGAATAAACTCATATGTACAGACTTCCCATATGTGCATATGGAATTTCCATATTCAAATTTTGAGGAATCTCCATTGCGTTTTACATAGGGATTTCATCTTTTTGTACTCCCTTCAGCAGTGTTAAAGTGTTTCCTTCTTGCCACATCTTTGCCAACATCTATTGTTTCCCAGACTTCTGGATAATAGCCAATCTCTCAAGTGTAAGGTGCTATCTCCTTGTTGTTTGATTCGCATTTTTCTGATAGTCAGAGAGTAGGAACATCTTTTCATGTGCTGTTGGTTGTCTATACGTCTTCCTTGGAAAAATGACTTTCTAATTTTTTTAATTGAGTTGCCTATTTTTTTGTTATAGAATTGTATGAGTTCTTCGTATATTTTGGATATTAAACCCTTATCAGAAATATGGAACACAAATATCTTCTCCCAGTTAATAGATCATCTTTTTTTGTTAGTGATATTTTCTTTCCATGTGAAGAAGCTCTTAGGTTTGATACAGTCCCAATTATTCATTTTGCCTTAGTTTCCCTTGATGGTGGAGTTGAGTCCCCCAAAACCCCTCTAAGGCTGATGTCATAGAATGTCTTTCCTATGTTGTCTTCCAAGAATTTTGTGATTTCTGGTCCTATGTGCAAATCTCTAGTCCATTTTGATTTACTTTTTTGTGAATGGTGTTAGAAAGTGGTCTGGCTTTATTCTCCTGCATGTGTGCGTCCATTTATGCCAACATCATTTATTTAAGAGACTTTCCTTTCTCAATCGTATGCTTTCGACTCCTTTGTTGTAGATCAACTGACCTTATATGAGTGAGTCAGTATCTGGTGATTTAGCTCTATTCCACTGATCTTTGCCTCTGTCATTATTCTAGTATAATACCATTTTGATCACTATCATTCTGTGGTATAGTTCAATTTCTTATAGTATCATCCCTCAGATATTTTTTTCTGTCATAATTGCTTTGGCTATTCAGGGTCTTTTGTTGCTTCATATAAATTGTAAGATTTTTTGTTCTATTTCCTTGAAATAAGTCTGTGAGATTTTAATGGGGAGTGTATTAAATCTGAATATTGCTTTAGGTAAGATGACCATTTTAACAATGATGATTCTTTCCAGTCATTAGCAAGGAATGTCTTTCCATCTCTTTGTATCCGCCTCTATTTTTTTAAGAACTTACACTTTGACAGTATAGTTCTTTCACCTCCTTTATTAACTATATTCCAAGATATGTGATTATTTTTACTTCTATTTTAACTGTGTGTTTTCTTGATTTTATTTTCTTCTAGTGTATTATTTGTGTATAAAAAATGCAATTTTTTTTCTATACTTGTTTTGTAGTCTGTCATTTTACTGCACTCATTATTAGTTCTAACAGTTTCATGACAGAGTTTTTAGGGCTTTCAGCATATGTAATCATGTCATCTGCAACTAGTAATAATTTTGTCTTCTCACTTCCAATTTAGATTCCTTTTATTTCTTCTTGCCTACTTACTCTGGCTAAGCCCTCAGTGTGATGTTAAATAGCAGTGAAGAGTGAGCAGGCTTACCTTTTTCCTGACCTTAGAGGAAATGCTTCCAATGTTTTGCCATTTACTATGATGTTGACTGTAGGTTTACCATATACGATCTTTATTATGTTGAGGTATGTACCTTCTATACCCATTTATGCAGGGTTTTTTTTTTTTTATCATAACTGAATTCTTCTATCAAAAGCTTGCATTGATAGATGTACATATGTTAAACCATTTTTAGAATCCTAGGATAAATCCCACTTGGGTCATTATGAATGGTCCTTTTGATGCATTGCAGATTTGGTTTGCTAATATTTTGCTGAAAAATTATGTATCTATGTCCATTAGAGATTTTGGTCTGCAATTTTCTTGCTGGTGATGTCTCGATCAGTTTTTGGTATTGGTGTGAGTCTCATAGAGAGTGTTTGGAAATTGTCCCTGTTCTTTTAATACTTTGGAAGAGTTTGAGAAGAATAGACATTAATTTTTTCTAAAGGTTTGATGAAACCCATTAGTAAAACCATATAGAACTGGGTTTTTATTTTTAGGGAGACTTGATCACCTCTTTAATTTCTTTACTTGTGATTGCTCTGTTCAGGTTTCTAATTCTTTCAGGTTCAGTCTTGGTAGGCTGTTTTTTTGTTTTTGTTTTTTTTTCTAAAAATCTATATCCTTGAGATTGTTCACTTCCTTGGCATAGTACTGTTCATTTTTGTCACTTATGTTGGTTTGTATTTCCATGATATCTGTTGTAACTTCTCTCCTTTCATTTCTGATTATAGTTATGAGAGTTTTCTCTCTTTTTTTCTTTGTGAGTTTACTCGATGGTTTGTCAATTTTCTTTATTTTTTCAGAGAACCAACTTTTTGTTTCATTGATTGTCTGAATTGCATTTTTGCTTTCTATTTAATTTATTTCTGCTTGAATTTTTTTGTTTCTTCTACTGATTTTTGGCTTTAATTGTGCTCTTTAATGTAGTTGCTTTACATGTAGGGTTAGATTGTTTGCTCTCAATTTTTCTGATTTCCTGAAGTGTCCCTGGAGTGCAATGAATTTGCCTCTTAGTACTGCTTTTATTGCATCCCATAGATTCTGGTTGTTCATATCTTAATTATCACTTGTCTTTAAGTATTTTTAATAAATGTATTTTAATAAGTTATTAAATTTAACAAATAATATTTTAATGAATATATTTTAATGAATACTTAGTATTTCTAATACTAAATTTCCTCTTTTATCCCAGGGTCATTTGGAAGCATATTATTTTGTCTCCAGTTATTTTGGGGTTTTCCATCTTTCTTTTTGTGGTTGATTTTTAGTTTTAAACCATTTCTGTCAGAGAAGATGCTTGGTATGATTTCAATCTTAGTAATTTGTTGCAATTTTTTTGTGTCTCAACATATGTTCTATCTTTGAGAATATTCCTTGAACCCTTGAGGAGAAAGTGAATTCTGTATTTGTTGGATGAAATGCTAAGCTTGTGTCTATTAGACCGAAGTGTTCCAAATGGTCATTTTAAGTGGCTGTTTCCCTGTTAATTTTCTGCAGGTGGGGTGTTGAATTCTCTTACTATTATTATGTTGCTGTTGTTGTCTCTCATTATTTCTAATAATACTTGCTAATATAATATTTTGATGCTCTTTCATTTGGTGCATATAATGTTAATAAACATTATGTTTTCTTGCTTAATTGATCCCTTAATCATTATATACTGTCCATCTCTGTATTTTGTTATGCTTTTTAGTTGAAAGTCTGCCTTCTCTGACAGAACCATGGCTATTCCTGCTTTTGGGGGGGCTGCCATTCGACTGTAAGAATATCTTCAAACCACTGATTTGAGCTTTTTTTTTTTTTTTGAGCTAATTTTTTTAAAGAAGTTGAGTTTCCTGAAAGCAGCAGAAGATTGAATTATGTTTTTTTAATTTATTCGGTTACTCTATGTCATATAATTGTTGAATTCACACCGCTGATATTTAGGGTGATTATCGATATGTAACTGCTTTCTGCCATTTTGCAGATTTTCTTCTAAGTGTTGTGCCTTTGTTCTTCTCTTTCTCTTCTTAGGTGAGTTGGTTGTAGTTATGTTTTGATTGATTTTTCTTTTTGTTTTCTTGCTTTTTCCCTGGAGATGTATTTTGAGGTGCCTTCAGGTTACCATTAATAGTTCTATGATTGGCATATCTTGACGGAGCAGCAGTTATGTCAGTTGCCTTTGAATGATTGCAGATCACATAACCCTGGGTTTGAGTCCCAGGTATGGGAGAAGACAGGCAGTGTTAGCCAAAAAAAAGACAAAAAAGGAAATAAAATAAAGTGCTTCTTCCCCCTCTCTCTTACTGTCTGCCTATTTACCGTCGTTCCTGCCTGCAACTTCCCTTTAAAAAGAAAACATCCTTTTTTCATTTCTCACTTTTATTTGAAAGTAATTTAGTCTCTCACACATTGTAATAATCTGAATTTTAATTCTCTCTTCCTCCCCACTTTTTATATTTTGCTCTCTTACTGTTTTTAAGTGGGGTTTCTTTATCCTTGATAGAGGTTTTTTTAATTTTTTCTGTAGAGCTGGTTTTGTGGTGATGAATTCCTTTAACTTTTGTTTATTTAAAAAGGCTTTTTTATCATTCTGTCAGTTATAAATGATAAATTCACAAGGTATAGTATTTTAGTTTGAAAATCCTTTTCTTTCAGTATGTTGATTACATAATCCCCTTCTGGCATGTATAGTTTCAGTTGACAAACTCACTGACAATCTTATGGGGATCCTTTTGTATATGAATTATTTTTCTGTAGGTACTTTTCAGATTTTCTCTTTATCTTTTATTTTTGACCTTTTGATGACAATGCGTCTTTGTTAGGTCTGTTTATGTGTCTTCTGTTTGGAACTTACTGACTTTCCTGGAGGCTTGTTCCGTTTTTCAGGTTAGGGAAATTCTCAGTTATTCTTTATTCAAATACAGGTTCTGTCCCCTTTTCTCTCTCTTCTTCTGGAACCCCTATGATGTGAATGTTGTTCCTTTTGATGTTCTCCCAATGGTCTCAAATTCTGACTTCACTTATTTTTATTCTTTTTTCTCTTTGCTGTTTTGCCTGAGTGCATTCCTCTCCCCTATCTTCTAGCACACGTTTTATTAGAGGTTTCATCCATATATACTTGAGTCCCTTTATTGAGTTCGTTAGCTCAGTTATTGTGTTCTTTATTTCTTTAACAACTTGCTTCATTTTTTTCTTTCTCCTTTTTGTTCTCTTTTTCTTCCCTATTGTTTTCTTATTTTCACGAATATGTTTATCACTTTTGCCCTATATTCATCCTCAGGTAGTTTGCATATGTCTGTTGCATTCAGATTTTCCCCTGGGGTTTAATTAGATCCATCATTTTGTGTGTATTTACGTGTCTTTGCTCTGTTTGGTATTTTGTTTTTATTCTTTGGGTTAGGTTTCCCTGAGTAATGGCATTGCACCAGAGTAGCCTGAATCTTGGTTTGAACACTGGGGGCTCTTAAGTTGTGTGGTGTCACCAATGGTTGGATTTGTTGAGGTTCTTCAGTAGATCCTGCTTTGAGTCTTGAAAGTTCAACTTACGGGGTCAGAGTTTGTGTAGAACCTTTCCCTACCATCATACGTCTGAACAGTAAAGACCATCTTTTGTTGGCACACAATCTGCAATCAGACTATAATCCTGCCTCTACTTACAGCGTAGACTAGTGGATAGTTGAAGATTCTTCCCTTCTGGGAATCTCTCTTCTTCCAGAGATGCCGTTTCAGACATCTTTAAGCCTAGTGGCAGGATTTCTGGCAGGATGGTCCTGTGCCTCTAGCACAACATGGTGAAGTGGGGAAGATGTGGGAGACTCATCTAGATGACTTCTGGTTGTGGTGGTGTCTTTGCAGATTCCCCTCGGGGGCCTCTGCTCAGCCCACTGGAGTACTGTTCCTTTTGCTTTGTGCCAAAACCCTCTCCACCTAAGTGTGCCCATTCCTGCTGTGTGAGCTTTCTGCTGCTGGAGAAACTCTCTGCAAGGCCTGTTCTTCCCGAGATGCCACTTCTTCTGCTGTGGCTCTTTTTACCCCCTGAGTCTAAGTGTCTTGAGTCATGATTATAGATCTGAACCGTGATGTTTTCACCAACAAATTGTGGCAGTAAACACTGTTGCTGCCCTTTAGCTTTTGATTCTGCTTTTCCATTGTGTTTGTGTCTTCAAGATAAGAGATTCCTTGTTGTTCTGCAGGGAGGAGGTAAGACTCGGCAACTACTAGGTCACCATCTTAGAGTCCCTTCAGTACATATTTATTTTAGGTACAGTTCTGCATGCATTTTTCTATCCCTTTCTCTCCATATTCTTTATTGGTAGTTACTCAGTGGAAGAACATTGCTGATTTCACTAAATTATATTGCTATGTTATAATAAGAATCATTAATTTAATGCAACCATACCTGTTATTGTGCTTTTGTTTAATATTTAGTGTGATTAAATGGGAGATACGTAAAAATAAATGTGTGCACACTGAAGCATGAGTGCTATCTAAGAGAAAAGCATTTGTATGTTTATTCAAATTGTGAATTGAAGTAACTACATTTTCCATGGCAGATAAACTTGATTATTTATGCTTAGTATTTGATGTACATATATAGAAAGCAATGTAGATAAACTTGCCATATGAAGGAAAATACGATATTTGTGGACAATAATACAATCTTAGTTTTTGAATCAAAATAAATTTACAATTCTAATTCAGAAGTTAGAATTGGGAAAAATTAATTTATATAGCTTCCCAAATCTTAACATCTTTTTCTCACGAGATGGGTGTAAGCACTCATATATTTTTGACTATATTAGGCAACGGAATGTTTGCATTTATCTATGAATGAATATTCTACAAGCCACCAGTATATGATGCTACAAAATATCAAGTAATTAAAAAGAAACATTTGAACACTTCAAATGAAAGTTAGTCAAACAGTTTTAATATAGTGGAGTATGGAGTTCCTATTATAAGGTTTCAGACTCCACATTGTAACTAAACTTAAGAAGTGAATACCTGCCAAGTGATGGTATAATATTAAAGAAGAATATCCATGGTTATCCATTAAAATATCCTTTCCTTTTCCAGCTACATTTTTGCATGAGGCCAGATTTTCTTTTCTTACTTCAAAATAACATATTGTAAAAGATTAAAACAAGTAAGTTATACCACTTTGGTATTTGGTAGACAATGTCTGATTTTAAAGCTAATCGAGAAAAATATTATTTCTACCCAATTATTTCTCAGTATTTGATAATAATGATTGGCAATGACAGGTTTCTCAAAAGACAGCCTCTAAGATAGTTGCATGCTGATTATTTATAGGGAACAATACCTATTAAAGGAAAGAGACAAGATTGGGCAGAGGGAAATTTTGCAAAAAAAGACCTCAAGCGATTCTATGTGATTCTCTTGTAGCTGTAATGGTACTTTAGAGCTGACTCGAATTCAAGAAACAGGTCAGGCCACTGAATCCTGAATAAATCAGTAGGTTTTCTCTGGGGAGGGGAATGCAAATATTTGAGAAGTCAGAAAAGGACTCACTCCATCATAATGGTCAGCAGCTGACAGTGCCCATATTTTGGAGAATGAGTGCCTCAATCTTAAAGGATTTGGTGATACAACACAACATCTTATACAATGAGTGTTCTGAATTCTTTCATTTTTAATTTTCTTATAAATGTGCTAACAATGAAAACTTGAAACTGCATTTCCTTAGAATGTTTTCCATTTAGTGCAATATCAGTTGTCTCTAATCTAGCAATAAGGGATGGAATGAGTTTAATAAAATATATTGAAAACAAAGGAGAAATTAGGGAAAAGAAAAACATCTCTGAAACTGAAGCAAAGGTCAGTTCATGGGCTGATGTGATAACACCAAAACAGGAATCATTAATTTTCCTAGATAAACTGATTT
Organism: Solenodon paradoxus; assembly: GCA_004363575.1. NCBI lineage: Eukaryota > Metazoa > Chordata > Mammalia > Eulipotyphla > Solenodontidae > Solenodon > Solenodon paradoxus. The sequence goes on along the minus strand of RJWH01000118.1, from coordinate 102,742 downwards.
CTTCCAAAATGTATACTGGTCCTATGACATCAAGACTCCACAATCCTTTTAGCATTTCCTCAGGACCTGTAAGTACGGGTTGTTAACATGGAAAGGAAGCCATGCTGACAGCAAGGATGAAAGTCTAAAATGTTAGAACTGGAAGAATATTTAGCTTATTATTAAGTTCAGTATTACTGAACTTACTTTACATTTACATTCAATAGGTGATGAGAGTTATTTATGAAATGTATCCATTGCATCCAATGGTGTTTTTGCTTAGTTTTGTGCTGTGTTGTTTTGTTTTGTTACCCGACTTTCATAGTCTGAGCTTTAGCTCCCTGAGCCACTGGGCATACAGGGGGCTCCACAATGTTTTCTTTAAATTATTTCTACCCTTTCTCATCTTTACCACAGTTCTGCAAAGTAATTGTTGTTATGTTCATTTTACAAATGAAGAAACTGAAACACAGATATTCACGCTATATTCCCAGGTCACATAGTGAATAAACTGCTAAGCTGAAATCAATACGCAGGTCTGTAGGATTTGACCCTAGAACCTGTGCTTAAGTACTGAAGCACACTACTTGGATAGAAAGCCCTGAGGGCTTTAAAACCCAGATCCGAAATAGTACTTATACCATACCTCTAAATGAAGAAAATGAATGTATCAGCAACTTGACTTTTGCAAATTGCTTTCTTGGATCATGCCATGACTTTTGGAAGCATAATATTATACATTCAGATATGTTAGCAGTCATAAATGTACCTCCTGTATAACTAAAATGCGGTTGGAAGTGATGGTCAAATATAGACGATAACCCAGAATATGAATAATTTTAGTGTCCTGGAGATTCTACTCTTTTTCTGGGCTCCAGATGTTTGGAAGGACTCGGAGAAAGCATTAAAAGAAGAAATTAGTGAACTTGATTCTTAAATGTAGCCTTTTTTTTGTTTCCTTTATTCTATTAAATCTATTTCTAAAACTATGTATTGACATCTTTTCCTCTTCCTTGCTCATTGAAGCTTGCTTTTGTGGCTTTTGTAAAATATGGAAGTATATTAAATATATGTTTTAATCCAAATTCATTATTTCTTATTTATGCATATACAAAATAGTGTATTAAAATATTAAGAAGATATACTATTCATGTAAAGCTTGATTAAGTTTTAGAATTTGAATATATACATATATTTATATGTATACCCAAACATTTAGTACTTTTTATTCAGATATCAAAACATATTATTAGTATTTGACTTGGGGAGAGAAAGTCACACAATATGATTTATCATGGCTGCTTCCCCTACTCCCCACCTTTGAACAGAGGTAAATGGTTGGTAATCTCAGATTTTAGAAGGAAAAGAAAGTAATTTCTTTTGATAGGATAACAGTAGGAAAAACAAAGAAAAAAATACTCTCAATATAGCTTGAAGAACTTGTGGACTTGGACATTCCAGGATGAAAATACGTTATAAGGGAAAAGACTTAAATAAGAGGAACGCGGGAAAATTTGTATCAATTTGTTTCAGTAGTCCTGGAAACACAAATTTGGGGTAGAATATGAATGTGGGAAATAGTGCAGAAGCAAAGGCACTAGAACATGTCAACTATTGATTATAAGGTGTAGGTAAAAGCAAGTAGGCAAACATGGCTGGAGAATTTGAGCCCCAGATAAGAATAAATGCATAACCTTGAGATGAAGAGTGAACTGAAAGAAAATGATATTTGGAGGAAATGTAGAGGACAATTTCAAGACAGTGCAGCATCAATAAAATCAATTACTTTACAAAGAAAAAAAGAGGAAGGGCTGAAGAGTCAACATTGGATTACTGACTGGAGCAGAAAGCAGATCCAAAGGGTGAATAAGTGGCAAGTGAGTGGACACAATACGTGTAAATTAGCTTCTACTTTTAAGAAATTTTTCAAGAGAGGAAACATATAGCAATTCCAGGGAGTTCCTGGACCAGGAAAAAAAAACATATTGTGGGGACACGCTGACAAAGATGTAAGAAAGTCCCAGTGAAAGAAGGAGACCTCACTAAGTCACAAGTGAAAGCCTTTGCATAGGAATGGAAAGTGCTGTCCTAGGAGATCAGAAGGAAAGGTGCTTTTTTAGATGGAGAGAAGAAATGAAGAGGAATCAAGCATGGGCTTTGACTTTCTGTAGAAACTGGGGGATCGCATCACATAAGAACAGTGTGGGAATTAATCTTAGAACTGATACTATGGGGAATACAAAGGGCTGTCAATCATTGATGAGAACAAGTGCTGTCAAGCAGCAGTGAGGGCTCAGCTGACTTCAGATAGCTGGGAACTGCAATAGAACCAGTCAACCTGGCTTTGTGACTTTTTAGGCAATGTTTGTCAGCCTAGGACTGGCAGCTGAGAAGGCAAATGATAGTATTTATCCATTCTTGGGGATTGGAACGGCAGCTCTGGGGCGAGAGAGTGTGAAAATCTAATAAAGTGACTGACCCTGGTGTCAAGGCTGGTTAGGCAAGCAAATGAGGCCAGCAGAGGGACTGATGAACTGAGACAATAGTGGGCTATCAAGGGATGGGGAGGAGAGGGACGATAATGAGACAGAGAAACAGATTTTATTAGAAGAGAGATGAGAGATGTCTAATGGTAAGAGTTTGTGGTCAGAGTTTATTGTAGCTTCAATTCTGATTCTATTACAAGAGGAAAAAAAGGGACAAGCATGACAATATTAGGATCTGACAATTTGGGATGGGACTGACCTTGACTAAAGTTTATTATTGCTGCAGTTGTCTGTTTTAGTCGAATTTGTATGAGCCTTTGCAAATATCATTGTGAGGACTGTACATCTGATATATGACAATTACTGTCTACAACAATCTTTCAAATATCTGGATGAGTTTTTATTTTCTTAAACAAGGACACTTTCAAAAACAAGAATTCCATTAATCCTCACTACATACCAGAGTTACTTTGTCTTTTAAAGATAATGAACTGTAGGTCAGAGCACTTTAGTAATTTACCTGAAGTCACAAAGAGTAAATTGCAGACAGGAGCCCAGAGCATGCCATCTAACTCCAAGGGTAAGGTTCCCTCAGATTTGGTGCCCTGGGCCAGAGTTGAGTTGTGTTATCTGCCTTTGGTTTATAATGCTTCAGAAATTTCTTTAATGCTTGGATCGTGTGGGCCTGTGCTAATACACAGTTGACTTATTTCTAGTTCAAAAATGAATATGTGTTTAATTATACTCTCAAATTTTGTATATGTAATTGTCAATTCGTAGTTTATAAACAGAAGCAGTATCAATTTTCAAGCATGATTATTTGCGTGCATAAACTATCTTAACAATTACTTAAAAGTAGAGAAAATAAGAATTGAAGGAAGGCATTTATGTAAAATATTATCAACTTGACTGATGCTAATATAGTAGGCACAATATAGATACCACTTCGTCTTTTTTCTCATTTGGGGGAAGAGGTAAAATCTTGACAGGAGGCAGGGCTGCATATCTCTTATCTGTCGAGTTTATGGCAAATTATGGAGGAGGATGCAAACTCCCTATTGTATAGTGCTAGAATATTTGCATCTTGATCAATCTAGCTGGGCTGTCCACAAAATGTAGAGTTAATTCAGAAATAGTCATGGACATAAGAGGATGGTGGTGAGAAACACTTTATGTTGAGTTCAAATCTCGAGGGTTTTAAGACTTCCCTTGGTCTTTTTTTTTTTTTTTTTTTTTTTGAGGCTATTGTATTAAAGCTAAACTAAAACAAGTTTTAACTATAAAGCTGGAGATGGTTTCTCTCCTATCTTGGAAATCAAGTGATTGCTAGTGTGAATACTAATGGGTGACTATTTTGAAAGAAAGTGACAAGAAAGACAGCTTTCCAAATGTAATCATAAACTGTACAAAAAGAAAGTTTCAGATCATGAGGGAGTAAGAATCAGAAAATCATATTGAATGAGTTAAATTATCCTAAGTAATGAGAATATTAATATTAGCTATTTACTTTGCCTCCTCTTAGACATTCCCCTAGCTAATTAATTTTTCTTTCTTTCTTCTGAAACATGAAAAAAATTATTCACCAAACTTCATTTTCTAACATTGCCTGCCTTTTATTTTGTGTATATGTGAATATTGCAGATCACAACACAGTCAGATACTTTTAATTAAACTCTCAGAGGGACATCTTTAAGTTCTTGCCATTGTACTCTTAACTGTTGAATCCTTAGATATCTCAAACATTTATTAGTATTTGGGGAGATTCTCTGGAGAGGTTACTGTGCATGAATTTGATAGAAAATCAGGGAAAATACAGAAAGCAAGAAAAACATTAATGTTAGGCATGATATTGTAAAGAGTCATGTAATATCTTAAGATTGACTGGTATTTAATCTACTTATTCAAAGCACTAACTTGTCAGATATTATTTTATGGAAAAGCAAATGTACTTATTCATTAGCAGCTTGGGAAGATATATACTTAAAGACACTTGTCATTATGTTTATTCACATTCATGGAAGTGAAAAGTGGTAAATTTGTTTTTTAGTAAAGTTCCAATTTCGTCTCTTGAATTAACTTTTATATTCCATTGAACTCTCTGTTTGCCTGGTTGACAAAATCTGGAGTGGGCAAATTACCCCATTTAATTGAAACACATAATTAAAAAGTACATCAAACTTAATTGGAAATTGGTGTTACTTCTCTGAGACTCACTTATTGATACAGAGCATTATACTTGTTAATCTTTGCTTTTCTAGAATAAAAGCTCAATTACCTTTTATTCCAATTGTCCTCACCTAGCTCATGTGACAGTGTAAATGGAGCAACTTCTTAGGTGTCCAGATGCAGATATACTATGGGCACTTTGGTCCACCAAGGGTCCTGTCTGGACAAAACAACCAGAGCTGTCGTGATTTAAATTCATTCGATGATTTCATAATGGTCCTGGAAGTTCTCAAAATCTATGTGCTTTATGATTTCTATGCTCCTGTGCCTCTTAATGAAAACAAGGGGAGTTGTATGAGAAAATTCTTTAAAAAATAAAAGCTGATTTCAGCACATTTTATTTTATAGTTTTAATATTTTTGTTAAACAAGGTAAGTCCATGAATTAAGATTTATGGTTTTGCAGCATAATTTCAGTCAACCATCAAATTGTTTTTGGTTATTTAATCATGGCATGTAGATAGAAAACCACTGAAACTTTTGTTTGCCACTTTTCTTCTGGATATTTTGAAAACCTCTAATTAGTTGTAGAAACAAGTAAAACACCAAATGCTAGAAGAAAAAAGTTAAATTAGGGAAATCATGGTATATTTCATGATAGGTACCAATACATTTCTTTTCTTTTTTGTTTAAAGCAAAAGAAAAAATTTTTTGAAAAGTAAACATTTGAGAAAGTAAATAAATTAACCAAGGCATAATTGTATGTTTATATCATATCAATAATAAAGTATGCTGCATTTACAAGTAATCTCACTGTTAATTTAGGTATCTATCTTCTTACTGGTGTCCATAAAATATTAGTTAAAGGGTATCAAGAATTGTACTTTTTTTTGTTGACATTGCTGTTGGAACTTGTCTTTCAAAACATAATTCCAATGTTCCCAATATTTAAAGATAGAGAAATAGTCTCCTGGAAAAGGTAAATGAATAGTAATGAAAAGTATAATTATTTTCTCAGAACTTTTGAAAAGTGCTGTATATATAATATATACATACATAAATTGAGTTTTAGGGCTCATTTCATGTATTGCAAAATATACTAGAAAATACCAGGCATTCATGACTATGAAACAAGTAGCTTTGTTAAGTGATAGTATTTATTATATCATTGAAATGCTATACATTATTAAGGAAACATACATGTTATATATGCCTTTTATATATGACTTAATAACAAGCAGCTTAGAATTATATAATACTTAAACTTTAAAAGTGTCAATTTTTAGATCTGCTACTTTAATGTATTGGCTGGTTCAACAACTGACATTTCAACATAGCTCATTGCATTGACAATATAAACTAGCTGGTACTATTATTTTCAGTTTATCAAGTGTAGTGTTGCTTCTGCTGGCAGTAAAATTTTAATGTTTGAATCATCAGTGTGGTCCTTCTAATTTATTAAGATGAAATGCTCTAAGAAGACATTAAGTGAGGATGCTCCCTTTGCTGTGTATTCAGCATTTTGTGGAGTCTTCTAAACAATACAGAAGATTGTTGATGATTTGTACTTGACAATGTCATGTTTGATGATCGCTAGCCACAGTGAGGATTTATTTATTTCACTATGTCATGGTAGATTGTCCATCTTTGTATGTTAGGACATGTTCTAAATATGAGAAAAGATACCGCAACTTTGACTTATCTCAATTTCATATTCTTCTGTGTTCAGACTGTGATGCCTGGTTTCTATGTGAAATGGTTTCCAAGTTTTCAAATGAAAGCAGTTTAAGAAACAAAATATTTACGTCCTTCTAACTCGTGCTTCCTGTATAGCTAGATACAACACAGATGCTAAGTCACTGGTCTGAAAGAGCTTCCACAAATCTATAATAAAATAATTGAATTAGTGAGCTGTGTTTAGATCAGAGACCCTTGGTTGCCAGCTCCTAAGAACTTGGGGAATTCAGAGCCACAAAAGGATCATTTGGACTCCATTTGGCAGAGACGTCAGAAACTCGCTGCTCTTGGGAACATCCTTTTCCAATAACATTTATAGGTCTAGATGGAAGTGAAAAGTACCATATGTTAAGAGTTTCCTGCAAAGCTTCCTGGTAAGAGAGGAAATAAATTCAACTTGTCACATCTGCTCATGGGCCAGTCAAGTAGGATTTTATCACAGCCTTAAGTGCTTTACAAAACTGTCCTGTTATCGACTGAAGGGGCTTTACTTTTCCGTGGGTTTTTTTTTTTTTTTTTTTTTTTTTTTTTTTTTTTTTTTTTTTTTTTTTTTTTTTTTTTTTTTTTTTTTTTTTTTTTTTTTTTTTTTTTTTTTTTTTT
>RJWH01000118.1:0-95675 GCA_004363575.1 Solenodon paradoxus | reverse complement strand
GCAATTCAACTAAGAATCACATTCCCATAGCAGTCTCCATAGTCCTCCATGGCTTAACTGCTAGAATGCCTTCGGGTCTCAGTTCTGCCTCAGTTTTGACCCGTGGGTCCTTACATTTTGCATAATTTAAGATGGGAACTGCATTTAATCAAGATAAATTGATTACCCACCATTCTGAGAAGTCCCAACTGGCTTAAACCATGGCAAAGACCCACCAGGTCAGAAAAGATTTTTCTGCCAGAAGTATAGGTAATCACAGCAAAGGTGTTAAAACTTCCATTGTGAGCCACCGGTTTTCCCCAAAAGTGATTCATCTTTTCACCCACATGATAAAAAACAAAGTTAGAGTCACTATGAGCATTTCATTTCTACATTATAAGCAAAATCCTTTTTATCTTGCAAGTCTACTAATGATATAGCGCCATATGTAATGATTATTTTTCCTAATTAAGCATGTTCAATTGGTAGCACTTGTTCTAAACTAAAAATAAGCACTAAATTGATCAATTTGTGCTTTAAATTCACATCATTTCAGAAAGAACTATCATTTAAAAAGTTAAAGATGCTTTAAGTTAAAGAAAAAGTTGCACTATTCAGTCATGTCTAGTTTTGTGAGCAGTCATACTGGAAATAAATTAAGAGTTTCATAGTCATCCAATGATAAAAATGTACAGTGTTTTTTTTTTTAAATTTACATGCCAGTCATACAAATTTATGAAGTGAGATGTGGATTATGTGGAATTTATCTGTAACCAAAACAAAAACAGTTAAACAATTCACATTTCTTTCTATATAAGAAAAAAATTGTTGAGGAAGAATAGTTTACCACCAGTGAGGCCTAGGAAAATTTCCCCTGAGGATCTTCATAAAATGCTGAATGATTGAGTCAATTATATTGGAATACCCTACCCCCAAAAAAGCATAAAAATTTGGCATATTTCATTGAGCTATTTCTTATAATATCAGTGTAACTTATAAGCCTTAAAATAAGGTACACTTAATGCAAAACAATTCTACCAATACTGCTGTATTGCACAGTTGTGGGGATACTTCTCACCTCGGTAGTACTAAAATAGAAGCAAAATCAATTGCTGTCATTGAAGAAAAGGTGCTGGTATCATCAATATGGCAATAATTAATAACAACATACAATAGACCCTTTCTACTTGGTTATCAATCTTTCTACTATTAGTTATTAGATATAAATATATGTTATATAAGAAAGAGATATTAATGATAATGCACCTATGCTTACTACACTCCTGTAAGTAATCTTGAACCCCTAACTCCCAAATGCTATTCTATTATTTAGTAAGAGAATGTTCAGACTATATTCCTCATTATTTTTTGCACTGAGATTTGGCCTCTCTGATCAGTATGATGGATGTAGAAGTGATCTGTGTAACTTCTCATTTGTTTCTTCAAATATACTTGCCGTGGGCCTCCTATTTTCTTCTCTTCTTGCTAGCTGGAAAATGGTGAGGTGATAGTGGGATCAACTTTGGAAACCACCTGATGAGGATGGTAGTTATCCCACCGGTTATGCATTGCTTACCTCTGGACTTTCATGTGAAAGAGATATTCCTGTCTTTTTCAACATTGTTATTTTGAGTATTTTTAAAAGTGCACATTTTAATCTAATATAGCATCAACGTCATCATCATCTGTGTTTATATTCCATCACATTGGACTAGAGAATTGAAAAGAAAAAAAACTGCGAAGGAAGGGAGGGAGAGGTGTGGAGGGAGGGAGGGGAAAGGCACTGGCTATATTGTAATAGAATAATTAGATGCCCATAGAATTACTCAGTAATGCTACGAGCTTTTGTGTTTCACTAATAGCAATAATAGTATATTAGACAGAACCTTGAATTTGGTGTCAGCAAAATTCAAATGCATTCATTTCATTTCCCCCTTTAGAATTATTTTTACTAAATCTTAAATGTACAACATCCTCGACTCTACACACACACTTAAAATTTTTTTAAAGGAAAAAGTTATGTCCTATTGCATAAGGATTCTGACTAATAGTTACACAAAACTCAGAGAAAAATCTTCAAAAAGTTTCCACATGTCACCTGACTTACAATTCAATGTTATTGAAGAAGGAATATCTTTATGCTCTTACAAAAGCTACTAGAAAGAAACAATTAAGAAACTAAGAAACTGTCTCAAAGGCCTTTTTGGTATCTTGCAATCCTTCCTCCACAATAAAGCAATGTTATTAAGTAACCTGATTCATTCATGAAATGACTCTGCATCGACTCTGATGTCTTCTGTGATGTCACTTTATATTTATGTGTGACTGAGATAAGAGAATTCTTAACTTTTTTGTTTTTAAAGGAAAGGTGCTGGTAGGAATAGAGACAAGTAGGAAGGTAGGAGAGAGGAGGAAGAAGCAATTAATTTTTTAATTTTTAGTTGTACATCTTGGTCATCCTTCCCAACCCAGGACATGAACTACAATCCTTAAGGGGCAGTTGACCAAATCACTATTCCACCATGACATACCAACATTGTTATTTTTATTACTTAAAACTTTTCTGTTACCTTTGGGCTTTTGTCTTCTCCTACACACACAGTGAAACCCATGGAAATAGAAAGAAGCTCAATATAGGCTTCTCCACTCAATATCGACTAACCCTCACTTTCTCCACTGCCTCTCAGACCATAGTTTCTTTCACCATATTGTCCTGCTTTGTTTCTGTTTCCATTTGTCATTGTGAAATCATTATAAGGTTGTTGGATAATTTCCAAAATACTGATACCCTTTTCCATAATGTTCTTCTCTATAGTTGTCATAACTACCACTAAAGCCCCCACACTTGTTGCTATATCCATGTCCTCTGCCACCTCTTCTTCTGTCTTTGATTCTTCCTCTTCCATGACCAGGGCTACCTCCAAAACTGACACCTCTGATTCTTCCTAAAGACCCATTATAGCCATCTCCAAATCCACAAGATCTTCCATCTCCATCAGATCCTCCTCTAATGTTACTTCAAGATCCTGGTCCATAATTTCCCATCACCACCATCATAATACCTAAAACTAAAGTTATCACCTCTTCCAGCTCTAGAAGTTTGGACTTCCTGCATTTCTTGTGTAGACAATGCCTTTCTTATTTATGCATTATGGCTATTGATGACGTTTCTGCAATGCATTCTTATCCATAGAATTATGGTCATCAAAGGGAATACATCAAAGCCTTTTTTATTTTCAGATTGCCTAGCATAATTTTCTCAATAGAATCAAATTTTCCATAATACTGGAAGTAATCTCTAAGAGTATGTTCCTCTATAGCTTCTTCAATCCTCCAGCGAACAGCTTCTTCGCAGTTATAGAAGAGCCTTATTTTCCAGATTCCTCTTTTACAACACATTTTGGTTTAACTACCACTCCATCAATTGAATGAAGTCTAGCATCCTCAGCAGTATCAACCTCTGTCATGAATGAGAAAGTTATAAAGCCTCCTGATCTTTTGTTTGTATGATTTCATATTACTATAGATTGTGTTAGTTTTCCCCATTGCTCATAGTAGTTCCTTAAACTTTCTTCTGTGGCTTCTAAATTCATGGTATCAGTTGTTTACAGAACTCTTCCTTTTATTCTTGATCTCAGATTTACTTCAACCCTATTTCCCCCTCTTCAGCCCAGCTAGGTGACAAAACTCTGGCCAACCATCAACCTGACATCCTCGTGTTGACAAAGACCTGCCACTGTTGGAGACACAATTCTAGGAACAACATTGCTGCTGCTCTGGAATTCAATCTTGCGTCCTATACTCCCCTGACTTCTGATGTGAGATAAATGACTCAAGTTATCTGCTGCATAGTCCTCTTTAGAGTGGCTGTAAGAATTAAACATTATTAGCTAGCTGTAAACTGGATCCTTTTGTTCTAAGAGCTTTAGATATATTATTCCATTTAGTCTTTTTGTGCAACTACTAATATCTTCACCTTCTAACTGAAGAAATTAGTCAAAGAAAACTGAAACAACTTATCCAAGGTAAAACACTGGTAGTTAGTAGAGCAGGCTTTTGGCATCCATGTCTTTAGTCTGAGAGACAGCATGTGCCTTTTTAAATGAGTTGATCATTAACATATCAGTACTATGCTTGACTATCCATGATTATGTGTCTATAATTCCTTTTTAATAGCAGTTTTCTGATATAAAAGTAGTGCTTATAAATCATAATGATATTAGAAAGTGCACTATAGCACAAAAAGCAATTAAAAGTCACTCATACTTCCTTTCCCCCAAATCACTGGCACATGTGCACAGACTTCTCTTTTAGTATCAGACTGTTCGCTTAATTGCTTTTATCACTTGAAAATATGTCACTCAATTGTTGGCCTTTATTCCCACCCTCCAACAAAAATCACCACCACAAATGTATAATATATGCCATGAGAAGATTTCTTTTGATTGAGTTGGTTCGAGTATATTCTGCTTGTCGCTACTCTCAGTTATCAGCAGACTTATTTCTTATTTTTCTGCTGGCCTCCATTAGAGCTCTGATATACAGCCTTCCTCTAGAATCTCATTCCCACCCCCAGAACTTGGTGGCTTGGGCTATTTAATGCAGACTACATATTTCTTTGCTTTTTGTCTACTTATTCTTTGCAATATCTCAGCATAAGTCTACGCCTATATATTTGACTTTCTAAAGTGTTAGGGTAACTAATGGTAAATAAAACAAAAGAGAAAACTAAAAAGTGTTTACTCACTTTGACTTTCTCATAGTTTAAGGAAAAGGCCTTCAAGAAGTTAATACCATTCTTGAATTCCTGGGCACTCTTTGGTTTCTGACCTTGTTCTTCTAAATTCTAGCTTGTGCCTTTCTGTAAAAATACAAATAGAGATAAAGTCAGTACCTTTCTTATGGAATTTCATGAGTATTAAATGTATTAATATACATAATTTACTAAGTTCCTCTAAGACATTAGATGCTATATAAATGTTGTCAGTGTTATTGCTATTGAGAAAAATATAATCGCAGTTTTCTATATTGTACAAATTCACCTCTAACATTGTAGAAACCACTTTGCATCATTAGGTAGAGCAATGCAAGATGCTTTTATTTATATACACCTCACCTTTAAAAGTGTGGCTCGGCAGCCTTCTGGGAATAAGAAACATGACACTGGTAAGTCATGTACCTGTTAAGAATACCTAAGCTGCAGAAGACTTAGCTGAAACTTTTAGAGATAATGTCTTAGAAAATGCTTTTGTTATAGTCTCTGTTTGTGGAGAGGGCAGGTTACCAAGCTAGTTTTGCTTTTCTTACACACATAGCATGACCATTACCCACATCACTAAATATTCTACTAAGTGTGATTTGGATTATGAACAGGATGAAGGGAAGTGTTGAACCATAATCTTCATACTTGCATGAAGACATTAAATTTCCCAAAAGCTTTAGAAAGAATCATGTCTTGCAAATGATCTATTACTTATCACTGATACATGTTATGCAAGCTAAGATTAGAAAATAATTGCTTAATCAAACTGATCACCTATTTTAGTGCATAAATATATCTGCAGTAGAGCAAATATTTATGCAAAAACTCAGATAATCAGTTATTTTTATTCAACAATCTAGTAAAAATATCTTGAAGATCTATCATAGGCCAGGCCTCTTGGCATTGAACATAAAAATATGATTAAGATTTTGTTTCTGCTCTTAGCATGTACCTGGCAGAGTGCAAAGAAAAGATATATCAGAGGAATAATGAGTTTCAAAAGGGTATTGACCAAGTCATTGAGGTTAAACTTTATCATCATTTTATTTCATTTATTTTCACATTTTAATTATCATTTTTATTGAATTAAAATTACATTATAACATTATATATAAGTTTCAGGTGTTCATCATAATAAAATCGACTTCCATATATACTACATTGGGTTGACCATTAAAAGTTCAATTCTATTTTTCACCATCTAATTGATTCCTTCTACTTGATTTTTCCAATTTCCTTCCCTCTTCCCTTCTGTTAACAACTAATTTGGTCTTGTAGTCTAAAGCTTTATTTTTGTTTCATTTAGTTCATCTCTTCGTTTGGTTTGTCTATATACCACATATGAGTGAAATCATGCAGTGTTTTAGATGTTACCAAATAGAGAAAAAACAGAAGGAAATGGTTAGGCTATCATGAGACAATCTGTTCCTTTTTCCAAGTGCTACAAAATAAGAGCAGAAGACAAACTGGTTAACATGGAATGATCAAGAATTAAATGATGGATCATTTCAAGGTAACAGTAAAATTCATATTGCCTGTGAATTAGGTGAAGAAAAGGTGGCTCCTTTAAGCTCGGTTACAGACTTTCTCAAAGTAAAAATCGTTTATCTGCTTATAATGAGAAAAATTCTATGAGTGATTCATCAATCAGATATGCCAATAACACAACGAATACAGTAGCACCATATACATATTATTTTTTGGATGTGTATGTATGTATGCCTATAAACATGCACATATATTTTCATGTTTCCAGATTATGTGAACAAGGGTGCTCTATCTTATTTAAATTTCTCCGTAAAACACTTGATAACGTTTAATAAAAGTAAAAAAGCTTACACTGTGAATGAAAACTCACAGTATTCCAGCGGTAAGCTCTAGTTTGAAGCAGCAGCTGTTAGCATTAATTTCTTGTTGTTTTAGTATTTGTGAATTATTTTCTTCTCCTTTCTGTCCTACAGTTCTAGAGAGCAAGAGTTTAAGCGAAGCTGGGGATCCTTTAGGAGGCACCAAGTTCAGCCATCAAGTGTAAAGCTTGCCCACAGACATGAAGGGATCACTAGGAATGCTTTTGTGAATTGTGAGATAGAGCTGATACAAAAGCGGCAGAAGTGTGTTGATAATTATTTTATTTTTGGAAAAAGCAAGGGATCCATCATCAGGGATAGTAACTCTATATCAGCAGAATACTATTATTGTTTATGTTTGTCATAACTATTATGTTTATATTTGTCAGTCGGTCTGTTTATATCCTCTCTGTTTCTGTATCCACTTAACCACAAAATTGGCAGTTACATAAGTTCCTTGTGATGTCTCAAAGAACCAACAACTTGGGTTCTGAAAATATCAGACATCCAAACTTGCAAATAATATGTGTGTTGTCATAAAATTAAAGGTGGAATTAAGTAATATTTATTAGCTTATAATGCATTCTATATTCTTATTTCCTGCCAGATACTGTTTTGACTGTTTAGAGTATATCGACTTATTCAATCCTACCACAAACTCTAGGAGTTGGTCATATTTGTGTTGCTATTTCACAGATGATAAAATGTAGGAATAAAGAAATAAGTAACTCTTCAAAGATCTAAATGTTAGTAAGTGTCATTCTGGGATCCACATTCACAGATTTCTATCCTAATGCATCTATTCTTAACCATTGTATAGTGCATGTTCTTACATCTAGTCAGTGTTAGAGTAATATAAAGCTAATATGGAGGTGAGGAGGGGTAATTGTAAAGGAAATAACTTTAAATTTTTCTGTGTTCCACTGCGACCTCTTTTTTTTTTTAAAGATTTCAGTTTGCATCACATCTCTTTGCATAGAAGACCTATCAATCTTTGGCCTGGTCCTGCCACACTTCCCCTTCTTGTGTAAAGATACCTGGAGTGGTTTCTTGAGTGACTGTCAAAATAAAAAGATTATATTTATTTTTTTAATGTTCAAAGCTGAGTCAAACAATAACAGTATTTGAAATGATATTACCTTTCACTTAACGCCACCAAAGGTAGAAGAGTAGCATCTATTGGCAGTCTGCACTTATTTTTGTTCTTTGAATTGACTGGAATGTTAAACCCATTATAAATAACACATCTATTCAGAAAAACAATCAAAACAATTGAATATCTTCTCCAAGTCTGAATGCTTAATTCTTTATTTTTTTTGCATAAATATGGATGAAGATCATACCCATTCTGCTAAAGAGTAAATAAAAACTAGTTCAAACCTATCACCAAATAATCATTTCAGAAATATGAAGTTAGGAAATCGTAGTGGGAGAGCAACTAAGAAATTCAATTCAAAGGGTGTTAAGACTTGTCATTTATATAATTCTTTTCTTTCCCTGCTTTTTATTAATACAAAAGATTAACAATGCAGGTCAAGCCCTATTACAATGAGTATCATGATTACAAAACTTCTAGCAAACCAGTAGATAGGAAAATTATAAACAGGGATAGCATCTCGTAGCTTCAGTTTTAATGACCATAAATGGAGAGAGAAAAATTAGATTTTGATTAGGCAATTTTTTTAAAGAGGGGAAAGAAGGAAGGAAGGGAGGAGGGAAGGAAGAAAAGGGGGAGGAAGAAACAGCTTTACTCTACTTTCCCAAATGCAAGTTTATTTGGTGATCACTTCCATCAGGCCACCACTGAATTGCTGGGCAAGTCTCTCAGGTGTTTCAGACCATTAGGAAATCTTGAGCAGTGGGAGAGATAGGCCTGGAGTGGCCAGCAGCCTGTCAAAACATTTACAAAAGCATTCAGCAGTCTCTAATGGCCTGAAAGCAAATGGATATTTCACTGCAACAAGGAAAAGAAACATTTCAATTTGGATGTGTTTGCTTGTGAAACAAATGTTTACAACAGAAACCTCCATTTGGGTTGTTAGAACACGGTCAAACAAAGTATGTATTTACTGAAGAATCAAGTACAGAATCTCATTGTAAGTATTGACTCTTTGGGGACAGGCTATATGGTGAGGATAATGTACTGGATAATAAAAAAGGAAACAGAGCTTCACAGTTTTAAGGTACAAGCAATATGTGTGACACCCACTCTGCTGAAGTGTTTTTTCCAGAAAGTATGAATTAGGATAAAAAGATAGGTGCAGTAATGGTGATATCTGGAATATGGTAGCTTAAATGAAGTTCGTTTCCACCTCTTATAATAATTTAGGTGCAAGTAGTCCAGACTGTGGTGTCAGGGAACAGGCTTCCTTAAGCTCTGATTTCTGTATCCATGATAGTTGGCTTCCAAAATGTGGTCCATGATGGCTGCTCTGACTGTATACTCCCTGTCTGCTTCAAGTGGGAAACAAAAGGAAAATTAAGGGCAATATTTTTTTTAGATCAGTGGTACTCCACTGAGGGGAATTTGACTCCTTCACTAGCAAAAAATTTTGCTTGCTGCAATTCGATGGTCAAGAGAGGGAGCATGGGTAGAGGCAACGCAGCACCACTACTGACATTTAGTAAATAGATATCAGGGATGATGCTAAATAGTCTACCATGACCAGGGCAGCCCCCCACAATGATGAATTATCTAGCCTAACATGTTAGTATTGCCACATTTGGGAAATCCTACATCAGACTGAAAGCTTCTTATTGACATATACGCAAAGGATAGAGAAACCAGCCAAGGACTATTTCCACTACATTCAGCTTCATTCTTAGTGAATCACTTTGCATAAACAAACATAATCTTTGGCAGAGACTGCCACTGGTCCCCGGTGTCTGTTCTCTGTTTCTTATATATTAATAGAATTTTAATCTGGGCTACCTCCAAGTTATCCAGCTTCTCCCCATTTATGACAACAAAGAATGTCTCCAGACATTGCTAAATGTCCCCAGGGACGTTCTATTAAGACACACTTTTCGTCTGGATGTCTTTAGCCAGTCAACTAAATCCTTGGAATCTCATTTTCTTCAGAGGTCAAAAATATGGAGAACTCTCAAAGTTGCCATGGTAGGCATAGCTGTAAGATATCCTTCCAGATTTCTGCCCCCTGAGGTAGAAACATCTTCTCCCAGTTGGTCAATCGAACAGTATCTATGTGCACTGTAAGGGATCTTTCTGAAGCGATTGAAGTCCCAAATCTGTTGACTAGATCCCTGGGCCTGATCTACTTAAGGTTATGCACATAAATGGGGTGGGCCTGCTCCTGGCAAAAGAGATTCATTAGATGTTTGAGAGGGATTTAATGCAAAGAAAATTCTCTTTTGCTGGCTTTGGAAATGAGAGGAATCTTGTGTCAAGAAATGTGGGTGGTCCTCAGGAGCTAAGAATGTCTCCAATCTGACAGTCAGCAAGGAAATGGAGACCTTAGGCCTGTAGTAGCAAAGACATGAACTCTTACAGCTACATGAACTGAAAAGAGAAACTTGAACTCCAGATGCAAACACAGCCACTTTATTTTAGTTTTGGAAGACTGACCAGCCATTCCATGCTTGGACTCCTGACATACAGAACTGTGGGCTAGTCAAGGGGGTTATTTTAAGCTGCTAAATTTGTGAAAATTTGTTGCACAATAATAGAAATCTAATAGAGTTATTATAAATATTAATTCTGGTAATAATAGTTATCCTTTAGTGAATACTAAAATGTTCCAGAAAACTAGTTAGGCACTTTTAAAAAACGGTATTTTTGAATGACTTTTTCAAGATAGGTGTTATTGCTCCCATTTTACAGACAAATGGACTAAGTCATGAAAATTGCTTAGTTTCTCACAGCAAATAACTGTTAAATGAATTTAAAGCATGATTTCTCTGTCCTTTCTTCATTGTCTAATTTGGTAAATATAAAACATTAGGGAAAAAAAGGCCTCCTAATTCTATTATTTTTATTAATGAGAGACACTAGACACCTAAAGATAAATGAAATTGTTCAATGTTACACACATGCTGAGGTTTGGTTCTGGAATCCACAATAGGAGTTAATCCAGCACCAGTCTTACTTTTCAATTTAATGACATTTTCTTTACATAATCTGAGGTTAACATCTTCTGTTGCATGTAACCATTAGTGGGGTCTTTTGAAACCCAACTATTCCCTGCCTTTGTTTTCCAAAGAATATTTGTAGAAAAGATTTCTGAACTTGCTCTAGATCAGTGAAGTCACTGCCAAAAGCCACCTCTTTAAATGTTTATCTAAAATGATAGCAATTTTGATAATTGCCACTTAACAAGCATTTATGATGTGCCAGGCATAGAGCTAAATGAAGGGTGTTAGATAATTCTCAAACAGCACTGCAGTGTAAACACTGTTATTATCCTAACCTCACAGATGAGGAAACAGTCATAAATAGGCTCAGCACCTTGCACAAGCAAACTCGTGTGTAGGTTTTAGAGACAAAACCAAATCCATAATCTGTTAGGTTATGTGTTTCTAACCCTTCAGTATATATTGCTCCTAATCATGCAATGTCTCAAGGGTTTTCTGAATATGACCTTGAAATAAATGAGATTTTTCAGGAGGTTTCCACATGTGTTTGAACCGCAAAATGTGGTACCTGTTGTTGATCATACATGGAGTCTCTTTTTAGATACCATCTACATACTCTCCTCTTCGTGTGTGCTTAGTTCTTCCATGGAATTCATTTGGGGTATTGTTTTTGGTTTATCCTATGCCATGAGGGAGCCTTATGGCTGGTATGTATCTGATGGTGATGACTTTTGTTGCTTTACCCATGTTCTTTCATCCAAATCCTTAAAGGCTAAGGCACTTCAACACAGCTGGTAAAGATTAGGATATTTTATAAGGCAGGAGGCTGAAAACAGATTTCTCCATGCCATCTGTAATGGCTCTGCAGCTGTAGTGCCTGTGCACATCTGGAAAACTGCTGTAAAATAAAAAGTCTAACATTTGGCAAAGGTAGCAGATGGTCTTGTTATCAAATGTGAGTAGAAGCATAGTTAAGATTCTGAGGGATCAAGTTTAGGACTAGGAAGAAGATGACCACAGCAATAAGAAAAATATAGAGAAAAGAAGAAGAGTGAGAGGTAACAACACATTACTAGGAAGAAGAGTGAGAGGTAACAACACATTACTAAATGAGAAATGTGTATGGGGAAGATGATTAGATAGCAGCATAAGCATTTCTGAACCATCAAAGAGATTTGAAAATGCCCTGATAATTACAGTAATCAGAAAGTGTCAGAATTGTATTTTGTTAAATCAGGTTAATTTACTAGACTGGGGGTGCTGGAATGGTGGCAGAGGTTGCTGCAGACAACATTTGGTGTGGTCTGTCCTGTGAGTAATCCATCATTACTAACTGAGTAAATGGCATTAATAGAAGAGATGGACAAGGCTGTCTCTGATGATTTCAGGGAATCCCATTGCCTTTTAAGGGATACTGCCAACTTCAGCTTTACTTCAATTAAAAAAAAATTAAATAAAATGGTGTTAGCAGCATTTTTAAGAATTGGATCAATAAGATGGGGCAAACATATTCCTATCCTTAAAGCATGGCTACTCTGTGATCAATTTGCCTTTGGTGCTCTGTAATAAGATTACTTCCAAAGACTTTGATTCCTCCAAGAAACATTCAAGGAATGATTGATAATAGGATCTACTCCTGTGAAAGAAACTGGTTTCAGAGCTTGGAGAGAGCCCATTACATTGCAGGATAAATGTAGAAGGAAAGCAGAGAGCCCACACCACAGTGGGGAGCTTGGTTTTGCTCTAAGTCATTGGCATAGAGCTCTTACTCTGGGTCTTGATGCTCTTTTAGTCTTAAAGTAGAAACCTCACAGGCATTCTTTTTTTTCTTTCTTTCAGGTTGAGTTGACATCGAGAAAGCAAGCTGCTCTAGTTGGATCTAAACCAGACAACCTGCCCATTCTGCTAATTGGGTTTTGGGATCTGTGTTGAGGTAGCCTGAGCTGGAAGTTTATTCACCTCTGTTCAGATGCCAAATTCATTGGCCTCGAAGTACATAGAACCTAATAAAATAAATTAGTAAAATGGCTATGTCTTGGACATTTCCAAAATGTATATCTTGTATTTGCTCTCAGTTGGGGACTTTTATTTTTAACTGATCAATTAAACTTGTCTAGCTACATGAATTGTTCTAATTACTGAGTTTTCCCAGAATTAAATACTCTAAGTTAAATCAACTAACATTTAGCAAACGGGAGCTACTTCTTCTGCTTCTCTCCCTAAGAGCCCTCCATAGAATTAACAGTTAGGTGCTAATTGCAAATGATTAAGTGCTCACCAGTCTTGGAGTCCTTTCTTTAATATTAATGAGATGGATTTGCATGGAACATGTCTTCTATTAATATTATAAATGGAAGCCTGCATGGATCACTGAGTGCTGTTTTGTATTATAAGGAGCATTTAGTTTAAAGGAATTAAAAAAAAAATACACTCCTGAAATATATCTTCCTTTCAATTGTGAAGTAAAATTACTGAGGGAAATGTTTAAATATCATTAATTTAGAGCAACCATGTAGCATTTTAGCAATAAACACAGTAGCAAACTTTTACATAAAACTTCTTTCATCAGTCTCTGTGAGTAGGCATAGTACATAAAACCAGAGTAGAATTTAAATTATTCTATAAGGTTTAGATACACACAGAAAAGCCCACCATTCCATACTACTAAAAGAGATTTCTTGGCAGTTCAGAACTAGTTTCACATCCCTGAATTCCCTTCTAAGCCCTCTACATGCCCACTTAAATAATTCTAATTGATTTCCTTTGCTCATTTGAAAACAGCAAACTGACTGCTTTTCTTTTTTGTAAAGAACAGATATAGTTAATAATCACTTTTAACCATGCTTTCCTAAGATTCATATGAAAGATGAAAACTTTTATTTTAAACACTGCTGTTTCTTTTAGATGTAATACCATTTTAGCTCTTTTGTCATTACAAGCTTTTGCAAATAAGGAACAAAAGCTCATACATTCAGATCAAATCAGAGTCTGTGTTAATGTAATATGCATCACACTTTGCTTAAGGACTTCACCCTCTAGGTCAGGCTTCTAGTTTTGCCCCTAGTCTTTGAACTTAAAACTGTTGTACATTTATCATTACCCTTAATAAATATGCTTACAAATGATACTAAGTAGGAACTACTACTTATACATACAGAGTAATTAACTGATAATTATGTTTAAGTTTTTATGTATTAAAAATGATAATGAAGATGTGCCCTGGTGGCCTAGTGGTCTAATACACCTGGGAGCAGTCCCACATACATCCTGAGATGCCGGCTTCATGACCTGGGCTTGGGGGAACAACTAATGTGAGCAACGAAATAAAAATAAATAAATAAAGCTCTTCCCCCTCCTCTCTCTTCCTACCTGTTTGCCTAATCACTTTCATTCCTGCTTGTACATTTCCTTAAAAAGAAAAAAGATAATGAGTAGTAAAGGGTTTTTAAATCATGAAAAAAATGGAAATACATAGCTACTACTTTGTGCTTAATATTGGAAATTGGTCAAATCCAGATTATGCATTATGTGTTAATTCTATTTATGCATAAATAAATTCAGATGCTATTTTTTAATAATTTCAAACTATGTGAAGTCATAATTTATGAATAAATATGTATTGTTTAGTATCTGGTCTTCTGTGATACTTACAAATATTCTTACAAATACTGATATATACAATATGCAAAATTAATTCATGAAAATTGAGGGAGATAGAATTCCAAGATGGCAGTTCTTTGGTATCCATGCCCTCTATCACTTTCTCCCCTGAAGTATAAGCAGAACCAGGTGATACACTGAGATACCACTCCCAGTTTGCCAGTTGATTTTGAGGTTGTCTTGACCTAATCAGGTGAGCCCTTTAACGTAAGGTGAACTATTAGAGAATCTCTCCTGTTGACCAAAGAGAAAGATGTCACATTGTAAGAGAAAGTGGCTACATGGCAAGAACCTCTGGGATCTGAGAAGAGCTCTCATCAGAGAGCTGGCAAGGAAACTTAAGCCTCAATCATACAACCACGGAAAAATGAATTCCACCAACAACCTATGAATTTAGAAAATGAAACTAAGCCTCTGATGAGATCATGAATTGGTTAACACCTTGGATTCAAACTGCAAGATTCTCAGCCCAGCCCTCAGCTAATACATGCCTTGACCCTGACTCACAGAGATTTTGAAATAATAAACTTGAATGGTTTTGAGCCACTTAGAATATAAGGTAATTTGTTAGCAGCAATAGAAATCTAATAACAAAAATAATTTGGCTAGAACGGAGGGCCTACAGAGACATCAGCAAATTTTATATATTACTCACCATCAGAGAAATACAAATAAAAACCACAGGAAGATATCATCTCACACAACTGAGAACCGTCTATATAAAAAAGTCTTAAAAATAACAAGTATTAGAGAGGGTGTAGAGTGAAAAATAAACCATCCTACACTGTTGGTGGGAATGTAGGTTAACACAACTTCTTTGGAAAACAGTATGGAGATTCCTCCAAAAAATAACAATGACTATCATTTGACACAGCACTCCCACTTCCAGAAAATAGGAAAGAGCTAATCAGAAAAATATATGCACTGCAATGCTCATAGTAACACAATTCACGGTAGCCAAGACTAGGAAACAACCTAGATGTCCAAATGTCCATGGATAAAGAAGCTGTGGCACATATACTTACATTTATCTATGCAGCTGTTAAAAAAAAAAAAGACAAAAATATGCCCTTTGTTACTTTGTTTTACTTGGATAGAACTAGAGAGGATCACGCTAAGGGAAATAAGCCAGAAAGAGAGAAAAAAACCTGATGATTTTACTTATAGGTGGAATATATTGAAACAAAACAAAATGAACAGACAAATCTCACCAAAATCCACAGAATTCAAGACTGTGGCTACCAGGAAAGAGAAGGGAAAAGGGAAAAGAAGAAACAAGGTGGTAAAGGGTATTAGAACTCTGGTGGCCAATATGGTGTGAAATACACATAGGCTACTGTGTGATTTCAATATCCTAAAATGAACATGGCAATGTAAACAAAAGAAATAATTAAACTATTTTTTTTAAGTATTGGGTTGACTCTACGCAGAATACATTTAACTGACAAGACTCACTCTTCTCATTTAATGATATCTGACTGCAGAATTATAATAGCTCACAAAACATGGTATCATTCATGGCAAATGAAAAAAATTATGGAGCCCGGAGTAAAGTTGCTAATTAAAAAGGAAAACAAGAGTTTCATAATTTTGCTTCCTTCTGTTCTTTAAATAGATGCTATTATCATTGACAATGACACTACCAATCATTCTTGGATGACTTTGCGAGAAATTGGTTAGGCATGTCTTAGAATTCTCTTTGCTGCTCACAGGTTCAGACTCATAAGAGATGCTCAACTTTCCCCAGATTTCAGAAATGGTGCATTGCCCTATACTGCCTCAGGAAATTGTTGAATGAATTGCCTTCTATGGGAGCACAGGCTCTTCTGACAATGAATTTTGTTCTCAAAGTCCTGGATAAAGGATTATAATTAATGTGGAAATATTTGTGTTCCTCTGTCCTCAAAATCATCATTCCATGTCATCTCTTGAGTGTCAACAGCAGACAGTGTTGAATGTGCTTCATGGAGAGATTCTGAATATCAGTGATATTGCTCCCTGCTTCCCCTGGTTTAGAGGGTTTTGCTTGACAATTATTAAATCATAAGGATACCTGCCTTTAACAACTCTGGGAATACAAAGTACAGCCGAGTACTGTTTTATGCAGTGTAAAATTTGTTGGGATCTGTAGCATGGTGAGCCAGGATTTGGAAAGAATATCTAAGTGTATGCCATTTTCTTCTTTTCTGTAGGAGTTTTCAGAATTTTCTAGTTCAGGTCTGATACAATTTATTATAAAATCAAGGGTTAGTCAATATAGAATCTTTTCAATGAATTCTAATAATGCAATACTTATTGCAGATCAACAATCAAAACAGTACCTCTCCTCTCTCATTTTCACAGACCTATGAACTCCTCTTTGATAATTCTTAGTTGATATTATTTTTTCTCTTTTAAGTTGTCATATTAGCCTGCAGAAGGAAGAACTATATCAGAAGCTTAAGAGAGACTGTTCCACACCTATCGTCACAGTAAAAGATTTTTACATTATTTCATGAGAATATACTTTTTGGCTACAGCTTAGCTACAAGGCTGAGGAAACATTGTCATTAACTATTCTGGCTTTTCTATCTCTCTCTTTTTTCCCTAGTCAGAAGTTCTGACAATACAATGTTTATCTTACACTTAATTATTATTTTTATGTTAGGGTAGTGATTCATCAATAGTATAAATAATTTCAATAATAATCAGTTAAATTGAAAACCACCGGGCTTGTCTCTCCCAGTTATTTTTCCTTATTTTAAACTCAAATGTACATGACATATTTTTCCCATGTAGATAAATCTAATGACATTTCAAGTTTTATATAGTTTGTGAAAGATTCCTAGAACGAAAGCCCTGAGTTCGACTATCAAATACCATTCTTCTTTGCGACTTGAACTTTCTAAGCTCCAGTGATCTTAATCTGAGATGGTTTTGAGAATTAAATTTAGTAATAGGGTGCACCTGATGGAGTAGCAATTAGTCAGTTTCCTTTGGTTGAGAGTGAAGGCCAAATATCTCAAAGACCTGATTGGAGACCTAGGGCCAGGATGAAAACCAAGATGAAGAATTATGTAAAATAAAATGCTTCTTCCTTTCTCTTCTTGTCTGCTTGTGTCTGTTCACCTTCATTCCTGCCTGCAACAACAACAAAAAGCAATAATGGATAATATATCCACAGATTATCTATCTGCTTTCTGATTCAGTCTTTCTCTACTCTTGCTCCTCTGTATTATGGGACACTGCAAATTTCATACTTCCTTGCTACCTAATTTCTGCATGGTTTCAGCCAATGAGAAAATGTTTTAGGAAATTCATTGATGTGAGTTACAGAAAGGCCTGGGCATTGCTCCTCTGTTTGCTTTTAACTCTTTTATTTTTAACATAAAATTAACCACCTAAAATAATAATTACTTAATTTTATTAAGATAGCCCTCAATACTGCATATGATTTAGGAGTACAGGTTCATACTTCTTCAAATATCTGATACCATGCCACACCTACTAACAACATTCAAATAACCCTTTATCACAATCCATTGGACGCCTGCTACTCTTTCTTCCCCCACCCCACCATCTTCTTTTCTGATAACTTCACTTCTATTGTCAGACTACAAGTGTTGGTTTCCTTCTGCTCAACTGTTTGCTCTTCTTTTATCTGTCCAAGGCCTCTTCTTGGGTTCCAACCTGCATCAGTCAGCCATTTCCTTCATGGTCCCAACTCTGGCAAGAAAGTCAGTCCTGGGTTTAAATTCTTATCAGTTAGTCCCTTTTCTGAGATATGGTCTAACCACATCCTCCTGTTGATCTTCTAACCCTAGGGGTAACAGCTTCCAGCTTGTGTTCAACTCTTAGATGTCTCACCATCTCTTACAGGGTTTCTCAGTGTTGTTTCTGTTTCCTGCGTCAATTTTGTCTAATACTTATGGGAAGACACTTTTCCAGGTTATAATCATTCTGTAAATGTGGAAGCTGAGTACTACAGTCATTTTAATAATTTCCAAAGGTGATATATTCAATCTGACACTTTTACACTCTCCCATAATACCTCCCTTTATTTGCATAATCAATAATCTATACTATGGAATTATATATACAGGGATGGACTAGTATGTCTTGTTTATGTCTCATACATGTATTTCTGTCAATGGAAAATATGGAGAATTAGAATTGGAATATGTTGCATGCAATTGCATGTATTAATTAATTTATTTTACTAAGGAGCAGGGGCAATGGTGGCATTTCCTTTGAACTACAATTTCTGTTTCATCTTTCTATTTCATCTCCTGACTTTTGTTAAAGAATGCATCAATCCTTAGGGAGAGACTCAAAAAGCAAACAAAAGAAAGCATTAGAAAAAAATATTGAAGAGGTATTTTATCCAAGAACAAGCTTATGACAAATTTCTATGTTTTATCTCTGTATCATCTGCCATCTATTTACTTATTAACATGGAGAATTCAGAAGGTAGATGCTTGTTATGAACATGAGTAGTAACACATGTATTTCTATTTAAAAATTAAGCCAAATTATTGTTCTGTAAATTAACCTGAACTTGACTGGTTTGAAATAATTAACAGTGCTAATTAATATCAATTAGATAATTTAATGGGCATTTTCATAAGCTGAATGAATTAAATCTGCAGCTCCTAGCTTTTGGTAAGTTTATCTCTAAAGCATGTGGTGACATAAAAGTATTTTTAAAGATTTTTCTAACTTAAAAAAAATTAAGTCAAACTAGGAGCCTCGAAGTGGAAGAGGAACACATCCAATTTGCAGTTTTTGATAAATGCTAGTAAATGCTTTTCTAAAACAGAGAAAATAAGACTTTAATTACCACATTACATGTATTAATTCCATTTTTCATTGTTCTCAACAAAATCGAAGAAAGACATTGTCATAGGTAGATCATTAAAAATGATGACAGATTACAAAATGATTTTGGTAAGTACCTAAAACAATGTTCGAAGAATCAAGTAGTGCTGCCATGACAAAACTCCTGCTGTTCCTGCCTTGTTCTTTATTAGAACAAAATTTCTCAGCAAATGCGTTTTCAAAATAAACAAACAAAAAATAGAAATAAAACTGTTAGTGATTTTTAATGTTTTACCATGTTATTTGTATGATTCATAACATGAAAATTTTAAATGTCAATCTCATTTTAGTAAGAAATTATTCCTAAGAAAATTTATACTTTACATTTAACAAATGTTATGAAATATTTTGATGAATTGTTTAATACTTAGTCAAAGATACTGTGTAACAGTAAATTGAAGTTAGAGTCAAAGGAAGTTTAATAAAAATACTGATATTTTTGTTACAAGGAAGACAAATATAAAATTTATTTATTAAGATCTGATTTTGTGTGATGAGATAATTGAAATAAAACATTTATTCAGGAGGTGAAAGAAGTAGTGCAAAATGTCTGACTTAGAAGAAAACATGTGATTTTTAAAAAATGGATTTGTTTGATATCAGATTGTTATAATATTTACATTCTTTTGAACACACTTTACAAAATGATCTAGTTCTTCTGTTTAATAAATGCTAATTTTTTAAATATAACAAATTGCATTCCATGTAACCAATTAAACCTGATTAAAAGTCTTTATGCAATGTGAAAGTAAATATTATTTTTGAAGACTTTTTGTGCTCTTTCTTCTCTGAACTGTGATTGGTTTATTCTGTTTGTGTAGGTTGACCAGACATCCTGATTTAAATGGGACAGTACTGTTGTTTTCATACTCTCCAACTATCCCATCATTTTAATACAAATGTCAATTTTGACCCATTTTTAATAAACCAAAGCTGTCTTTAACATGGGTCAGGGGACAACTGAATTTCCCAAGGCCCACAGTGATAAGGGGCCCCCAAAGCAGCTGCCCTTTTTGCCCCGTGTTAAAGAAGGCCCTTGAAGACTGACCACAATGGGTGTTCCTGCCCTCCTTGAGGAAACAGGAGACATTAAGACAGAAGAGAATTCCCCCACACCCCACCCCACCTGTTTCTTCAAAGGGAGCAGAACACTGCAGTGTTGTCAAGGTGCAGGTAAGTCCTATGGGTGTTACCTCTGGCACTGTGGGGATTACTGGACATTTCTGGCACTGGGATGGTTAAAGCAGCATGTATTTTAAGTAGGACATTAAGAGTGGGGCTCACAGGAGCACCGAATTTGTTTTTGGCCTGAAGTGCCCAAATTCCTTGCACCAGTCCTGGCCATGTGCATGGAATCCCAGCAGACCACACTGTTGCTACTATGCAATTGCCAGTGTGCACCACAGAGTATTTTCTTGTTGCTGCCCTGCTCCTGCTTGGATTGTTCTGTCTACTCCCCTTTCCTTAGTCACCAGTGCATAATCCCATCCAATGTTTGCCATCCCAGTGTCTCCTTTTTGTTTTAAAGAAATAGAGTCAGCCTGTATTTTAGTGATTCTGAACACATTAATGTATCCCATTTTTGTACTGTTTGGTCTTCCTAAGTCTTATCTCCATGTGGAGTAATTCAGGGTTGCAGGATTATACTGGAAGTAACATAACATGTTCTCAGCATACTTTTAATATGTGAATCATCCAAAACAAATATGTTTATATACAGATAATATGCTTATATATACATCTTGTGATTTCCTTCTTTCTTACTATAGAGACTGCCCTATTTTAGGCCTTTTAATCCTCTTTTAACTAGTAACATGAATTTCCAAGTCCCGCACATCCAACCTTTTAAAATCACTCAATCTCACCTTTCATTTATTTTTTTTTAAGGAAAGATGTAGACATAAATGAAAGAGAGTAGAAAGGAAGAGAGAGGAAGAAGCATTTTTATTTATTAGTTATTATTGGCTGTTGCCCCAGGCCCTGGCTTAGGAACCTGGGTCATTGATAAGCATTTGGACTATATGGTATACTTATCACCAAGGTGTGACCCCATCTCCTTTAAAGCATTTGAACTTCAGTTTATTATTGGGTAAATAGCAATGCACTATTTGTGAAAAATAACTCTAGCTCAGTTTCTTTTATTTCTCCACTATATTCTTTCAAGTCTGCTTTATTTCTTCCTTTACGAGGGTATTACTCTGGCACACATCCCAATTGATGGGAGATCTCCAGAAAAGAGTTTTAAATTAAAAATATCAGTTACTGGCTTACCTCTTAATGAAGCAGCTGGCTTAAGTAGCTTTAGATTTAAATTATCTGCCCTGGCACTATTATTCTGCCTTAAGTGAGGCAGTACAGTGACTTCCTTATAAGTAATTGGCTGAAATAGAAAGCCTGAGGCACCTCCATTAATAGATTGATTAGAGCCATTATTGGTACTGGAAGGGGCAGTTCTTTTAGGAAAAGTTAGAGTCTCTACTTTGAAAAGTACTAAGACTAAAATTTATAAAATGAGTGTTAAATTAATTAACAGCAGAGCACATATTAATGATCAGAGAATCAGTGGCAAAACTGATTTGATGAATACTTTCATGATGTACTATAGATCAAAGAGCATTCTATTATGTAGAAAGATTTCTGTGGCACCAATTTAGTCTTCTTCCATAAGTTGTGACTAGTGATATCATGTCTTTCATTTTTTTATGAGGTTTCTTATTTTATATATAGAAATTGCTGTAGGCTAATACAATATTGTTTTATTTTTCTCATGGTTTAGTGAACTAGAATGGATTACCCTTATCTACACCCGCATCACATTAATGAATCCAGGCTTCTGGACATATCCAGAAAAACAAAGTACAGTTTCAGGCAGCATATTTTAACTGTCTTTTAGTGAGTCCTCACCTGAGAAAGTGTGTTGATTAAACTAGTTAATCCTTATGGTCCTTTCCAGTCCGAAGAGTCTATGTTGTCCATTGCCTACTATATGTCTAAAACTAATGCAATCTTTGAAATGATAATTATCATTTTATTTGAAGAGGTATGTATAGCTAAAAATATTTTACCTACATAACCACTGGCAATCATCATACTATTATCATGCTTAGACAGAAGTGTATCTCTTTTTCACAAACTAAAAATGTGTTAGATCTAATCTACTCATTTAAGGTATGCACTATAGATTGTGGTGATTAGTGATCAGTTAAGACATTGATATTAGGCTCCCTGTCACTTCTTTCATTGCCTGCTTTATTACATTAAATAATGAGATTCCTATTTGTAAAGATCCTAGGATTTGATTGGAGGAACAACAGTGACACAAAATAAATTGAGAGAATAATGGAGCACTGAAAATATCTCAATTACTTAAAATTTTAGAGGATAACTTTTACATAGCAAATTTAAAATTATGTTTTTTCTTCACCTTCACAACAAACATATATATTATTATTGCTCTCATTGTTTATAATTTTGTAGATGAGGAAACTGGATCATAGGGAGACTACAAAGTGAGTTTCTACTAAATAACAAAGTTTTTTTGTGTCAGAGTGGAACAGGGAAGTTTAATAAAGAAGAATGAAGTCATTGGACAAGCAGATCTTTATGCTAAGAAAAGCACCCTCCCAAAAGCAGCCTCATGTCCTTAATGTTCAATTAGATGTCTCAAAGAGATAGAAACCACAAAGCTACAGTGCTCTGGGGAATGGAATCATGGCAGAAATATATTCTTTATCATGTTTCTCCTTACATCTTAAGCCTTGTTAATTAATGTATGACCTTTTCCTATGATTTCCAATAGTTTCACTGGAAGTCTAAGTTGGAGTGAATTGGAAGTCATTGTCTATTAAGATAACGGCAATATGGACCCTTTCAAATTATAATGGAAAATTATCATGAGATTCCATAGATTACAGAGTAAATAATGTTTTATTGAAACTCCAGCATTTAAAACATACATTTATCAAAGTTCATTAGCTGCAAAGTAACTGGTTATAGAGTCTTTAGAACTAAAAAATCTTTGAAATAAATCTTCTAGTCTAATCATTTTTAGTTTAATTTTATAAGATAGAAATTGAGACCCAGAGAGACTGAATTGTCCAAGGTCACCCAAATGGTTAATAGTAATAGTTAATAGAATCTAAGATAATACCTAGCTAATCTTCTCATTTTACAGATGAGGAAAGAGACTCAAAGAAGTTAATAGTAAAATGTGCAATTGAGATGATTTGTCCTTATAAGATTTAATGTCTTCATCCCTAACTACCCATTCAGCTCTAAATCTAGTCAAACAAATAGATGAACAAAATTAAAAGAAAAACAATTTCTGTACTATAGGATTGACTAATACATTTGTTGTATATTTTAGCAACCCTAGATAAGAGGAATAACATTTTCTCAATATAATCACCTTGCAATTTTTTTTCAGTTTTGTGTGTTAGATCTGCAAGCTATTACATTTGCATTTTTGATCACCCAGAAAAATCTGTGCAGTTTTTAAAAAATCTGTTTCAGACATATACCTGAAATCAGTTTGCAAATACTAAAAGAAGACATTCAAATAAGAAAATAACAGCATTATGCATAGATTTCTCTAAATGAGTTATTTTACATAAGGTAGATCTGTGTTTTTTTTTTTATTTAGACTATATTACCTACCAATAGAATACATAAGAAATATTAAAAAGGGGAAAGGGACCCAAAAAACCTTTGTAGTGAACCATGTGCCCTAGGTTCATTGCTCTATTGCAATCAGTGCCTATGATTACTGTCATACGGTGATGACTTCTATAGCAGTTATGAGTTATAATCATGAAAGTAATATGAAGCAGAAACCAGCAAAGTTGACCCAACAAAGACAGATACAAAATTAATAGTGGACTAGAGATAACTGTGTGCCAGTTGCTAAGAGCAACACACAACTGATGGATAATGTAATAATGCACATTAAGCCACACTTATACTAAATAAGTTCACAACATCATTAATATCCCTAGCAGCAGGGGCACCAAGCTGACTGAGGTAAGCAAAGGTGTTGATGATGACAATACCTTGGGGAAAGACCTAGTCACTTAATGACCTGATAGGATGCATAAAAGGAGGGGGAGAAAGGACACTAGTTTCTGCTTGATTTGTCCTTGCTTTTAACTTTTAAATCCCCTGTAACTCTGCTTATTTCCTTGTTGCCACATTTTATATGCCCCTGCTATTCAAAGTAAGGGATATAGCTCTATTTTCATAATTGTATGAACATAGATTCTCTGTCAGCAAGTGTATTAATTTCTGATGTGATCTGATTGCACTTCCCCACACATCAACTGCTCGTTTGGTATAAAAATTCTCTTCATTTTTCATTTTACTTACTTCTCATAAATGTTGAAAACTAACTTCTATTAATTAATCCTCTGCCTATATTCTGCTCCACATTGGAATGGGAGGGGATAAGGAGAAGGAAAAAATTGTGTGGACAGGTTGGTCTTATATGAAGGCTATATCTAGACAAAATCTTGAAGGCCAAAATGTGTCTGACAATCAGTCTTTTAAATTCACCTTGCCTTATTACCAGTTTACCAGTAACATGGCTAACTTGACCATTTACTATGCACGCCAAATCTGGACCTTTCTTAATCCCTCTTTCCCATGAATATCATCTCCATCACACCCCTGAGAAGCCAGTTGACTTACTAATTTGGCAACTGCTACTAATTAGAGTCTCTCTGATAGAAAATGCCTTGACCTGAAAAGATGAGTCAATCAGAGAGCTTTAGACTTTATGGAAGATTCTGGAATATGGAGCAGAGATAATTTGAACATAGAAAATTATAGTTTCCTGGAACTTTATTCTAGCACTATGTCTTATAAAGAGTTAACTTGACATACTTGAAATCACAAGGTCAGAGAATGTTAGAATTTCCAAGAATCTCTTGCTTTGAGTTTCCATATTTATATAGCTTGTCCAAAATGAGACAACAGTGGTTGCAACAGTGGCCCTAGATTGTTCTTAACAAATAATAGACTTAGGAACAAGTAAAAACTTTGAGACTTGTCTATAAAAAACATGAGCTCTGGATTCATATTGCTTAGGTTTTAATCATGGTTACAACAGTTACTAAGGATCTCTGATTTGGGGCAAGTTACTTAACCTCACTGCACCTGTTTCTTCATTTGCAAAATTGGATTAATAAAATTATCTACTTCATTGGGTTAATAGAATGGCTATGAGGATTTAATAAAGCAATAAATGTAAACCACTTATAATAACTTGGAACATGGTAAGTGCTCAATAAATTTTATGCCATTATTAAAAAAGTAGCAGAAAAGTCAACAGTGGTGGTTTGTTCTTAGATAATACTTTCGTCTCCTTTTAATTTTCTTCTCCATATTCTCCAGTTCTTTCTCTCCAAATTCATTGTTCTTTTCAAGATTCCTCCATTATGGTAAAGGTATATTTTTATTCAAAGTTGTAAATTTGATTCCTAAAATACTTTTATATAAAATAACAGTTACTTGACAAATACAAATTTTATGCATGTTAGAGAAGAAATCTGCATTATATCTAATATGAGGCAACTTTCTTTAGTTTTGGAATTTTTCAGAAAGGTCAATGTATCCCTTTTTTCTTTCTTTTTCATTTTTTTTCACTAGTCTATTCCGAAAATATTTTTAGACTTCTGCCTTTCTCTCTCTGATCCCAAAGGTCTGTGGGTAATTTATACTTCCCAAGAAAGTGAGACCCATACAACTTTGTGCTTATAGCTTATAAGAAGCACAGTAATGCTCCGTCATCACAGCACAAAGCACAATGCTTTATCATTGGCAAAACCTGATCATTCTGCTGAATTTCATTAAAATCATCAAAAGTTTACAGATCTGGCTGGAATCTATAAGACTCTGGACTGATGTACAAGTGAATACTATTTTTTTTTTTTGTTTTCTCTCAGAGATACACATTGGGTGGAATGCTTATACATTGTCATATGCAGAAACCTGGTTTTGGAATAAAATAATGTATGTCAGCATTAATAATGATGTGATGATAACAATAATGAGTGCTATTATTATTTTGAGAGTACTTATATATTTTTATGATTAACTCAGTTTTGATGATAATTCTAATGTGTAACAGTAACTTCTTAAAGCTACCTTTATGTTTTTCTCCATGTCATTGAGTAAATATCAAATTAGATTTTTGATCTTTCTGGTTAAATGGAAGATGTCCTGCCCAAAATTCCTGGCTTACATGTGCTGAAGAGGTGATCCTTAGTGGAGATTAAACATCTTTATATATTATCTATTAGACCATTAGTATAACTTATAAGTATGCAGTAAGAACGTACATAATTAAATTGAATCGTGTCTCACCACATTTTTGGTCTAACTAGCCAGTTAACCAGTATACATCCAATATATTTTGGCATACTAAGTCTTACAAAAACTCTATTTAAAGAACTTATGTTCCCTACCTTCCCATCTCCATTCTTTGACCCCTATAGTAAAGCCTGTGGATATATTTCAGTTGCTTTATGAATCCTATTTTGCATGTTTCTGCATAGATTTGCATGTTAAATTAAAGGAGCTTTAATTCCAAGGTTTGCGATATAGAATTCAATTAATAAGTTCAGGCAAATTATTCCAATTATATTCAAAACCAGTATTCAAAGCTGACATTTGAGATTTCAGTTGAGTGTCTTCTTACCTTTTGTCTCTTGCCATTTTAGCCCTAAGTAAAAAGCCAAAAGTAATGGGAAGAAAAAATTCTATGACTTAATAGAACACAGAATTGTAAAACTCCCTTGAAAAAAAAATTCTAGAGATAATCAGTCCTAGTCTTCACAGTGCTGTACAAGACCCTATGTGACCAGCTTCCAAACTTTACCTGTTGATCTCAGCAATGGACTGAATTAAGGTTCTTCCCCTTCTCCCCCATTTATGTATTGCAGACCTAAATCCAATGTGAATGTATTTAGTGATAGAGAGACAAGATGTAATTAGGTAAAATGATGTCATTAGGGTAGTGTTCTAGGGTTGGTGTCTCTGTAAGAAGAGAAAAATAAGTATCTAAAGAAATCACTTTCTTTGCCCATCCATAAGAAGCATCTCCTCACTCATTCAAGTTTTATCATGCTATTCTCTCAATTCAGTCACATCCTCAGTTCCACTTTTAATTCAAGTTCTCTTGCTATTTCTGCAACATTTGTAGTTACTTCTATTTAAATCTCAAGCCCCTTTTAAATTACCCAGGATAGTTGAAATCAACTTCTTGCAAACCTCAGCTAATGTTGATGTTTTGACCTATTCCTATGAATCACTAATGTGATTAATCACATCTAGAATGCTGAATTCTTTCCAAAAGGTATTTATATCAAAATTATCACTATTCATGGCAGTTATAGTCTTTTGAAATATATTCATTAAATAATAAGATTTGATTATTGGCCCCTAGGATAAAGAATACATTTTGTGCTAACCGGCATATAAAAGTCTCATTCCCTTTTTACATCTCCATCAGTGTTATGACTGGCCAGGTAATTATCACTGAGCAGTAATATTTTGAAAGGAAACTTTTTTTTCCTGAGAAGTAGATTTTATCCCTCAGTTTCAAATTCAGTAAACCATTTTGTAAAGAGTTGTGCTGTCTGTCATTCAAGCTTTGTTTTTCTATTTAGAGAACAGAGTAGATTGAACAAAACTTTAAGGGCCATAGGATTTTTAGAATAGTAAATAAGTATTAGCTTCACTTAAATGACCAGATGCATTAACATCAACAGTAGAGTCAGCATGTCTTTTTGAAGCTTGGAAGTCTAGTGTTGACGTCTCTTCTCTAGTTATGAAGGACCTAGATGGCATATTCTTCCAATACAAGACTGTTTTATCTACGTTGAATATTTGTTGTTGAGTGTGGTCACCTTTATCAATTATCTTAAGTCAGATAACTAGATAACTTCTACCTACAGCACTAAAACTTTCCCCATGTTAGCAGTAAAGCAATTTCATTTTCTTCCTATTTGTGTGTCCTCTGGTGTAGCACTTATAATTTCCTCCAAGAATTATTTCTTGCATTCACAAGTTGGCTAACCGACACAAGTTCAGCTTTCAGCCTATCTCACCTTTAGACTTACCTTCCTCACTAAGCTTAATCATGTCTACCTTTTGATTTAAAGAGAGAGACATGCAATACTACTTTCACTTGAATATTTAGAGGCCATTGTAGTTTATTCATTGGTCTAATTTCAATATTGTTATGTCTCAGGATAGAGAGGTCTAAGAAGAAGGATAAAGATGAAGATGTGGTTGGTTACTGGAGTAATCAGACCGTGCATTTATGAATTAAGTGTGCTGTTTTATATGGCGTGGTTTGTGGCACCCAGCATTAGCAATCTAGTAGCGATCTAAACAGCAATTTAAAAGACTGCTGATCACCGCTCATCATAACATATAACAATAAGGAACAGTTTTAAATATTGCGAGAATTACCAAAATGTGATGTATAACATGAAGTGAGCACATGCTATTGGAAAAATAGTGCCTACAGATTCGCTAGACATAGCATTGCCACAAAGCTTGAATTTGTAAAAAGCACAATATCTGCAAAACACGATCAAGAAAAAGGCAATAAAATGAATTATGCTTTTATATTTAAGCTACTCAGTCCATGGATTTTGCTGTCAGCCTAAGCAAATTAAGACAATCTCATGTCCCACTGTCCTCTACATTCTCACTCCGATCTAGAAACATTACCCTTTCTCTTGTTCCTTGAGAAAATCATGTGCGCTTCCATCTTAAAAAGAGTTTACATTAGTTATTACTTCTTCCTCAAGTTCTTTTCCACCATGTATTTTGCATAAACAATGTAGGTATCATCTTCAAAGCTTTCATCACAACTCATTTTTTCAATGAGGTTTCCCAAGGCCATGCACTTTATTACTATTATTTGTCACCTTTGTAGCCTGGGTCCTTCTGAACTTTGACCCCTCTGGGTCCCCTTACTCTATCTTTTGCCCTTTTATTTCTATTGCAATCATCACCTTCACCAAGATAGACATTTATTTATATCTGTATTTATTGTTTGCCTTCTTCTCTTTGGCTCACCGGTGTATTCCAACTCCTTTTGCATACATTTATTATATGGCTATCAAATTGCAGTTGCAGTGCTAAGCACAAAGAAACATAATCTAGTCCCTCATTCAGAAAATTTAGTGTCTAAGAGTAAAGAAGATCATCTATACATCTTCTCTATAGAAGTGTCTGTTCTGTCTCCATATCTTCTGCCTAGTTTTCATTGGATTGTTTTTTGTTGGTGGTGCTGTTATTTGTTATTGAAATGTATAATTTCTTTATTTATTTCAGAGATCAACCTCTTATCCAACCGATGTGTTTTTTATTTTTGTGTTGGTTTCTTTTGATGAAACTTTACAGTTTGATTATCTCATTTGTTTATTTTTGCTTTTTTTCCCCTTACTATTAGTGTCCCATCTATCAAAAAGACAGGAAACAGCAAGTATTGGGGAGAGTGGAGAAAAAGAAACACTTGCATTATTGGTGAGAATGTAAATTAGTACAATATCTATAGAAACAGTATGTAGGCTTCTCAAAAAATATAGAACTATCATTCGAGTCAGTAAATTTTATTTGTTGGTGTGTAACTGAAGAATACAAAAAGAAAAACACTATCTGAAAAAATATACGCACCTGTATGTTTATAGCAGCACAATTTGCAATAAGCAAGATACAAAATTGATTTAATTTCCTGTCAGAGGTCAGCTGGATTAAAAATTGTGGTATATATACTCAATGAAATACTATTGAACTATTTAAAAATATGGAACTTTGCCTCTTACATCAACTTGGATGAAGCAAGGTGATTATGCTAAGCAGAATAAATAAGAAAAAAGAAAAATACCAGTTGGTTTCACTCATAAATGAAATATAAAGAAACAAAGCAAACAAGCTAACAAAACACTACAAAATTATATCGAACTCTGAAACCCAGACTGTGCTTACCAGCATTGGGGAAGGGTCAGGGGATTGGAAAACTAGGGCAGAGGATAAAAATGATAAATGTTGAATAACACTAGAACTCCGGTAGTGGGTGTATTGTGTTATATTCATTGACTGAGGTTTGAATACATATACAGTATTAGAAACTAATGAAATATTAATAAAAAGTGAAAAAAAATAAAGTGGAAAAAGTAAAGAAGTCATACCTTGAAAAAGTTTCATATAAGAACCTTAATGCCCATAAAAGAAGATGAGATAAATCAACATACATGTTCATGAAATTGAGTTATGTACCGCAATTTAAAGAAACAAACTTGGTTTAAATGCTTCCATTTGACTAGTGTTTTACAAATATTGAGGAAAAAAAGCAATTTTCCCTAAGTACCTGCACACAATAGTTACTTGATACACATTTGGTCAACAAAATAACAAATGTTTATAATAAAGATTTAAAACATACTTCTTGGTAATGCTCCTTATATCCCTTCTTGGATTTAACCATAGTACTATGAATTGTATACCCTTACCTATTATTAATAGTTCATCTATAAAACAGTATTTCCTAAACCCATTAGACATTGCTAATTGGGAATAGGAGGTGCGAAAGATGAGCATAGTTTATATTCATAGAGAATTTAGAGTTCTACAGGATCACAGAGATCATCTTGTCCAATGATTTTCAAATACAAATTTTAGAAGCCTCTTTAATCAAGCAAATTTATATATAATTTTAGATAAAACATGAATCAACACTTTAATTTGAGAGAAGAGAAGGAAATAGGAGATATATCACCTGGGCTTGGAGATATTGGTAACTTTTTTTTAATAGCTTGAATACAGGACATGAATGAGTTGAATGATTCTTGGTTCTTATAAAGGAAAGCAAAATCACATTGGCTTCAGGGCACTTGGGTCATGAGCTTTTTTCTATGGTGTGCTAAATTTACACATTCAGAAAGACACTGACATTCTGAACTACTTGAAATCATCTAGAGACTCAGAGGAATTGTGTTTTTAATGCATTTTGTGTTGTTGAAGACTTTATAGCACAACTATCATTTATAGTTTCCTGTGAACAGGTGTTTTCTATATAATCACCATAAGTGACATGGAGAGTTTATATTTTTTAGGGTATTTTCCTTTAACTTCTTGAAATTCTAAGCAGCAGAGTTTGACTCTTCACATACAAGATTTGAAATGTATGAAACTTCAAGACTGCTAGGTCTTAGGGAGGAAGGGCAACATGACTTCAACTATTTTTCCCAAGGACTAAAATTACTCTATGGCCTTTTTAGCAATTAAATTCTAAAACAGTTTGCTATAAGAATCTCTCAAAAAGACACTGATATCTTAACGCATTTTACTATTTAAATTATAAACTTCCTGTGAGTTAAATGATAACCTGTGTTTACTTTATTAATTTGTTTCTGCAGAATTCTATTATAACTTATTGCTTTCAAAAATCGCATTATTTAAAGTTTTTATATAACACTGTTATAAATGGATGCCATATTTTAATGTTTTTAATAAATTTTATAGATTTCAAAAATATGGAAAGAAAACATGAAAACAGCATTTAAAAACCTCTGATTTGGTAGAAATTATATCTATTGGCTCTGATCTCACCTCTAAAGCAGTCTTGCCTATTAGTAGTCTAGTTTTTACTGAGATAATTCTGATGGTAGAGACTTCACCAACACTAAAAAAACTCGTTCAGTTTCTTGGCTATTTTGATCATCAGAAAGTTCTTCCTTATACTATTCTAGCTATATTATTTGGATCAATGTAATTATCCAAAATAGAAAGATTGAAGATCAGTTTTCTTCACCACTGAGTTTTTTTTCTTTTCTTGGTTAAACATTTCTTAATTCTTTTGACTTTAATTTTTTGTAAAGTCTCCAGTCCACTTTTAAGATATTTAATATCCTAACCCCAACCCTTTGAATTAGATGTGTTAGGATTTGTTGGTCTCTATTAAAACTAATGCCTACAAAACTAGTCTATATTTTAATTAATTTCTTCCCTTCTTTATGAATACTTTTATTTCAAATTGACTTTCTCTGAACATTTTTAACTCTTGGTTTTCTATCATGTAATGTCCTCTATCTTATTAGTAACTACTCTAAGAATAACTCTTCTAAAATAGTTGTAGATGAGAATTTTACAAGTTCTTTCACCTTTTCAAGGCATTTAACCAGTTTTAATTAAAAACATGTTTACTGCATAATTCATACTCCAGCGACTAAGGAACACTCCCTTGGTATAACAGCATATATACACACATATAATAGA
Organism: Solenodon paradoxus; assembly: GCA_004363575.1. Lineage (NCBI taxonomy): Eukaryota > Metazoa > Chordata > Mammalia > Eulipotyphla > Solenodontidae > Solenodon > Solenodon paradoxus. The sequence continues at coordinate 63,191 of RJWH01000118.1, read as the reverse complement.
ACTTTTGATTCCTTTTGGTAGCTAGCTTCCTGTTTAAGCATTAAGTCAACAGGAATTCAACATTCCTGAAGAGGGCGAGATTCCAACAGTTCTTTAAATCTCCTTTTAATTTTATCTCCTGCACCCTCAAGAATCTACTAGGGGATTCCTTTCTTCCTTCCTTCCTCTCTTAGGGAATAAGATAGTAATTGTAAGGAAATTAGTAGCTTCATCCAGTTCTTTAAAAAACTGATATCTAGAATGTCTGCTTTCCCATATACCTTTGACTGTCCCAGACTGCCTTTCTTGAGATTGTTCTCTTGGCTAAGACCTTCTCATGCACGTTCAACACTCAGCTCAATTGTCATATCTATAAGAAGTCTTTCTCTGAACCCACCACAACCCCGTCCTCAGACCAATTTAGCTTTCTTTTCTCTGTACAGAGAAATCCATCATGAAATAATATGGTAATATTATATTGTTATTTCTGTGTCTGCTGACCTACAATCCACTTTAGATATACAGCTCTTTGAAAAAATAGAACTTGTTTATTAAATTAAACATCAATGAAATGGCAGATTACAGGTGCGCAGTAAATATCTGTTAATGTAGAACTAGGCTAATAAATCAGTGACTTACTCTTCATTATGAAGTACATCATACATACAATAGATAAAACAGTTAAATGAATAATAAAATGATTTAGATTTAGTTATAACATGCATCTATGGAGATTTTTTTTAAGTTCATGTTAGCGATTTTTTTTTAACAAAACGAAAACCTAGAGAAATAATCAAAATGTCCAACAAGGCTAATTAAAGATAAGTGCATTGGGAAAAGTCATGAAATGGGGTATTACACACTAGTACAAAGATAAATTTTAGCTGCATGTATCAACATAGATAAAAATATAAAGAAAAATATGAAGCAAATACTTCACAGAAGATATGCAATATAACTACTTATATACTCCATTTATATGTAATTTCAACCCAGACAATGTTACCACGAACTTAAAAAAAAATCTCCATGGATTCATACAATAATTTCTGTAGGGTACAAAAGAGACTATAAACTGATGATGAGGATATGCAAATGTTCAAGTTTAATAAATAATTCCAAACTGTTGCCAAATGGTTGTGCAATAAACACACATATCCCATTGCATAGATGGGAGCTCCTTTTAATCCACAGTCCTAATATCAGCTTTGTGCAACTTTCAGTTTTTTTCCCCAATTTCGTAAATGTGAGAAGCTAAAGGGTCATTTTAATTTGAATTTCCCTAACTAGTAACCAGGGGGAACATGTTTTCATATAATTAAGAACATGTTGTAGTTTCCTTTCTGTGAAATGTCCGTTAATTTGTCCGAATTTTCTAGTAGGTTGTTTGCCTTTTTCTTAATAACTTACAGATATGAATTCTCTGTACAATGTACATATGAGAAATGCTTCCTCAGCTTGTCCTTTAACATTTTTATAGTTTGATATTCGCATTTAGGTCTTAAATATGCATATTTGACTTATGGATTTAATTCATTCTTTATGAGTAACCAATTATATCAGGATAATCTATTAAACATAAATTTAAAAAAATATTCTTTCCACTGTGGTCTGTAATGTCTACACTGTCATAAAGTTCCCACATATTCACAGTTCTGATCTGAGCCCCCTATTTTATTCCATTTGAATATACGTTTAGTGTCTTGTCACTACCTGGTCTTAATATCTTAGCTTTATAATAAATTTTAATATCTGTATTTTTTATTCCTTTCCTTCTTCTGTCTTAATTTTATTATAATTATCTGAATTATTCTTATTCATTTGATCTGCCATGTACATTTTAGATTCTACTCATTAAACTCCATAAAGGTTATGCTGGTATTTTGGCTGGAATTGCATTGACTTTAGGAAAAGTTTATATTTTTTACGGTATCTTAAACAATGGATTAAATGTCAATTTAACTAGATTTAAAATATACATATTTCAATAAGGTCTTCTACTTATTTTCATCAAAACCTTGTACTCTTTGGCACTGGTCTATTCCTAGACATGGCATGTTTACCAGTTTGATATTATTTATTTGTATAATTTTTCATTAACATAACATTTTATTATAACATATAAGTTTTAGGTATCATCAGTCTAAATAAACAACTGCATAGACTACGTTAAGTTCACCATTATATGTTCAGCTCTGTCTTTCACCATATAATTTGCTTGATATTCACTTCCAGTCTCCCTTTTATTCTGCAACCACTAATTTATGGTATGATAATTTCTAAATGTAACATTTTATATTTGAAATATTTTGCCTAATATATTGTGTGGTTAAGTATAACTTAATATATTTATGCATTAATATTGTATTGAACAACCTTACTAAACTCTTTTAAATTTTAATAATTGATATATAGCTATATTTGGAATTCCAACGTTGGCTTCTCTATAACATGAATATTCTATCTCATCCTTTACAATATGAATATATTCTACTTTTTAATGTTATTTTGTGCTTTCTAGGACTTCCAGTTGAAGGATCAATGAATCAGAGTGTTATTAGATTTTTTTTTTGCTTTTGTTTTTTTATGTGGTTACCAGAGGTGGAAGAGGGTTGGTAGTGGGATTGGAGAGTGTGGAGGGAATCTGGAATTGAAGAAATAAAAATGTCAGTTGTGAAAGACACTAAAGTTCTGCTGGTAGATGAAGTGTGAGATGCACACTAACTGAGGTGTGACTCTATGTTCCTGAAACTTACATAATATTGCAAACTAATAAAATATTAATAAAAAGAAAATAGAAGTCTGTTTTTTTTCAAATCTACTTTATTCTCTTTATGGTCTTTTGCTGCTTATTCATATTTTTACAACTTGAATTTATTTCTTCTTCATATACACTAAATCTGTAGTTTCTCACAGGTCTACCTTTGTAATGGAATTTCTTATTAGACTTTCTATTCTACAGTTTATTTTGTTGTTGCTCTTTGTTCTCCATGCAAGCATCAACACAGAAACAAAAGGCTTCTAGAATTCAGCAGAAACTCAAGTGCCAAACAGTTGTCCTCCCAAATGTCCCACTTGTACATTGCACTTAACTTCTTGAATCTTTCTTTCTTTGTGTCCCAGAACAGTAAATATAACTATACACACATGTATATACACACATGTCTTTCACATAGAAATCATATATATGCATCGCATAATCTCTATTATGTATTTAGACGGATGGGTTTATATGCATATATACATGCAAACGTACATAATTTTAATCTCTATGACCATTTCAGTCAGATCATTCAGAATATCCCATATAAGTACATAAGTCATAAAACTAGCATATTCATGTATTACAATCGAAAATGTCAATAGATACTAGCTGAGTTGCATTTACTAGTTGACCATGATAAAGAAACAGTTGAATCATCATTACAATGGTTCATTATTTTAAAGTCAAGCAGGCAAACTATTAACAAAACTTAACCTTACCTAGGATTCTTCTCATGTTACTTGATAAGATTGTTGATTTGCATTTGTGTAGCAGGCTTCCTTTAGAAGTCTGTTTTTGTTACTTTGATGCCTCATTTATTCTTGGTGACAATGGTTAGCCCTGTCTCCATCTGATGAAAAGTCAGACACTGAGTGACTTGCCCAAGGCAAGAGGAGGAGAAGGATAAACTTAGGTACAATCCTGATACTTCATATTCAGGGTTTTTCTCTTTCCAGCAGTGCCTAGTCTCTGAATATAAGACATCTCTAACTTTTCTGCCTACAGCTATAGTTTTTTTTAACAATTAATTGCTATATATAGTAGTCCTCCTATCAAATTACAAGAAAATATAATGCTACTACAAGTTGTAATTGCAAAGTGGGCTTGTAAAGTGTGAAATGTTTTCAGCACAGCATCTAATTCAAGTGCTTTAATTTCCAACCTATCAACTCCTTTTAAAGACATATACAATATTGAGCCACTTTTTATTTCCTCATCACAGATCTGTATCCTGCGCAGCTTCAAAGACGTCAGTTTGATCACTGCTCTATTAGATACATATGCACATCAAAAATAGACAAGAATTTCAGAAAAGAAGAAAACATGTTCTTATGGTCCAAGGGCAAAGGTCACTCACTCAAAGACAATATACTGTACATGTGTTATTTATATGACACCACTTTTTTTACTGTTCTTCAATGAAAAACATCTTGTTACTATAGCAACTGCCACATTGCATGCTATCTTCAAGACTCCTACATCGTTGTACTAGACACACTGAAAGAGACTTACATCCTTAAGTCATTTCAAAGTCTGTCATTTTAGTAAAGTTTAAAGAAAAGAAATGAGTATGTATTAGCTCCCTTTTATTGCTTCGCTTTAGAACCACTAGATTTTGCATGGACCATATTTTTTCCTTAAGTTTTAAGTGATAAAGAGAATGGTGGCAATTTATTTATCAGTGCGTTAGAGGAAGAAGCTGGCAACTAAGCAGTTTAATAGAAAAAGAATTATGATCTGGCAGTTATGACTGTATCACATCTATTTACTTTTACATTGAGATGTTCATATCCTGTCATAGCAGTGACATCTCACTAAGCCATAATGTGCTGTTGAACATATGTGTTTTCTTTCCTCAATACGGAATTTAGATATGTGTGTCATATCTTCGGCTTACTCCTCATTTTGCAACAATTGTCATCAAGTCCCACTGATAAGCTTTGTCTTTCCCTGAACAGGTATAGTACAATTGTGTTGCCTATAACATTCTATTTTGGCCAAATGAAACATACTTATAGTAGAAAATTCTATTAATAATAATAGCTAATGTTGATTGTGTGTTCTCTATATGAAAAACTTGGTACTGATACTTTATTATTATCTATTTTAATGTTTAACAGATGTAATTAAGTTGATATTATTGTTATAGATGATAAAACTGAACTTCACACGACTAAATAATTTCCCCAAGATTTGATATTTCGCAAGTTGCAGATTTAGATCTCCTACATATTTCCTTCTGACTCCATACCAAAACTCAGTCTTATATTGTTTTCCTAGTTTAGAGAGACAGGCTTAACTTTATGCAAAGAGCTTTATAAAAAAGAGCTTTTTATTGGCCTAATACCTTCAAAAATTTTTGTTTTGAAGGTTCTGATGTGCTTAGGAAACAAATCCTGTGAAACCACAATAAAATAGAAAAATTAAGTATCTATAATCTGTACTCCAATCCAGTAAAACATTGCTTCTTTTATTTCATAAATTCTGTTGTCAGTCTCCTGGTATTTTTTTAAATTCTCTATATTATTAACTTAAAACTATAATAGACACAATAATAGATAAATGCTAAATCTGAGTAGTATTGTTAGGTGATCTTGGATTTTAAAAAAATTGCAACTGTGATTCAAATATTAACATTTCTGACATGAAGTAGAAATGAGATCAGCAAAGTCAAGTTAATAGGACCCATGAACCACCTTTATTGCATTACCAGAACTCAAGGGACTCAAAAGTGAGATGACATTTTAGTTGAAACACACAGTAAAACTGGAACACATAATCTCTAACAGTGGAACATCTGCTTGCATATGATATCTTTTATAAATTGCTATTGTAAACTATATTAATGACATTTGATTACAAATGCAGATCTAGGAAAGACAGGAAATGAGAAGAATTAGATATAGTAGGTCACACCCACAGACAATTAAAACTTGGAGTGGAATCCATTGGGAAGTCTAAAAATAACACTCCGTGTATTTTAAATTTCATTTTAGCTCATCTATATGTGTGACGCTATGAATCCACTAATTAAACTATTTTGATTTCATCATAAAAACTTTAGTCAACAACCCAAATGGCAGCCCAACCTAAGCTAAAAGTTAAATACATTGCATACAATCTAACACAAATGTTTAAATGATTACTATTTTTTGAGTTCTTATTTGATGTGGATATTCTACTATGCCTGCCACATACTTTCTATTCCTCATAGAATCTTGTTTACTAAACAGGCCCAGAAAGGCTAGTAGAGCTGCTTACAGTCCCACAGACAAGCAGTACATACAATTGCAATTGGAAATAAGTACTAGGAATGCAAAAGTTTCTTTTCTTTTTGATAAGTAATTGTTTTTAAAACGTATACAATTCTGTTCTACGTTTGTATTTTCTTCTTTGCTAGTTTTTTTTTTTTAATTTCATGTTTAAAAACATTCTACTTTATAAATATTTCTCTAAGCAACTTACAAGTACTTTTAAAAATCAGTTGAATACTTACAACTGAATCTATTTCATTCCAATATAGTAATCTCACAGGAATCATTAAGTGACTCACATATGTATACATATATATACACACACACTGGAATAATTATTTTAGCAGTTTAATTAAACAATGAAATAAGTTTACTTTTTAGCAGTCATATTTTCCAGGAAAATATGTTATTTTTATATTAATTATTTAAATGATTGCCCCTACATTGCAAACACAAACAAAATTTTATTTTAAAAATTAGCTAGGAAACTTCTTAATGAAGAGTTATTTAGCTTGCATATTTAGACTATGATGATTTTAAGTGGCCTGTGTTCATAAAATATAAATAAAAATGCATAGTCAGAATTAGCTGATTTCTTTCAATACCTGGACAAGGGAGGACAAGGAGGTCTTTTTTCTTCAAATTGTATTATTCTATATTCTGAAGGTATTCTTAGGCACATAGAGATACATATTCCTAAACATAATGTTCTGCTTATGTGTAGGCCACTCTTTGCTTGAACTTAATTTTGTTTGAGGAGCAATTAAACAGTGACTTGCTAAACTGCCACATCTATGAAAAATGTATTAAAATTCAATAAATATGCTAAAAACTGAAAAGCAATATATTCAATGACATGCATACTCATATACTTTAGTTTACCCTCCAAAATCATCCTACATAGTTACTCTTTAGTCTGATACTGCATTAAAATATCTGGGTAAATAGTTCGGATTTAGATATATGTAGTTTGTGAGAGTTTAGTAATCAGAATGTGTGTTATTTGAGAGGTTAATGTGTGTTAACTTTTCCAAAGACTATAATTAAATAACTTTCCTTATGAAACTTCTACTAATCCTTCTGGGAAGTCATAGATTCACTGTTATTGAGTCAAAACATATATGGTTAGACAGATGGCTTAATGTCACAAAGTTATGCGCTCATGTAACTTGATTTTTATTACTTACTTTCAGATGGAAAGAGAAAGAGCTGTCAATAATAAATATAAAGCAAAAGTATGTATACTAGATCAGGTTATTCTCCAAAAAAAAAAAAAAAAAAAAACAATGGAACTGATAGTTTTAAGTCAGGGATTGGTAAGGATAAGGGAATCACATTTGAATATGCATGAGTAAACTTAATCTCAGTGTGTAAAGAGAGTGAGACCATAAGTTCTTTTTATGGAAACCTACTGACCTTAATTCACCGCCCATCTTTAATGATAACAGGAAAGTTTTGAGCATTTAATTATTTTATTTTTATTTTTTAAAAGGCAAGGTGCAGTAGGAATGAAGGCAATAGACAGGCAAGAAGCAGCAAGAGAGAGAGGAAGAAGCATTTTATTTTTTTTTTTATTTAGTTCACATTGGTCACTTCCCCAGGGATGGGCCAGGAACTCTAACCCATGAAGGTATGTGGCCTGTACTCCTTTGGAGACGACTGATTTAACCAATGCTCCACTAGGGCATGCCTGAACACTAACAAAGTATTTTCCAAGCTTGTTAATAATCATTTTGATATAAACACACTTTTAGATTTGAAATGGTATTTATTTCATATGAATTTATTAATGTTTGGAAATGGAATAGTGAAATATGGTTGAAATATCAATGTATCTTTATTTCTGCATATTTATTTCCAAGATGTAACTAAAATGTATAAAAACTTCTTCATATTGCTGTGATTATTTACCTATGAACATGTTTTGCAAAGCACTTTCCATTATATAATCTGAAGCTCAAAATATTAGTATATATCATTAATAATTGCTAATTGGGTAAGGAGGCCAACAGGTCACACAGAGCAAGAAAAAAAAAAGCATTTTCCCCATCTTTGTTCCTCTTCCATCTTCTTGTCACATATTCCATATAATTCAAATGCTATTTGAAATGGAAGGGCAAGCATCTTGGTTTGATAATATTGTACAAATTTTTCTTTTCTTTAAATTAAATCACTTTATCCTAGTCAGTATTGGTGAATTAACTTTGCATTCTCTCAAAGAAGAATAAAATCACAACTAACACCAGAGAATAATACTGTCTAAATTTGCTTTTAGACATTCTAAGTTTCCCACAAAAAAAACTACAGGAATAAATGGCTGTTTTCCTTTTCCTTTTCATTACTTTGTATTTTAAGATATTTTGATCTGTCTCCTGAATTGTCTTATAAAGTTAAAAATTTTATGCCAGTTCCAATATGTTCTAAAATTTTCACAGACTGAGGGAAATTATGATTTTTCTTTCTTTTTCTCTCTCTTTAAAGAGCTTTCTGTTTAGCTTCCATCTGAAAATATTTGACTTTTTATTTTTAATCTTGGAATTAATACACTCCTTTGATTTTTGATTTTTTCTCTTGACTTCCTCCTAAGTTATCTCCCAGTTAAACATGTGAGTTAGACGCAAGTAAGGGAAACAAAATGAATGCATGGAAGAAAACGGTTTTCCTAGGAAGGAACAAGCATGTGAAAGCTTTTAGAACTTCCTTCCTAATCCTTACGCTTCTTTTTTTTGATGATTGGGATAGCATGGGTAGCGGAAACAGATGTATCATATCTGCATTTTTTGGCTCAGGATAAGCAAGCAAAGGCTAATAGTCATACTGGTTTGCACACTGACAGACATACACACTTCATTTTTCCAAAGCACATCTGAGTTAAAAAGCAAATTGCCACACTTGATGGTGCTATGGATACTACTGTTCTTTTAGTTAGGGAAACAGAGAATGGAGATTAGAAAAACAGCTAGATTGTCAGTTTACAATTAGCAGAGTCAGCCATCTCTACTATGTCCTGCAGCTGCCTTTAAAATTCTATGTCTGTGAATTTTAAATCTGCATGCAAAACACTTACATTTCCAAAGGGCCTTTGAATGCTATTGCCGCCCCTCGTGGTAATGGAAGAGATTTCTGAGAATCATCACAGGAAGCAGGAAAACCCAAGTTTCCTTCTAAGTCTGCCCTTGATGATTTCTGTGTCCTTGAATGAATCATGTTTACTTCTTAGTCTCAGTTTTTCTCTTCATACAGCCAGTGTATTATTGCACTGTGACTCATGCTGCCTGTCTCACATAAGTGTGATCTGAATGTTTGTGTATTACTTTGCAATGGAGAATACCTAATTAATTAAGGTCTCTCTGTGCTGATAATCCTTCCCATTAAATATATGATAGACCTGATTGGCTGATAGCTGTCATATGTTATATCAGTAACCTGTAATGATAGCAATTAAAACTTATTTCATTTTGAAGGAGATGTTTCCAAACAAACACAGCAAAGATCCTGAGACTACAGACTTTGATCTCTTGAAAGATGTGGTATGACTAAGAGACAATGTCCCGCAGGGCACAAGCTCTGACATCACTGTCTCCTTGTCCTTGGTTCATCAAGCCACATATTTCAGGATCAGGAAAGTGCAAGACATCTTTTTTCATTTATGAGCCTGTTTCAGCTCTTTAGTTCCCTCTACCTAAATGTTTCAAGAGACAATGAGCTTTGAACTTGTTTCGCATACCAGACAGAGGAGACATCCTTTGCTGGCTACTCTGAACAGGGACAAAGTGAAGCTGAAATCTGATTATTTATCCTGCACTACAAATCTTTTGACCTTTCAGTATGTGTACAAAAAAAAAGAAAAAGATACCGACAATAAACACTGTGAGGACAGGCCATTGTGCCTGTCCTGGATACTGGGTGTTCAAATGTAACTAGAATTTGACCTCTGAAGGAACAGGATTTAAGTGTAACTAGCTCCTCCTGAGATAAAATAAGCTAAGAGGTTCATGTCTGCAAGATGGTTTGCTACTGGCATTGTTGTTTTGCTTGGTTTTGTTTTGAGTTGTCAGCAAACACACTCAAAAAATCTGACTCTATTCCCTCACGTTCTTGACACTGCAGTGGCTCACAGGCTGCCATTTCCTATTTGCAGGTTTGCAACTTCTGGCTTAGATAAAATGAAAAGCAAACAGTGGGAAGAGACATCTGGATCAAAGTCAAGGCACCAAAGGTATCTATATTTTATTTGAAAAAAAAAAAAATTGAAGAGCAGTAATGGTGCAGAGGACTTTTCTGAGATGAGCTCTGGCAGCATATTTGTAAAAGAATTTCTTGGGATGTTTAATCAACTGAAAAACTGTCTACCTTAATCAAAATATTATGAAACTTAATTCTCTAGTATTATTTCAAATTACATTAAATTTCAAGTAAATAGCACAAGATTAAGATATGAAAACACAATCTCTTCATCCCTAGTTCTTTGCCACATTTTTTCAGAAGACAGTATCTATGTCATATCCTAAATGAATGGCCTTTGTTACAAAGAATGTAATACGCATGGCAACGAGGCAGTTCCACTATAAGACAAGACTGATATTCATATTTTTATTGTTTAACCTAATTTTTTTCTTGAAATGTCTTTGGAAATATTATGTGTATGAGAAGAGCAAGAAATAATCTGATATTCCTAAATTATACAGATCATCAAGATCTAGGCTAAAAAGACCTTTATAATTAGACAGAGACATCATATTATCAAAGACAATATTGGCAATAATATAGTTTTCAAATCCCTTCACTACATTTCCCTAAAACACTATTTTGTAAAATAAGTGTCACATTGAGATAATGGAGATGGAAGCTTTCCACGGTGGCTTTCCATTCTCAGACTGAAGAAATTTAATTTATAGACAAATCTCAACTCAAAATTAGTCTCCAAGAAAAGTACTTGCATTCACTTTTCTTATCATTTGTATTAAAAAATTTATTGTATTTTACAATTATTATTCATGAGCAAGTTTAAGCAACTCACTAATAAAACTAATGGTATGCCACAAGATGCAATTAAAATTGCTTAGGTAATAGGATGAATGCTAGAGCCTCCTTTGGAGGAATAGCAAGTGGCCATATAGTGAGAAAGGTTGCTGAGTATATGAACATTTTAATTTGGCTAATTAGTGTCCTGGATTTGACAGGTAGTTACTCTGGTTTTGAGAGTCTTGTGGTTTCTAAATCATCTTTTTTAAAAAAGCAAATAATGTGATATAAGGGCTACAAAGAGAAGGTTCACTGAAAAAGTAAAGATGGAAAAATATCAGGCCAACATTTTTCCTTCGATGATGTGCCCTAGTGGAGACTTCCTCACCCATCTGTCTGCTTCAGGCAGAAAGAGCTTGCTGGCAAGCCTTTACCTTTGTGTGGCGCATTTTTTATTCAAAGAGGGTTGAGCTAGGTGGTATGAATGCCATCTTTATTGAATCACAAACCTTAGTACTTTACCCCAAATGTGCAGATATTAATCAAAGCTTCATGATTTGAAGAAAAAAAATATATATACAGTAAAATTGTGAGAGTTGGAGAAACCTACCCTGTAAGCAAACTGATCTTTTTCTAGGAACAAAGGCTGTAGAGAGGACATGGAGGGGTGTTTCATGGAAGGACCTGCACAAAAATGAAAATCAACAAGAACAATAACAGCAACAAAAATAACAGAGCTCATTGAATTTCCTGCAAAGGTTCTATGAGTCTTTCCTAGCTTCTTTACTATCTTTTAAAGTGCCTGAAGCCAAAGTTAAAGATATTCCTTGCCAGCCTAATCTTCTTTTTCATTGAATTGGTAGCATGGTGGCAGAACAACTGGAATGTTCCTGTATGCTTAAGTGCTCACCAGTTAGAGTGATGCCTGTGGATAGATCCAAGCTTGGGAGAAGAATCTGAAGCATCCTAAATAAAGATAATATTGTTGTATACTAACCAAAATCTCATCATACTTTTAGAACACACAGAGCAGAATTGCTTCCCCCAGGCAAGCTGGAATCAGTAGAAAGCAAGGGCCTTGCAGCATCCTAAAAATGTAAGAATGTGTTGAATATTTGGTTCTTTACACAGTATTATTAAGCAGGAAATTCCAAAGCAGATGCCATTGTGAAGTAGTACTTACCTGTTAAGTGGCAATATCTGGTAGGCATTTTAATTATCAGTGGGTAAGTTATATACAAAGATTCTTTGGGTAGTGGTCATTCAGAATTGTGTTCTTATAGAGAAATGCTTGTAAGTAGTTGTTTCCATTTTTAAAAATTTTTAAAAATAATTTGTTGAATAAAACATACAAACGCCATCTGAAATGTAAGCAACATCATAGCTACCTCATCTGACATTAAGTGGATGGCTTTCTTGAAAACCATCATGCACTGAAAAAAAATTATTTTTTGAGAATTTCTGCTTATAAGGCTCCATTTGCACTTAAAAACTGACTTCTATCAGGCAGCCATAGACCTGGGACCACTGCCTTTGCACTTTTCTACATATAGAGGCAGAAATAAAAGCCTTTGAAGTCTACTTGGTTTCCCCCATAGAGTTTCACTTATTTGGCCACACGTTTGACGTGTGAAACACAAGCATTGTACTAAAGAGGAAAAGCTTTTTTTTCTTTTGTACAGAATTTGTTCAAACTTGTCTCTACACATCTGTATGTATTGTAGATGAATGCAGCTTCTTTCATGAAATCCCATAAGGTGTTTCTGCGATGAGCAACACTCATTTAACAAGTGCACTCTGCCATGCAGGCGGGACCTGCCAGGAGCAACAGCCTGCCTGGAACGGAAATGTTGTTTAATGAATATTTATTGATTATGAATATTCATTAAATTAACATCTTTATGGCCAGCCCCAGGCTTTGTAACTTCTGTGGCAGTAAAGTGGTTAAGTTTTCAATCCAGTCATGGAGCCCTTTGAGGCTCAGATAGCTATAAAAATTACCAAAACTAAGTTTTCTTCTGGAATCAAAACCAATTCTGAAATATTCTGAAGAGGCAATAGTTGGCACCGAAGTCTTTGGCTTCTGGGTTGTGGTTAAGAAGGGGCCTGGGGCTTTATCTCAGATTTTTGGTACAATGTCCCCAGCAGAATGCTTTAGTCATTAGCTCATTGTGTGTTGTTTTTTAATTTTTTTTTTTTTATAGTTTCTTCATTCTCACCCTTGACTCCCTTAATCTTGGTTATTATCACTTTGGCTTGGGATACTGTACCAGCTTACTTTTCCAGATCACTTTGAAGGCAGGTTTGCCATCCTTCAACTCATTTAAGAGCATGGGCTTCCTAAAACACACCTTTCGTTGTTGAAACTCCCCTGCTTGAATCTGTCAAAGATTTTCCATTAGCTTTAGTATCAAAATCAAGGTCTTCACGTGGGATCTAGGTCTTGCTATCTTTTTAGCTTTATTCCTCACCAGTTCTTACTCTGAATTTTAGATGCCAGCCTCAGTGAAAAGTTATGCTAACACTTGCCTGTAAACTTTGGAAAATTGCTTTATCTTTGGCTTAGGAATCTGCTTCCCTTACACTGACTAGCCTGAATTGATTCTTATCTTTTAGATACTGCTTTATGCATCATTTCCCCTCGAAACTCTGGATCTCTAAAGACTGGTAAATGTTCTTTCTCTGTGCTCTCAAATCATCCAGGTTTACCCCTTTTTTTGGACTCTCTGCATCGCCTGAATTTTTCTTACTAGTTTTCTCCATAACTTCAGTCTCCTTGTGTGAGGCTGACATATTTTCTTGAGAGAAAAATGGGACATTGGGATGGCAAAATGGGATGGGGATATGCCCTGGTGACTAAGGGGGAAGGAGGAGGCAGAGCAATCTGAGCAGGAGCAGAGCAGCCAGGGCAGCAGCAGTAAGACTATGTGATGCTGCTCAGTGGTCACATAGTAGTGGTGTGTGATCTGATGGGATTTCATACAAATGGCCAGGACCGTTCCAAGGAATTTGGGCACCTTAAGTGAAAAACAAATTTAGCAGCCCTACTATAAGCTCTGCTCTAAATGTCCTGCCTAAAACATATGCCACTTTAACCATCCCAGTGCCAGAAAATGCCCAGTTACCCCACAGTACCAGAAATAACCCAAAAAGTGCCAGAAATAACCCCCATAGTATTTACCTGTGGCTCCAATCATGCTATGGTGTTCTTTTCCCTTTGAAGAAACAGGTACATGGGGTGGGGGGACTCCTCTTCCTTTGGTACCTGTTTCCTCACCAGGGGTAGGGATAGAAGTAGCTGCAGCCCACCATAGTCAGAGCCAGCAAGGACCGTCTTCAGGATGTCTCAAAAGAGGCAGATCAGGGCTCCCTCAACAGACTGGGCCTGGGGCAACCCAACTGCCCCTTGCGCTCTGTGTTAAAAATAACCTTGGTTTATTAATAGCGGGACAAAACTGGCATTTATTTTAAAACAATGGCACAGTTGAGAAGTGTGAAAATACATGGTACTGTCCCATTTAAAATGGTTAGCCTACTTTGTATAACAGGACTGCATCTTGTCCCCCAAAAAACTCCAGCACCTAGATCAGCCCAAATGGTAGCGGGTGCTTTGACTGTGGTTATGTTGGCTAACGTGAGGTGGATCAACATGTTTTGTTCTGCCGGAAACCTTCTCTGAGGGGCTTCCCTTACCCGGTGTTCAGCTAGGTTGTTCAGACTGGCTGCAGAAAGCATTGATTAAAAAAATCATGATTTGACACCTGAAGTTAGGTCTGTGGAAAATCTTGCTTAAAAGCAGGAACGTGGTCCTAGTCTATGATTATCAATAACCAAGAAAACCACCTCATTAATTAAAGCAAAAGAAAGATACGTATTTTAAGAATATAGAGGTAGCTCATGAAAAACCCTGGAAGGCATATATGAGGCCTCAGTCCGGAAGAAATTTGGAGCCATAAAGTCAAATTGGAACCATAAACTGGAAAGGACGCTGTGCATCTAATTTTTGTCTCTCTTTGCATTCCCATTGCAGAAATTTCCCTCTGCAGGCTTTTCTCAGACCACATGGCAGATGTCTGAGTTTATATCACCCCATTAGGAACACAAGCCCAAATGTAATTCAAATTTCATCTTTTCTATTTCTTTGGAAAACAGGATTACTCTAAATTGGGGGCAAACAAAAGCAAGGTTGCCAGGTTTCAGAAGGTAGAGGAATCATTGAGGGAGTTCATTGAGGGAGCTGAGAAACCAACTCCGAAGATATAATTTCTAAGAATAATGTTGCCTAATTGGAGAACATATAAACCACCTAACATCATTCTCTTCAAAACAAGTGTTGTGAAATGCAAAGAAATTTTTTCCTTGTTTAGTTTTCCTTGTAAAATTCTCTGTCTTAAATCTAATACAAATGCACTTCTAATCAAATAACTATATGAAATATAATTGGCGGTTCCTACTATTGCTATACAAACATTAGTGAGGCTGTGTAATAGGTGATGGGTAGGACCCAATAATTCCTATCTCTTCTTCTAACTGGGTTGTCAACCTAAGTGTTTGGATCTGTCTTCATGGGCAGAGGACTTCAGATTGTAATTGGACTCAACATCATCTAAATCCCTATTTGTTTAGTCTTATTTGACTTGTTCTTTGGTGTTATTTGTTTTTTCATCTAGGGTTGCTTTCTCAGGTATTTTGTTCTCCCCCATTTATCCAGTGGATTTGAATGTGGAGAATTTGTATATTCATAAAAGCAAGGCGATTCTGAATCTGTTAGCTGCTGCATTTCAAATCTTTACCCTCTGTGTTCTCTTTTCTGTGTCACAAATTCGACTTTAGTAGTAGACAATCTATAATTAAAATTTTGGAGAGGAAAAACGATCCCTTTTCTATTGAGAACGTGCTGTCTCGAGTCTTAGTTTCCTTCCTGTAACTGAACTTCAAGTTCACGAAGATTCCAGTGATAATAGCCTCTACACAGGGCTCACCTATCATCTTAAAAACTTGATATGAGCTGAGTGGAACTTCCTGTTAGTGTGCTCTGAGTAGGATGTTCTTCTTTGCTCCCCAGCTTCTACCCTCCTTTGTGAATTCTTTAGTTCCCTGTCTCCCTGCCTAGGACAAAACAATGCCTGTGTGTACAGACTTTTTCCTTGATATTTAGTAGAATCAAACCATTCCAAACTGCAAATGTAAGAACTGCTTTACTAACTGCATTGGAGACATCATTTCCTTCCCTTCATGTCAGAGTACTTCTGCCTCAGGCTCCCTTGGGCAAGTCTGACCCCATTTGCAGTTGTTTCTAGTTTCTCTGTGGAGATGGGTCTCATTGTTTAATGTTTAACAAATGCTCTACAACACAGGGTCCCAGCTACAATACTCTCTGTAATCAGAATGGTGTCATAGCCTGCTCCTAAAGCTGCATCCCCCTTTGAGAGATGGGCTACTTCTGTGTGCTCTCTCTGCTAAGATTGGTCATTCTCATGGGTCGGGGTCCTGAGTGTCTGAGGACATGGGGATCCATGAAGGGCTTTCTTGAGGAAAAGGAAGCAGACACGCCTAGGTTAGGTCTAGAGGGCAGAAATCATTTTGATGAATAAAAGTTATTAGAAGGCAAATGAGAATTTAACACAGGAAAACTAGGTGTATCCAAGTATAGAATGAACAAGTTCCTTTTCATTGTGATTCATCAAGAGGATGGATGAACCAGTTAGGGGAAGCGGGGATTCCTGAACTGGTGACCAGATTGGGATAGACTGCTTCTAAGGCTCCTTGAAATTTTAGGATTTTTATTTTATCTTAAGACTTTTCTCGTTCTCTTTCTCCCTCCATTTCTCCTGTTCTCCCTCCCTTTTTATCTTTCTCATTTTTAAATGAATTTAATTTTTTCAAATGAAATTATACACTAAAGTAGTAATGTTGACTTCCAGCGGTATAGTTGCCATCTTGAAGTAATGATTGAAGTAAAAAAGTATAATTCGATCTCTTTTCTTTCCTTTTTATCTTCTTCATCCTTTTTCTTTCTCAAGAAGTCAAAAATAAGCCTATAAAGTGAGTGATCCTATTCTCAGAATATTTTACTTTCAAGGTTTTTACTTCATTTTCAATATGTATAGCCAGTGGAAGAAAACACATCATTCTTTGAACTCCAAGGCTGTCAAACATCTTTCATAACACCAGTGCTGAGGTTTTGACGTCAGTTTTCATCACCTCATCACAGTTGAAAGTATGAGTAGTTACCTTTAAGATCTTTCATGGTCTAGGAAGCACTTGCCCGCAAGTGTAGCCGTGCTTTTCCTCATAGAAATTCAGATTAATAGATGATCTTTTAAGCTTCCCATTACAGAGCTAGACAAAACCTGCTTACTGAAGAGCTCCTATTTTAGGAGTTGGCTTTCCACCAAACTGGTAGAAATTCAGAAAATACTCTGGTTTCTGCCTTTTCTGCAGATGAATTTTTCTTCCCACTGCTCAGTCTCCTCTTTCAGCGCAGACCACTTAACTCAGATCACAGTGCTTATTGCTGACTCCTCCAAGAAGTCATGTTAGTCCCCGAGCGTTCGGAAGGTGATCTGCTTGTGCCAAGACCTCTGGCTTATTTCTTCCAGAGAAATCTCTGATCTTAGGGGTAATACTTTATTTGTAGGATGGCAGAGTAGTGGTGATCAACAGTGTCAACTAAAGAGTCTTTGGTATTTATCTTTGTGTTTTCCCCTGGAAAGAATTAATATTATCTGGATGGAATTGGGAAGGATCATGTTAAGTGAAGTAAGAAATAAAAAGAGAAATACTGGATGTTTTCACTCATATGCAGAATATAATGAAATGAAACAAATAGAGAGGTAAACCCCAGCAAAAACTCTCAGGACACAAGATCATGACTGCCAGTGTGTGGGAAGGGACATAAAAAAGGGCATAAAAAGGGGAAAAAGCAGTGGTGAAGAACACTGGAACTCTGGTGGAAGGTATGGTGTGAAATACAGATTGAGACACAGTATCACTATTCTATAATGAAAGTAACATTATGAACAAAAGTGACAATAAATATCAATAATTCAAACAAGTTTTTAATTAACTTAAAAAAAAAAGTAAATGCTTTTTGTTTACTGAACATACTATGTCCATCTGTAGAATGAAAACAATTTTGAAGTAATGATCTTTTTGTACTGCATTTTGCCTATTTAGAGTACACACAACACAGTGATAGCTATCTATTTCCAGGCCCAAATGAACATAAACCCCACAACAATTTCACCAATATTTTAAAGTTTATTTTGTTGGATGGATCATTGTTTTCTATTTTGTGTGATATACCAATATTAAAAAAAAAAATGTAGCTTGTGAGCTATCTCTGCAAATTTTAATGTCACATACCTGTTGGAATTCAGTTATCTACCCTTACCATGAGCTCATGACCTCTCCAAATCTGCCAATTTTCTAGTCCTTTCTTCCCAATAAATGATTTTATTATCGTTTCTGCATACTTTTTAGATTTATTTTTTATTATACTTTTTAAGGAAAAGCAGGAATAAAAGCAAATAGGCAAGCAGGAAGAAAGAGAGAAGAAGAAGCATGTGTATTTAGTTTTTATTTTAATTCAGCACCTTGGGGTTCCTCCTGGCCCCAGAATGTGAACCTGGGTCCTTGGGATACATGTGGACTGCACTTGGTCAGTGGGGATGGAACCACTGCTACTCCACCAAGCACATCAGTATACTTAATTATTTTATTATTATGTAAGAAATTTTTTTAAAGAAAAAGTGCAAGCAGAAATGAAGGCAAGTAGGCAGGTAAGCAGGAAGAGGGAGGAGGAAGAAGCACTACATTTATTTTATACAGTTGTGCATCTTGGTTGTTACCGCCAGACCATGACACTAACTTTGGGGATGTATGTGATCTGCTGTGTCAGCTGAAAGGTGGTGATCAACCTGTTACTCCACCAGGGTGTGCCATCCAACGCACTTTTAAAATTTAATGTGAACTTACAGTCGCAATATTTAATATAATGTGCAAGTGCAGTTCTATTGATTACTTTTCTAATCTTTGTCTAGGTTATAACTTCTATGAGGGCAAGAACCTGGAACATGGTAGGATGTCAGTGAAAGTTTTCTGAAAAAGTAAAAAGTCATCCCTTGATTTATTAGCTATTTGTTAATTATTAGTCATTACCTATGACTCATCTATCTCTTGTACACATCAAAATATGTAATTTACCAATAAAACACTGATCTCTAACACATTCTTAACACATACACTCCAGCATATTACATCAAACATTTTATTAAAAAAAAGAAATATCAGGCTAGAGAGTGCCAATGACTTCAATTTATCTTGTCCAAATAGAATAGCCAATAGTCTGCTGGTTTATGTAGCACTTTCTTGATTTACCAAGTTCATCTGTTTTAAAACTATCCTCAGTAGTTGAGAGAATAATCAGGGAAATCTGGTGATTTCATTACACCCATTTTAAGGTAATGAAAACCAAAATTCATTTGTTGTCTGACTCTCAAAATTTGCTTATTTTAAAAAAGAGTCTATGTACAATAACCTAAAAATGTGGAGAATTCTCTCTCCACAGATATATTCACACAGTGAGATTTAGTCTGGAAGGTCTGATAAACAATGTAAGCTAAACTGCTGATTGATCTGGTCAATTTAATGCATTTATCAGAGCAAGGTTCATCTCACTGTTTGAGTATGCAGATGACATAGAGTAAAAGAAAGGCCTTGAGATCCTAGGATGACAGAGATTATTAAGCAGAAATTTACTTGATTGCTTTTTAAAAAAAGCCATAATCAAACATCAAAGCTACATCATGAATCAGCATTACTATTTTCAACTAAAATAAAAGATAGATGTGAATCAAATTTCATGTTTTGCCCACTGCTCCTGTATCCAATATTTTAGAATAGAGTCTGGCACATAGTGAGTACTCAATAAAATTAAACAAATTAATATAATCGTTGCAACAGCATGTCTTTGAGTCATTCTACCAAAGACAAGAACTTCAATTCCATTGCTGTTAGTCAATTAGCATATGTCACAATCTTAAACCTAAATCAGATTTAGATCCTGCTCCTGTTTATACCTTCATTTTCAACCTGATGATTAAGCTAGGGGTGGGTGTAGGACGAAAGGAAGTGATACAAAGCATCTGGTATCCAAGGTGTCCCTGAACCTTTCCCAAGGTTAACTTGACATAAAACTTGACTGGCACAGGTACAGGAAACGATGGAGTCTTGGCAATCAGTAGACCTTTCCTCCAGACTCTCAGGGTGTGTGTGATCCCCTTGGGAGTGTCATCTGGTAACCATGGCTATGTGTTATCTTGTTTTTGTCTGTAGTCTAGCAACTGGGGCCATGAATTTATCTTATTTACTAAAGCAGGTTTCCTGGAGCCATGAGAAGCATCTCAGCAACTCCGCATTTCCTGATCTCTGTACATCTGTATGTCCCTTTAAACTAACAGCACTTTGGCTCTCATTCACTGTCTTCAACTCCTCACATATTACAAGTAAGAGCTTCTGCTCTTCTCTTCTAATTTGCCCATTCCTAAACTCCTCTGAAGATTGATCCCTTTTTGCATGTGAGTGCATGAATTTCATTTCTGTTTTCAGTTTGGTCAGGATCGATGTGGTCCCAGGGAAAAGCTATGTATGAGAATTAATACTGATTTAAGGTAAAGGAAATGTGAAGTCATCCTAGAAGAATCTTTCCTGTGTCTTCCCACACCTACTACAACTTGGTTTGACTACCTTACAGGGTCTGGCTGCAGAATTTAGTTTTTATCAGTCTCTTCTGTGAGCTACTAAGTCAACCCTGTTTGCCATATGTGAATCCATTAGCCTTTTATTTCTCTGCTTGTGCTAGACTCCTTTTCATATAGTACCTCTGCAACTGCTATTTCCTTTTCCTTTTTCCATTTTCACCTACCAGCCCCCACTGAAATCTGGAATGTTTCTTCTTTAGGGAGTTTACTGTCATTGCCCTATTGCCTCATTACAAACTCTCATAAACTCTCTTCAATCAGCAGATGCACTTGTTGCTCATCTGAGTTGAGCTAGTGATGCACTAAGTCTTCAGGAGCTTCAATCTACCCCCACCACCCTCTGGCTGATTCACTGAATTCTGACTTCAAAGAGAATGTCAACACAGTGACGCAATTGCCTTCTGTCTAAGCATTGTAAATCTGGTCAAAGAACCTCCATCAGATTAGTCAGATAATGATGATAACAAATTAATAATAATGAGTATTTATTGATTATTTGGTGTGTGAGGCATTCAGTGACTTGGACTGCAATTTTGATCATCATGCATACTTTCTGTGTGGTAGCCTGTGAGGCAAATGAGCCCCATTTCAACAAAAGGAAATCAAGACCATACACTGAAGTAACATAAAGAGACATGAGGATCATACATGATAGAATCTTGATTTAGACCTAGAGAATCTTCCTCTTAGTCCATGCTGGCTTACTCTCTCCTAGTTGGTAGAATATAACCAGCTACATCTGCTTGTACATTGTAAGTAAACTGCTAGATTTCTGCCTAAGGAGCAGCACATAGTCCTCCTAGCAGCCCCAGAACCAGCTTGCCCTTCCTAGTGAAAGCTTGTCTTTTTTATGCATATTGCAGCCCTGGAACCTCATAGGATGTGACCTGGCCAAGACTCGTCTTTCTTGTAGCTGTAAAGGAAGGGTTTGCTAGTGGAGAAAGAGAAGGTTTGGGCCAAGAAGGGAGGGAGTACAGGAAAGTAAATGTAAGAGAATAAGTCAAGGAGAAGGAGAATGGTATTTTTAACTGAGAAGAGTGGGTATGAATGTAAATTTGAAAAGTAATTACTCATTTTCATACATTTCTTCAAGTATTTTCAGTGTCTCAAGAAAAGGAGAGAGGTAGAATGAATAATTATGTTTGTGTTTGAAGAGTGCTAAAAAAGACAAAAATACATTGAAGACATTAGAAAGGAATATGCAATCAGTGACTCTGATTCCCTCCCTAGTTGCTCAGGTCCAAGCTTAACTTCTTTTTACTCTATTTTATTTTTAAGTAATGACCTTTATATCTGAATATTTGCTCACTGTTCTTTATTAATTTACTAATTTTTAATATTATCTATCAACTCTCCAGTGGCAGATGAGAATTTATCATTTGATTGAAACCTTACTTCTCATTTTCTTATTTTTCAATATAATTATACTGCTTTATGTTGTTAAATCAATAAGAGTATTTACATTATGTTAGTATTTCAATATGGTTCAGTAGGACTGCATTCTTGCAGGAGGCTGTGAGGTAGACTCTGTTTCCTTGCCTTTTCCAATTTTAGGGGTTTTGTTTTCTGTCCTCAAATCCAGCAACACAACACTTTCAAAACTTCTTCTCTCCTGCCTTCCTTCTATAAGCTTATGAGAACTGGGCCCACCCGAATAACCTTCCAAGCTCAGGGTCCTTGGCTTAAGGAAATCTGCAAAATCCCTTTGTCATTCAATGTAATGAAACTTTAGACTGATTGATTGATAACTGATATTTCAGTTAATTTTGTTGACAACTGAAACTATGGGAATTAAAAGTTAACCTCCCTCCTTGCCTGTGAACTTCCTAAGCACCAGAAGAAGTTTTAGCCTGTGCTCCATGGGGTTCTGCTGTGCTTTATCCAGATGAGCCTGATGAGTCAGCTGCCATCCACTCTATGTGGATTCCCTTCCTCACAATTTCTCTTAGGAAGATGAAGTCCTCCAGGATCACATCATACATCGCTGTCAGAGAGTGGCTTCTGGGACACTTTTGCTTATTTTATGTATGACTTTTTTCAGTTGGTTTAGGTGGAATTCTCCTCTGAACCATAAAGACAACATACTTCCCAATGAACTTTTTCTCCAATTCACCTATTAACCAGATTTGGATTTTCTGGCAATATTTTAGCTGAGGAACTGAACAAAGATTTATATTAGCTTCCTGACCACCACCAACTTCAGTTCTCTTGGCTTCAGTGACGTGCCACTCCCTCAGCTGGGCCTTGAGGTTTGAGTTCATTTACAGGTGTAGGAGAGCCTGAGAGATGTTGGGCTCAAATTTGCACCACTTCTCACCATTGGGTTTCATTATTTCAGCACAGGAAGTGATCACAGCCTTCTTGTAGGGTCTGTTCTAGTAAGTCATAATGACACATATTTATAGGTTCTAAGAATTAACTAACTCATAGACATATTTGGAACGGAGGAATCATCTATCTACCACGGTTAGGTTTTATTTTATTTTTCCTTTCATTTCCTCCCTTCCTCTGAATTATCTTGAAAAATGTCTTATGCAAATGTGCACAGATCATATTATTTCTGATTGCATATCTGAAAATGGCTAGAATCTACATATCTGAAAATGGCTCGAATCTACCCTGTACTGAGAGCCCAGAGTGTTTGAAGTTGATTTCAATTTCAATGATACTGGGTTTGGATTTTGACTCTGTTCCTTACTGGCTCCATATCTTAGAGGAAGTTAATAAACCTCTGCTTCAAAGTCTTCATCTACTCATTCCTTTCTACACTGGGTTTCTCCTATTTTCCTGCCTTAATCCCTTTACTGTTCTTGTTCTGCATCCTGCTCAAGGAAGAGCCCACTAATTCTTATGGTTTCAACTATAGAATACTCCCAAAGCTGCACAGTTGCCCCATTCTTTTCCCCAGCTTCAGATTTTATATCCTGTTTTCTGTCAAGTAGCTTGATTTACACTTCCCAATAAACCTCCTATTTAATTACTGAAAAATAAAATCTTTAGCCCCCACATAGTATTGACTTTTTCTGGACTTATTTCCCATATGAAGACCTTCCCTGCACCTGACTCATATCAGCTATTATGTTCTTTATGATATGATTCTGATTGCCTCAACCATTGTTTGGCTATTAAATTTTCTTCCTATTTTTCCCCTGACATCCTAGGGCATATATTTTACTTAACCTTTCTATTATATGCTCTTCTACATACTAAACATTTGAGGGTAGACACTCTTTTTTCAAACTTTCGTATCACCAGTGTCAGTAGGTAACTGGCTTATATGAGTACTTGATGGATATTAAATGTATAAGTGAATGGCTCAGTGAAAGAAATTGTTCAAGTAAAATATTATGCCTTTCTGGAGAGTTTACTGTTAAAGATTAAATGAATTCATTCATATAGTTCCTGCCACTTAATAAATGCTAGCTATTAGTGTTAACATTTGATTAATAAGTTGGCCAGGCCTAGAATTTAAAGCTGAGCATTATTGTCTTTCAGAATTTTTAATTCATTCCTTCATTGTCTTTTAGGATCTTCTATGGCTGTTGTGAAGTTTATTGCTACTCTGAGTCATGTATCATTGGCATGTTCTATCACTGCAAAGACAAAGTGTTAGATGGATATGTAGTTCCAACAAAGCTTTGGTCAAGCCAATGGAGGGGTTTTAGAGTCACAGTCAGAGTCCTGCATCTCATCTCACAGGATTAGGATTGCATTGGCTCCACCATTGTGCTTGTCTTTTAGGCTGGAGCGCTTGATACGTAGTGTGACATTGGTGCAGACATGATGGTGGAAGCACAAGGATATCATTTGGGTGATAAGTCAGTTATGCTTCCAATAGCAGTGACTTTTCATTGTCATTATAATCCTTCCTATGTGTCTCACAGATCTACAGTGTGGCAGCATCTCCTCCAGGATTCCTGTAGGACTTTCTTCCCGAGAAGAAACAGAAGTTGGAGGTTAGTGGGATGAACTGGAGTCTCTTTTTCACAGATAGTTTTAGGACCACAAGTGATACTCATTCTCTTCATTTTCCATTATCCATTCTCATGCTCACTCTGACACTTCCATATTTATATCATTCTCATCCATCACTTCAGGAGGCCTTGGTGGCTTACCTCAGGGTATGACCCACCATTTCAATTGTGTGAGGTCTGAATCTCACATTGGCTTCTTAGTTTATGCTAATATAATGAATTTCCATTGACTGGATGACTTACACAAGAGTTAGTCTCACAGTTCTAGAAGGTGAAACTGTGAGTCAGGGTGCCAGCATGGTCAGGTTCTGATAAGAGCTTCAAGATACACACAGTGGGTTTCTCCTTGTATTCTCACGTTGTGGAAAGAAGATGAGGTAGCTCTCAGGTCTCTTCTTGTAAGGGCACCAATCCCATTCATGACCTAGTCACCATCTTATGAACCTAACTCCAAACACAATCATAATGGGAAGTAGATTTTACAGAGGAATTTTTGGAGAACCTAAGTATTTAGTCAATGACATTTGGCAGCTTACCCTTCAGACTGGGAAAGCTGCTCTTCTCACTCTAGTGAAGTTTGTTCTTGTTTTTCTTGTTTATGTCTTCTATGCTTACTTTCCACATTGCAGAGATTTAACGAAATCTCTTAAGATCTGTTGGCTATCACATTCCCAAAGCCACCCTCAATTTTTCAGGCCACTTCTACTTAAACTGTTTTATTTGTTGACTACCACTTCAAATAAATGTCTAAAGGAAAAGAAATAATATGTGTAGTCAATCTGATGTCTTAAAAGAGAATTCCTCATCTTGAACTAGAAATTGACATGAATTTTAAAATATTATTTTTACCTTTTATTATGAACTAAGAAGTCTCTTTGTCCTTTTCATGTCTTATTAAACACAGAAGTAATTCAATGAAATGTTTTGTCAAAAATCTTTTTTTCAATGTTCTGACTGTTGTATGCGTATAAATGTGTGTGTGTACATGTATGAGATTATACTCTTGAGAATTGTTTATATTGCTGCAGTACTGTTTATAAAGAGTAATCTGAGAATTTACTTTTTGTTTGTTTTTTGTTGTTTGATTTTAGTGGATTTAGTGGATTTGAATTTCTGGGTAAAATAAAGGATTTTTTTTAATTTTGAAAATTTGCATGTCAAAATATCCAACGGTTTATGAGAAAGCTCGTTCCAGCATATGACAGCACACGTACTGATTATTACTAAAAGAAACTCAGAAAATTAAAGCCATCTTATCTATGTGTGGAAATAACATCTATAGATAAAACAATATCATTTTTCATTTAAACCGGGTATAGCCATTCAGATTTCTGTGTACATGTATGTGTGTATATATATGTGTGTTATTTGTTTATTTTAAATTTATCTCAGTGCTATTTTTCCCGCTAAGAAAATAACCTTTTACCTGAATCATTGTAATATTTTCAGCTCTATATTCTGCTTTTAATTTACATGTTGTTATTTTTGACACTCAAGCAATTAAATATATATGCCATCAAATATCAAATTAATTTGGATTTCTAATTTAAAATACTTTAACCTCCATCCTTACCTCATTATTTCCTTCCTTTTTTTATCTTTCACAACCTTTGAAGCAATCAGTAAAGTAATTGCACCTCAAAGATAACAGAGATCACTATCCTCTATACAAAATGTGAGTTTTGGTGGAGTATATTGGGAAAATAAAAATTCTACTCTAAGAAATTTTAACTTATTTGTTTAGCTCATAAAAAATCATCAAGGACTCTTCTTCATAGATGCTTAATGTTGATAGTTTTGTGCACAGTGGAGCAGAGGATTTACATAACAAAAGTGTATTCAAAAAAGACTATATGCACATAATAGAAAGTCTTGTTTAAAAACTATTACTATATTTGATTCCCTGTCTCATTGTAAATGATAGAGAATAATGCGTCATAGAACTTAAAGTTATTCTAAAATCAGTCAGATATTTCTTCATCATTTACTCATTCAGTAAATATTTATGTATCTCTGCAATATGGTCTGTATATATACTATCTTTCACTGATGCAGAAATGATAAGTAATAATTTTTGCCTTTAAGGTGTTTCAAGTTTGTTTAGAGCAGTCATTATGCACAAATAAAATATAACACATTTGAATAATAAGAAAGTAAAAAACAATCTGTTATGCGAACACCAAGAAGGTAATAACTAAATTATCTGTATGGATTTTGGTCTATTTCAAAGAAAAGGTGATATTTTAAATGAATCTCAAAAAGTGAGTCATGAAAGCAGATTTCTTTCATTATCCACTGACAGACCTCCAAGTAAATTTTGAAATGAACAATTTCCATGGAGATTGAGGGCAAAAGCCTCTCTGTGAGTGAATGATTTAGTATCTTGAGGAGTAAATGAGAAGCGAAGAAACAAAAAAGTGACAGCTAACTACCTTTCAAGAATTTTGTTTGTGCTGTGCAAGAGGAAGGAAGATAATAGCACTTATCTCTGAGCCCTTCTCATGTTCCTGGACAACATTGGCATTGTTTGCTGTTCTCCTCGTGGTCACATACTCAGAAGAATTGGTAGCAGAGTAAAAGTTTCATTAGGCTAACCCTTATGGCTTGGACAAAAGGTAGACTTTTCTCCTCTGCAGAATCAGAAATATATTTTGCTATTTTTCTCAAAAACTTGAAAAACATTGAGGCCTTTGGAACATACAGATTCAAATTAAACTTCTGCTAGTTGAACCATGTGTCAAAATTTTTCCTGGATTTGTCTTATGTATTTTATATTAATCTACACACAATCATGAATTTTTACCCCCTCTCCACCCTCAACATGAATTTTCTTTTAGTTGTGTATCAACTGTTTAAAGATAAACGATGTACTAAGATATATGATACATTTAGGCAGTTTGACCTCCTGACATTTTGTTTCTGAAGCCGACATTTAGTTGGCATGTGACTGAAATTTGAGGGTCTTGTTGAAACAGTGGTTTGTAAAGCAAAGTTAATATCTGAGAACACTCACATACACACACACACAAACACACACACACATTCTTCCAACTAAAAATCATTTAGCTTCAGAATAAATACTTCAGAAAAAACTTCAACTTGACTCTCAGTGGAAAGACTATATCTTCCTTCAATACCTGCCTGCAAGAACTTTCACCGAGGTTGTATAAGGCTGGGTTGTTGGCCAAGTGCAGCTGAGATGAAATGGAGAAACAGCAAGAAAAGCATTCACTTGCTTCTCCAAGATGAAATCACTTTATATCAATTTTAAATTAAATGTTTAAAAAAATGGTGTAATATATTCTCCTCTGCTTCATTTCTTTTGCATTGCCTTCTCCTGGGCATTTTGCTATGTAGAAGGATAATGTGTTTATATATTTTGGAACTAAGCAGTCATAAAACTGTATAGGCACAGCTTGGAATCACCATCCACAAATTAGAAAGTTCTCCTAGACTTGACTATTTTATAAACACTTTATGAAGAAAGAGAGAAAAAAAAAAAACAAAACAAAACCCCAGGAAGGTGGTTTAGGATTTGTTTTTTTTCCCATTCTTTTCCCGTATAACTCCTAAATAGTTTATTTGATAATTATACAGTGCAGAAATATAATGCAAAGCAATGTAAATATGATTTTCATCATATAATGGAAAATTCTTAAAAATTACTTTCAGCAGTGTCAGCTGGAATTCAATAGATTCTGCATTTTTGAAAGAAACACCAAAATGCAGTCTATATTAAGAAGCAAAGACTAATTGAAAGAGGTTTCAATAAATACGTTTGGGCTATGCTTTAAATATATATACATATATATATATATATATACATATATTTGTTGTGATCTGAAGACTTCAGACGTTATTAATGGTCAAAAGCAAAATTATCTTTCCTAAAATCTCTCTGATGCTATTCTGTACTTTCTAAACAATCTTCTTGCTATTTGACCCATGTAATTTTGGAAAATATGCTGAACATCGGTAGCTTCCTCAAAGATTCTAGTGCTCTGATTCTGATGTACTCCCAGATCAAGATGGCAAGTCATTTGCATCAAAAAATGTAAAGTAAACAAAGCATGTTGGAAGTGTAACTCCTTCAAGAAAACAATGAATAACTAATTTACTTGCAACAGCAGTAATTTCCTCAAGATTGCTGCCTCACACTGTAGTCACTGAAATGATATTAAATATAACAGTATTAACTGTTGCTTTTGTTTTAGATCAGATGGAAAATAAAAAAAGACATGAAAACCTGAAATAAATATACAAATAGAAATGATGCATACATACAGGATTCTTCACTTTTCAAAAATCCAAATTATGCCACTTTGCTTTTATGAAAGACATATATTTATACCTATCTTCACTAATCAAAATATATTCCAAGATATACTTGTTTTTATGACAAAAGGCAAAAATAAAAAACTGTGTTCAGCATTTTTTTTTCATGGAGCCATTATAGGGGCAGAGAGGTCCTCAAGTCACAAGAGCAGAGCTGTAAAACTCTTTCCCTAAGAACTATTTTATGCAGGCTGTGTATTCATCTGATCATTTCTTCTTTTATTATATTTTAGTGTTATTTTAGGTTTTATATGTTATTTGGCATGACTTAGTGTACTATTTATTGAGTTTAGGAATGCCCCCAGTTTTTTCAGATAAATTAATGGTGATTGCTTCTTTGCTTAAGCCATTTTGGCTTGCAAAAGTTTTCATAGGAACATTTGGATAATAGGGGAAACCTGAATTCAAAGGCTGATATTGCAGGCTATGCTGAATAAGTTTAAAAACACAGTATTTTGCTAGTGCACATGCTTCAAATAAGAGGTATTCCATGTTTCACGTTTTGCCCAATTTTGTCACCTAACTCATCTATCAACAATGACAAATTGGATTACGAAGGTAGAAGGGATGATTGTGAATGCTGGTGGAAAATAATACTGATTTTAATACATTACTCTATTAGAGATCTAAACATATTTCCAAATTAGACTATGTGCTTGGCACATTGTAGCTACTTAATAAACATCTACTGAATGAGTAGATAAACTTTATTCATTGCAGAAAATGACAAAATGCTCCCCAAAGAAAATAAAGTACTGCCTAATTGTAGTTCTGACCTCAAGCTTCATTTCATAGGGAATTGGGCATGGCTTTAAAAGAAACTGAGTATTCTGTAGAAGTTCGAAGTGTAGGTAGATTGATAACCACCTTTGATGCTCAGCAGGGAACTCATAAATAGTTAAGCATATGCAAATTACTTGAGAGAAGTTGGTCTTCATTTGTGGTTTTAGGTCAGACTAATGATTTTCTCTTTCAAACAGAACCAAATGGATGTGTCAAAAGAGGTAAAATTCTTAATGGGAGTGGACATAAATAGTTTCTAACCTGCTGCTAAGGTTGCAAATGTCACTGATAGTTGTCATTATAATAGAGCAGAGGGTCCTTCATTATTTCAAATGCATTTCCATATCCACAGGTAGTCAGATAAGTGACCATTACCACATGTACCAAAAGGACAAACAGATGGTGTTCAGATCATTCCCTTTTTTGTGTCTTATAGGATTCAAGCATTTTGGAAGTCATTCAGAGTCATGTGTTTTATATCAACTTATGTAGAAACATTTACATATATTGAACTCTTGCCCTCCCACTCTTGCTTTGTTTCTCCCATCTCCCATTTCCTAAATCCCCAATGTGCAAGTGAGTGCATAACTTTCCTTAGAGTGATTGTAAAATCTATTGGGATTCTAAGTGAACATTTCTATCAATCCTCTGGTCTCCCTTGAATCTCCAGACATAAAAGATAGCCCTATCTAGATCACATGCCAAAAACGTCTTCCTCCCCTTTCAACAGTCAATGGTTTTGCCACCACATTTGACGTGTGGATGGCTTGTACATTAAGAGAACACTACCAAAGCACTCTGGCATAGCTCATTTGGAACATCCCAGCAGGCATCCTCCAGCAGAGTTTCAAACTGATTGTACCCACAATCCAAACAGCAAAAGATATGGCCAAGAAAACCAAATTGGTTGGACAGAGTCCATTTTCAGGCTGTTTTGCTATTGTATGGTCACATAGACAAAGCCAGTGCATGTCATTACTCAAGGTCTCTTCCCAGTCTGTTCCAATTACCTCACTACAGCCCACCACAGAGCAGGTGGTGAGCCTATTTGACCCTGCCAACCTCACCTAAATCTGACCTGTGATTTGAAATTTTTCCAGATGTTACTAAGAATTGTAGGTTTGATAGCTAGGTGTGATAACTCCAGTAGAGGGAAATATCAGAGCTTGAAATATTGAAATAGCATTTTTATCTGCAACTTGTTTCCACCCAATTGTCAAGCACACTCTCAAGTGACATTGCTCAGAGTGCCCTACGTTGACCTATTAAGTAGAGCAACATCAAGCCATAAGCTTGCTAGTCCTACGTTATTCCAGAATATTTTGCTAGCCATATATTTATGCCTTACTCCATTCTTCACTTTAATTTGGACTTTGGGGTTTGATTACTTGACTAAGAATTTAGTGGATTTAACACCTGTGAGCTCAATAATTTCCAAATAAGTTCAGTTTTCAATATACAGTCACATCAAAGACCACTCCCACATACATAGCCTACACTAGGAATGTTCCTTATATCAGCTTTAGAGAAAAACTGTTCATTTCATAATTAGGTCCTAGAGAAATTAAGCAGATACATTTATAGACACTGAGCTTATCTGAACTCAGTGAAGAAACTTGTTTTCCTGTTTCCAAATTCTTTCCAATGTATGATAGCATTTAGAGTCTGTTCACACACATGCACACAAACACATAGACATACAGATGTTTACTTACATCAGTATTCTGTATTTCAGTAATCTGGGATGTTTGAACTAATGCACCACACACACCATAAAGCGTTAAAGAAGCCCACAGCTATGAGAATCAGAGCATGTGAAATCTCCTTATACAGCTTTTATTGCCACAGTATTTTGCTTCAGTTTTTCAGAACTTTTGGTAGTAATTAATATTTTTTGATGTTGCATCTCTGCTTTAAGTGGAAGTACACTACTGTGACACTTGAAACGAGTACCCTAAAGCTTGATTGAATCATCAGTGCATTTATAGCTTCAATATCTTCCTGGTCAAAAAGTCTGTGTTTGGGCATTACCAAGTTACTGAGGCTTAGAAATGTGCTTTTCAATACAGGGATCGTAACACTCACATTTCTCTAGGACCTGACTAAAAGCTTCTTCTTATGGCATGATATAAGAAAGTAACTTTCCTGACACAAATTTCTCATATGATTAGTTCTGTAGTCTTGCCTCAGAGAAAAGGTACTGGGATTTGCATGATTGATGAAATTTTGTTTCCATTTGTTTAAATGATCATAATATTAGAGAACACTAGCAACTTCAAAATAACAGTAGATAGCTTGAAATCTCCCTTATCGCCAACTACCATACAACTGTAATTCCCTTTTTCTGAAAAAAAAAAAAAAAAAAAAAAATGGCCTGGAACACCAAGAACTTTTTCAGCTTAATTTGAATTTTTTTCTCTTGTTCAAAATAATACCCCATCAATCAGATGCAACTCTAAAATATGAATTTTGAACTCTCAATTATGAGAAGAAGCTTTTTAAAAATATTTTCACTAGGACTGGGATTAAGAATTTTAACACTAGACCCCAATGCACCTGTGGAAATTAATGGGAGGTAGGCAGACAAACCATTTGGGTTAAGATTCTTAGTTTATTATTTGTACTGACTCCATTCATTCATTTGATAGTAATTATTAAGCACTTTGCATGTGTCAGTTACATTATCAATTGCTAGATTTAAATAGTGAAACACAGCCTATTCAAGTGACATGTCTTCCCTCCGTTTATACTTATTTAGACTGCTCAGGTACTTACTGTTATCTCTTTATCAAGTCTCAGTTCTTATTGATTGTTATTAATCTGTCCACTTAATTTTCTGTGAAACAAATATTTTTATCCAAGTAACACAAAGTAATAAATATATATATATATATATATTTATTTATTTTAAAGGAAAAACACAGGTAGGAATGAAGGCAAGGCAATCAAGCAGGCAGGCAGGAAGAGAGAAGAGAAAGAAGTATTTTATTTGTTATTACTTAGTTGTAAATTTTTATTTTTCACCCCAGCCTGAGTAATGAACTGAGATCCTTGGGGATGAATAGGGACAGCACTCTCTTCCAGATGCAGATAACCAAACCATTACTTCACCAGGGTACAACAGCAACAAAATATTGTCATTCTCAAATCTCAAGTTGAACTACTTATTTTTTCAAATTTTCCTCTTTCAGTCTTATGAAATATTGTCTAAGACATTGTGCATTGAAAGTACAAGCTATAGTTAGCAATTGACCAACTATTCCTGATTAACATGCTCTCTAATCAGAAAAAAATATTTGTACCCCCTGTGTTCATAGCAGCACAATTAAAAATAGCCAAGACAGGTAAACAGCCTAAATAACCATCAACAGATGACTGGATAAAGAAGCTCTGTTGTTCATAGTAAATGGAATTCTATACAGCTATTGAAGAGACAAAATTGTGCCCTTTTCAACAATTTGAATGGAACTGGAGAGGATCATATTAAACAAAGTAAGTCAGAAAGAAAAGAAGAAATACAGATGGTTTCACTCATATATGGAATATAATAAAACAAAACAATGACCATACAGATCCCCAAAAAACTGATAGGACACAGGACTGTGTTTACGAAGAGGGTGAGAGGATGGAAGGAAAGGGGAAAAAATGGTGGTAATGGACACAACAATTATGATGGTGGGTGTGGTGTGAAATATATATTGAGATACAATTCTAAAATTCTAAAATGAATAAGCATTTTGAACAAAAGAAATAATAAATGCTACTAGTGGAAAAAGAAAAAATACATTTTTTAAAATCTAAAATTATTTAAAATTAGTTTACATTTTTCAAGAGGATCTAGGCAATAAAGTAAAACATTGAAATAATAAGTAAATAGTATTGCTACAGAAATCCTAAATAATCATAATTTGAGCACAAAATGAATCTTTACTTAGAAAATAAATTAATTAAATGTCAAACTTAGAAAAAAGCAAATATTTATTTAATTAGTCTACTATTTTGATAATATATACATTTGATATTGCTGCAAAGTAAATCACAGCTTGGAATTCTATGTCAGTGTATGTTAAGATCTTGAGCTCATCTCCTCTCCACAGACACCACAAATCTGCATCTATGCAGCAACTTCCAAAGGGAATGAAGACCAGCATCTCCACAAAAAGAAGGAACACAAGCCTTTACAAACCAAAGGAAAAGCCAGTTAGTCTTAGTATCATGTCACGCTGTTCAGAGACCATTGGGCCACAGGAAGAGGCCAGTGATAAAGACACAATCCCCAGAGTTAAAGGGCTTGCTCCCTTAGCAACTGTTCCTACGACTGGAAATGGATTTTACCCATTGAACCAAAAACTATGGCATGGGATACAAAGACGGAAAGTCACCTTTTGAAATGAGATACTGTTTCCCAAGAATTTGAATACTGGAGGCTGACATTGCAGGATGATGCTAGGGGGAAATATCTCTTCCCTCAACCATTAGTTCACTTATGCTAGACTGTTTGTACTCACAGTTGCTGATACCTAGGCTGCCAGGGGTGGACTGCTGGTAGTTCCTGGAAGTGTTCCATTCTCTGGCTTTCTCAAGGAAGATAATTGGAGCAGCATCTTTGAAATGTCAGGGTTTTTTGTTTTTGTTTTTGTTTTTGTTTTTTGTCCTCCCATCTGGGGAAACTGCTGAACAGCTCTGCTGTCTATTTGGAACTTCCTAGCTTCCACTCTGCAGGGTTTGCTAGCCCCCATCCCCCAAGGGACTGCTGCTCTTCTAAAATAGCTCCTCTAGAACTGTTGCCCCTCTGGAGAGATTATCTCAGGTCAATGGGACTCACAACTATTAGTTCCCAGTTCTCACTCTTAACCATCTCTGTTGGGTCTCTGGCCTGCTTATGAAATGAAACCAGAACTCTTAGGTCGCTATTTGTGCCTGCTGTTCATAACTGTGACTCTGGGACAAAACTTTGCATTTCCTACACCAACTCCAATCCTATAGTCTGGATTCTCAGATCTCAATACAGTGCTGACTTTAGCACTTCCACAAATTCTGACAAGTGCTGAGATTGCCAAAAGGAAGATCATCATTCAAGACCAAAACTTCAAGCCCATATTGTAAAATTTGATATTCTAACACAAGACCTTTATATCAAGGGAGTTTAAGCCACAGAAATAAACACAGAACACCAAGCGGAATGAAGAGACAAAAATAAATATGAAATTATGGACCAAAGCAAAATTCAAAGTGGAATATCTGAATGCAGCAGAATTAGATAAACTACTTTATGCAGACTTTAGAGCAAAAGTTTCAATGACACTTACTAAAATCAGGAGAACAATAGAGGGACAAAAAGATAACTATAGCAAAGATAGAAAAAAAAAAAGCAACAACAAACAAACCAGGAGGTTCTAAATAGAATTCATGGAGATAAAGAACACAATAGCTGAGATAAAGATCACATGGGAGGGGTCCAACAGTAGGCTGGAAGAAGTCACCAACTGAAATCAATTTGCTAGAAGATAAGGCATTAGAATGTACATATGTGGACCAGTGAAGAGAAAAAGAATGAAAGTAACAAAGTCAGTATGCAAGACCTATTGGAAAATATCAAGAGAAATGAAATTCTCATCATATGGGTCCCATAGGAGAATGAGGAGGCAGAAACCATATCTGAAGTAATTATAACGGAGAATTTCCCTAACCTGAGGAAGGAAACAGACTTCCAAACTCAGGAAATTCAAAGGATTCCAAACAGACCTATATCAAGACAAATTTTTATTAAAATGACAAAAGTACAAGATAAACAGAAAATCTTAAAAACACATAGAGAAAAAGGAGTTACATGCAAAGGAACCTAAGTAAGACTATTGACAAATTTCTTAGCTGAAATTTTATAGGTCAGAAGGAAATGGCATAATATATTCAAAGTATTTAAAGAAAAAGATTTCTAACCAAGGATACTATGCCCTGTTAGATTATCAATTGGAATTGAAGGAATGATGATGAATTTTAGAGACAAAAGTTACAAAACAAAAATGTCTTAGACAAAAGTTAAAGGAATTCACTGTCACTAAACCAGACTACAAGAAATACTAAAAGAAGTTCTATAAAGTGGAAAAGACCCACTTAGAAGCAGCAAGACATATATGTGTGTGTGTGTGTGTGTGTGTGTATGTACATGTATGCATATTGATTATATATAAATTTACATATATGTAGATACAGATATAAATACGTAGATGTATATATATATGTATATATACATCTACATATTTTTCTTTGTAGATACAGATAGATAGACAGATAGATAGATAGATAGATAGATAGATAGATAGATAGATAGATAGATAGATGGAGATATAGAGCAGGGGGTAAAAATGGCCTGTTAAAGTATGTGTCCTGTAAGATAAAATGATAGCCAGTTGTTTTGGCTCATTTGGACTAAATATCACTGTAGATTACCGGGATCTGAAATGCATTCACTGGAATTCAACTGAAACAATTCACCCAGTGAATAAATCTCTGTCAGCAGTAAAAATAAAGAAAGTAATCTCTTGCTTATATTACCTCAAAACCAAGAGAGAAAAGGTAAAAGCAGAATAATGGGGAAAAAATAGTACTCAGCATAAAAAGAAAACATGCATATAAAATAGCTCTATAAAATCTCAGAATTATAATGGAATATTTATAGAAATTTAAAATAAAATAATCATA
Organism: Solenodon paradoxus; assembly: GCA_004363575.1. Classification (NCBI taxonomy): domain Eukaryota; kingdom Metazoa; phylum Chordata; class Mammalia; order Eulipotyphla; family Solenodontidae; genus Solenodon; species Solenodon paradoxus. The sequence continues at coordinate 26,671 of RJWH01000118.1, read as the reverse complement.
ATATGCTATATTAAGAAATTTAATATTAAAAACTATTTTCCACAAATTAATATATGAATTTAACTTAATAAAAAGCTGTATGACACAACTGTAAGCATTTTTTCCCTACATACAATTTAGGAGAATGCATTTGCAATAATACCCCCCAAAATTTGACAATAGTATCGAAAGTACAAAAGTTTATATTTGAAGAGGAAAAGACAAAACAACTGTGGTATAGAATACAGTCCAGAAACAGTGGATATGATTTTTCAATTTGGTTGAGAAAAGATACATTGTTAAGTCAATATTGGTGAATTAGTTTTCTATCCACTTGAGAAAAATAAAATCTCTGTCACAGTAAACACAAACATAAATTACAGATGCACTGACTATTTATATAAATCATAAAACAACAATACTAAAATAAAATATAAGTAAATGTTTTTTATTATATTGAAGAGCATGAAAATAAACCCAGAAGTTATAAAAAAAATCAAATTTTACTCCAAGTATTTTAAGATACTTTTTTTATTGGAATAATACAAAGCTGTAAGAATTTATATGTGGAAAATTATTTACTATAGTTGTCAATCACTAAAATATTTATTTATTATATCCCACTGGTTACAGATATGAAATGAAACTACAAATGATCATTAAACATAATATGCTCTCAGTCTCTCAAATACTTGGAAGACATGAAAATGAAAGTAGTAGTGATACAGTTTCAGGATAGAAATCAAGAAAAGATGGAGAAATGTCATTCTCTTAAACTGGTTCTGGCAGAAAATACTTTATTGGTTGGTTTAATCCATTTGTACTAAAATGCATATGAACATTTTTTTTTTATTCAGCAATTTCCCTTGTCAAACTTCATACAACAGATACCCAAATGCTTGGCACACGGTGTTAGTTAATGAAAGCAATGCTGACAATAGTGAAAAAAATGAGAAATATTCTAAATGCCCATCTATAAGGCACTGGTTGAATAAATTTCTATCTTAATCAAAGATAATGTAACAAAACTGATATAATAAGTGTATAATGAATTACATGCTAATATTGAAAGATGACTATTAAATGAATGATCACTAATGAAGTCATGTGTAGCCAAAAACATTCAAGCTAAATCTTTCCTGATTTTTTGAGCCATAGACTAATGAGAAGAAAAAATAAAGATGTTGTTTTAAGCCACAAAGTTTTGAAGTGGTTTGTTAACAGCATTAGAAATCCAAAATAGCTACTCAGACAGAATGAAAGCAATCTGCCAATTTCTGATACATGGAATGGGGTGAGGAGATTAGCCTGACTGTACTGTGGAGGGAGATGCAATTAGGATGAATTGTGTGGAGCATTAGGATCCTGAAACGTAGGCAAAAGACCCTGTGTTTTGAAGAACAGAGAGATACTTGTTATATAGCTAAATCTCAACATCACAGTTTTAGAGAAAGAAAGAGAGAATTGTATTCCCCTGTCTAGCTGTCGCAGCTACAGATCTTTGCTTCCTAGAGAGAGAAGAAAAAAGAATTTCATTGGAAGGGTTCATCTCATCAAGGACAGTGAAAACTTCTGTGCTGTGTCTGCTGGAGAATCTGAAAGCTGTCACATCAAGCAGTTGGACCAAAAGAACTTTAAGAGTTCTTCCAATTCTTTGATTCTCTAAGAAAAGGTTTCCTTCCCTAAATTATTTTTCAGATGGTATGGTCAGCACTCTCAATATACTACTAACTCTCAGTGGATACTTTTTAGTTTGCCAATGATATTTTTAAGTGAGACATCTGGAAACCAACCATACTCCTAATATGAGGCCAGCATAGGATGGAGGGCATCGTAACTCTAACAATTCCAGTTATTCTACATGCTAGGTTTCCAAAAAAAGTCTAAATATTGAAGAATAATCTTAAACAAATTTCTAAATATGTATTAAACAGATAAATACTAATAACAGAGAATCAGAATCTAAGAAAAATATTTCAGGCATATTAGAAAAATGGTCTAGTTATAAAGGTTAGACTTCTTGTTATTCATTTTATTCTTCTGCTGTAGCATCCAAACAGTACTCTTCTTAGTATCTTTTTCCTTTTACTCATAATGATTTCTTTTTCTTTTTCTTTTTTTTTCTCTTTCATACTAAAGCTTTTTTAAAGCTTTTAAGCCTTTTTTTAAGCTCTTAGCTCTACAGACTAAATTTCCCTTCAGTATACCTAGAAATGCCTTTGAGTTGCAGTCAATATCTCTTTAGTTCTTTCCACCACTATTTATATATATATATATATTTTAAATATGTATTTATATATATAATTATATAATTATATAAATTATGTGGCCTAACACTTGTTCCAACATCATACTTTCTTGCCTCCTTGGTTCTACCCTTTACATGGCATTCTCCACTATACCTACAAATATAGAATTTGTTTCATCAGATACACATGTTTTTTACCTTCTAATATCCTGCTCTGAAAACTTTCCCTTGATTTAAAAGTATATATTTTAGATGTAACTAAGTAAGTCTTCAAAACACAGGCTATCTGCTATCTCTGACTTGGAACCTACACTTAAAAAAAATTAAAAATACCCTTTTTGCTTGCAAACTAAATATAATAAACAAACCACACCTAGAAATGTGTTAATGATAAAGATAGGTTTCAGGTAAATGGATTATGCAGAATACTTTCCAAATAGGACATCCGTAAAGTAAGTTTTCTATCTGTGAAAAAGTGATATTTTAAAGTCTGCTTTTGTAGCATTATATTTTTAAAAAGTTCTTAGTTTTTTATTTAGAGTCTGATCAGAGACCATTAGTGAAAAGTACCATACTAACTACTTTAGATATAAATAAATGGAAGAAAAGAAAAATAAAACTAAGTCCTAATTTCAAACACAGCATGAGCAAATGAAAAGTGAAGAATAAACTCACTTTCTACTTACTTTACCTCAAGTCTACCAAAACATGGGCTGTGCTAGTATCAACCACATTGTAGGAGAGGCAACCTCTTATTAAGCTGCTCATACAGACTTCATCAAAAATATCCATTTTTAGCAATTTTTCCAGTATTCCTGTGCTATAGAACACATCATAGTCCATATGAGACTGATTAAGGCAATATTATCAAACTGAATTTAAAAATTTAATATTATTATCACCATCAAAGTGTTTTATATTTATTTGCATAAAATCATTTAAATGTTCTCTTTCATTTATAGACAATTTATTATCTTTATAAAATAATGGCATGGATAGACATTTGAGACATCTTTAAAAACACATGATTAAAAATAGTTAAAACTAAGTATACATTTGTTTTTCTAGCATGGGTCATGCATAAAATTCTGGCAGAAGACAACTCATTGAGAGAAGTTGAGAAGAGGTAACTAACATGTTACAGAGGATAATTTACTGAAAATGGTTAAATAAAATAAGTAAGATGATCATTGTGAAACCATATTCTTTAAATATATTTGGTAAAAAATTTAGAATCACTGTGGTTAAGAAATTTCAAACACTGTTTCTGGAAATGTCATCCTTTTAAGCAGATAGTAAACTCAGTGGAATTCAATATCCTATATAAATAAGCATCCACTAGAAATTTATTACATGTGAACATGAAAGCAGATCACAATTTAGAAGTTATTGAAATGTTGAATACTAAGATATTAAAAATAAGCTGCCCTATAAAAGGAAATATACTTTACATCATTTAGTTTTTATTGCCTTAGTCATCATTTATTTGGTATTGATTAATAAAGAAAATTGCCCTAATACTTGATTTAACTTGTTTATTTATTCACTTATTCGCATCTATTACAATGTTTTTTTTTTTTTAAACTTAATTTTGCATCCATAACAATCAAGGCTTCAGTAAAACAAGATTCAAGACTTTGAGCATGGGAAGATGAAATATTCTGCAATCTAGGTGATTAAGTTCTGTGAGGATTCACAGACAGAATAAGTCTTGAGCAAAACGCAGGAGAATGTAAGTAACATATAAGGACTTGCACTCATACATGATAATATAAGAATAAATGTAGAAGAGCAGAATTGAGATGTGTTTTTTGTTACCATCAACATGATATTGTGCATTTTTTAGCATAGAAAATTTTGTGTCATCTCTATTTCTTTGAATTTTCCCCACTACACACACACACACACACACACACACACACACACAACTACCAATCTAATTACTGCAAAGATTGCTAGAAAAACACATGAATTCAAACACATTGGATTTCAATGTGAATATAATGAGAGTACAAGGGGGCTGATAAGACTCAAACCATAGGGACTGCCCAACATGGGTCAGTGAGGAGCAGATCAAAACATCTATAATCTGTAACATCAGGTACCTGAAACTGATAGAAACAAACCAAAATGTGAAACACTGAATTAGACTCTTAGTAGTAAGTAAGCTACAGTGAAAATAGCTTTCACTAGAAAGCAAGAATTCCATTGTCTTCCGTTTTGGCCACTGATTCTCTACGTAACTCATTCAACTAGAGTAAATCATACAGGTAGGTTTCTATCTATCACATAGGGTTTTGACTCCTATTTGTTATTGCAGTACTCCCTACATGCAAGAAGTCACTTGGCACTGTCAAATATTCCCATATTTTGCATCCTCGAGGGCAGGGTCTTCACACTGGATACAAAGTAGTAGCAACGGTGGGCAAATAAATTATGAAAAAGGGGAAATTGAGAGAAGGATGCCTTAATTCACATTAAAATCTTTTCTAATATAAAAGTCAACAGAAAAAGCATTTAGTAGAACTACAGAAACAATTTATAAAACAAGGTTCAGTTGAGTGGTATGTTCTTTCAAATAAAACTGTATCATTTTGTTCATTCATTCATTGAACATATAAGTTATTTAATGATTTCTATGTGTCAGCTTCAATTTAGTTTTGGAAATGATTTATTGAATGGAACAAAGATTTCTGACCTCCTACTTCTTCCATTCAAGACGGGGGAGAAATAAACAATAAAGATAATAAGTAAATTAGTGTGTTCATTAGTAATAAGCATTAAGCAAAAGGAAAAAAAGTATAATAGGGCAAAGGAAATCAAGAGTGTCAGAATTTGTGGAATGATGTATGACTGCCATATTAAATATTGAATTTAAGGTAGCATTATGAGAAGGTGACATATGAGTAAAAATTCAAAGAAAGTTGAGAATGCTGGACACACACACATACACATGGAAGGAGAGTAATCTAAATAGAAATCAAGTAGAGCAAATCCTTTAAAGTAAGATTGTGTTCAACATGTTTAAGGAAAAGTAAGGAGAACTGATAGCTGTAATGAGGAGAGAATATTAAATGGATGCAGAGAGAGAATTGGATTCATTCACATTGGTCAGATCACTTAATGTTTTTAAAGTATTTTGGCATTTAGTCTGCATGAAAATGAAAGACATTACATGGTTTTGAGTAGAGGAACAATGTAATTTGCCTTAAATTTTAAAAGCATTACTCTCGCTGTTGTTGTTAAGAGTAAACCATCAGAAGACAACAATGGAAACCAGTTAGGAGTAAATCAAATGGTAGGTGATACTGGTCCAGACCAGAGTGGTGGAAATGAGAATAAAGAGAAACAATGATACTCTGGTTATTTATCAGAATTTAATAAAAGAATGGATCCAGGGTTAATCCAAGGAGAAGAAGACTGAGAAAAGAAGATTGAAAAAGAGAAATAAGTGAAGAATGAAAATAAAGGAGTGGGTGTTATAAAATACAAGTAAGAAAATCTATTAAGAAAGTGAATGTACTGCTAACAGTGGTTGTTGTATTTATCAATGTGGATATCAGTGGTAAACATGATAATAATAGTTTCGATGGGTAATAAATGCCACAAAATAACATGAGCGGCTTTAAAAGATAATGAGAAAAGAGAATTAGAAACTACAAAACCAGATAATTCTCAATGTGACCTGGAATACCGGTGGTTGGGGCTGCCTCATTCTGCTGAGCACAGTTCACATACATTCCAAGGACTTGAGTTTGTGTATGTGTTTGGGGAGGAGAGGTGGGGACCCCAAATTAGCAACTTAATAAATATACATAGAGTGCTTATTGCTCCTCTCTCTTCCTGCCTCCCTGACTATTTGCCTTCCTTCCTGCCTGCACCTTTCCTTAAAAAAACAAAAACAAGGTAACTCTCTGTTTTTCAACAAATACACATAAATAATGGGTAGTTAAGTCACAGGGAAGATAAAACAAGATAATTTCTACAAGAATTTAGGCGTAACTGTATGTGTGTACACTGCTTTCAGTTTTATAGGCGAAAGAAAAATATCAATGTGGGAGGAAACGGGAAGAATTATTAGCATGATGCTGTTCAAATAATTCCTAGAATAATGTTTTTAAATATGCAAGAGGAAATGGAATTTATGCAAAAGTGGAGGGATCGGCTTCAAATAGAGATAAAATTAAAACTCATTTACTTTCCTAAGGAGTTTCTACTTCATATTATATCCATGAATATTATGGAGTGGTTAAACACTCACTGACAGAATATAATGTATCTCTATAATTTTGGATGTGATTTCTATTATGGTTTTGAGGATGGAATGAAGAAATATCTGGAAAGTCAGAAAGGAATAACCTGTAGACCATATTAGATTCTTAACCTCTAGAAAAACCCTCACCAAAAAGAGCTAAGTGGATATTAAAACAAACTTTGTAAGCTGTAAATTTTGTATATCTTTACATTAAATTTTTATCCATAAGTCCACTGACTGGAAAACAGACTTAGGACTAATTTATAATCTTTTTTCAGATTAATGGATTTCATTCCTCTTTCACGTCATCAACTAATGGTTTGGGCTGAGCTGTTGAAAGGGTTCAATATATACTAGTTACATCCAGAAAGAATATCTTTTCAAGAGTGAGATACTTTCTTTGAATATGAGTCTCAGAATGGTTTCATTGTATGAAGCCATTCATTAAATATCCTATTGTTGAAGACACTCCTCTGGTGTTTAATCATTATTATTTTTTTTTTTTTTTCAATTTCTGTTCTTGCATTCTGTGCCTCTGCTACCTTCTACTGTAATCTACTCAAGAAAATATGGTCAATTTAATTTTCCTAAATTAGGACAACTTTGTTTATATTACAATTTATCTGCTTAAAAAGTCATTAGTAGTTCACCATTTTCTAAAGAATGAAGTACAAATTGCCTTGATTCTGTGGACCAGTTAACTTCATGATCAGTGGGTTTCAGCTGCCATTATCTCTTATTATAAAAGCCAGAAAGTAATTTTACTCTTGTACATACTATAAACCATTGTATATCCATTTTTCACATTCACCAATGACTCAAGTTATCTGTGAATATAGTGTACAGCCACATTTTTGGTACCTAAGAACAGCAAAATCTAGTGAGTTAAGACATTAAATATTTATTTAGTTCACAAATCTGTGGATTCATTGATTGATTCTTTTGGACTCACATGAAGAGTTATACTGATGGAAGAATATCTTAGCACGATTCATTTACCAGGTTACAATTAGCTATAATTTTTTTGTCGACCTGGACTGGGCACTTTCAAGTATCTAACTGGAGGTCCAGTGGTCTGGTTGGGTCTTATCAGAGACAACTGGGAAACTCAACTCTGGTTTACATTTTCTCATTAATCAGGTTAGCCCAAGTATGTTCTCATGGAAGAGGAAAAGGATGGAGCAACATTCAAGTGCTTTTTTTACTTCCTGCTTAGGTTGGGTTTTTCCATTTCCTGTTGGCCAAATCAAATCACATGGCAAGTTTGGAAACATTATGGAAAGATAATGGAAGAAGGACATGGATTTAAGGAGGTTTGATAGATTGAGATCATTTGTCCAATTATCTGTTACAAACACTTAAATTTTTCATATGTACTAAAAAGTTTTTTGACTTACAGATTATCACACATATTTGTCTCCCCTCAACTGTCTATTACTGCTTTGCTTCAGCCATTACCTCAGGTAATTCCTATTTATTCTTTATTTCAATTGAAATATCAATTTATGTAGGAAACTTCTCTAACAGATGGAAAATTGTCATGACTCCCCTTAGAAGCATGTTTCTTCCATAGAGGACTGGACTTGGGCTGAATTATTAACATGGTTGTCAATGAACTTCTCTGTCTTCATTAACATAATACCTTTCTAAAAGGAAATTTGACATCTTTTGTGCAACATTTAGTATCAAGTATTGTACATAGAACAAAGTAAATATTTGTTCAATGGCATTCCTTAAGCTGATTGAATTTTCCTGATTCTTTTTCTTTTTCCTCAAGAAATGTTATCAATTCTGTAAGAGTTATTAGGATATATATTTTTAAATAGTGAAATTATTATCTATTATTTCATGCACATAATACAATGACTGCTTTTCTTTTTTACCTATTCTCTTAAACTTTCAGTTAGATTTTGTTTTTTCAGTTTCCGGTCTCTCAGCAATAATAAGTCATTAAGTCACAATTGAAAGGGAAAGTAAGATCTTACTTTTCCATACTCCCCACCTACTTACAGTCTTTGAAAAGAGAGCAATAATATGCAAACTGGTCTTATGAATTAGAGACATACTGCTTTAGGGATAGAAGAAAAAGTTTCGCCATTTCCTTCAGGTTCTTCACAGACTGGACAAAGAAACAAATGAATATTATGCATGATTAGTAACATAAAAACCCAAATTTAATAACATGTAGAGAGAATTTACATGGTATAGCAGGTAGACCAGTGATTTCTGTCTTGTGCCAAGGCATGGAACAGGTACCTGGGGTATCAAAGGAGAAAGATAAAGGTCACCAGTGTGTGGAGATACATTTCTTAGAGAGAGAACTATTTACAGATAAACTATCATTTGGATTACAGTCTTTCCACAGTATATTATTGGAGGGTCTAAGAAAGAAAAGTATCACTTCTAGATTAGGGGAAGGGTAGATGTCCAGGGGTGGCAGATGACTTTTTTTGTTAGTGGAAGCTCTAAAGGGTTAGAAGGACTTGTTTATCTGCGGTGTTGTCCTTGGTTTCTTCATGTAATAGTGGGGCATTCACAAGAGACCAAATGTGACAGGTTTGGGGCATTCTGTTTTAACTCCTACATTACCATGTATTTCCCAAAGTAAGTGTCTTCTGTAGTCAATAGAACATCATATGTAGAATTTTAAGAAGTGAGTTAAATGAACTGTGAATCTCCGTATGAGTCACTTTACATCTTTAGATTTCAGTTTTATTCATAATATTTAAAGAAGACATAATTTGGGGGAAATATAATATCTTTTGTAATAAAAATTCTGAAGGTATGTTACGTACAAATCGCATTTCTTTTCTGTTCTTAAATGATTGCATATTTTTCTGATTGAACATACTTCACTGTGTTGCTTAAATGCCTGCCTTCTTTATTAAATCGTGATTTCTTTTTTGCATAGGATCCATCTCTTCTTCCTGGCATTTGGTACAATTAGGTGCTGAAATATTTTTATTGCCTCAGTGAAGACTTCCGCACAATTCTCAATTGTGCTTATACATTTTAGGGCACATATTTTCGGAGAACTCCCTTGTGCAAAGGCTATTGCCTTAGGTATAAGTTAGACACATTGGAAACTCCAACTGGGAGCTGTTATCTCTCATTCATTAGTCCTTCTTTGAGCATGATAAAGTTACATTGAATAGGTGTCTTGACATGTTAATTTGAGAAACAAATGCTAATCTAAAATGCAAAAATAGAGAAAATATTTTGTCTTTACAGCCTTGTCTTTCGGATTCATGCAGGTTGGAAAGAATATCCTTAAAATCAAATTCCATAATATTTAACATACTAGAGTGACATGGAAAATGTTAATTTCAGAGTGTGAAAGTTCCAGTTATTGAAGCCATCCACCAATAACTACACTGAAGTAATGTCAAAAAATCCCAAGAGTGTGCCAATGAAAAAGAGTTTATTATGGAAAAACTAATGGACCATTTTCTGTAGCTGCTCCTGCTGGTGCTGCTATGATGAGTAACACATACCAAGTGAACTATCCTCCTCATATGTTAAACCACACATTTTTACCCCAGGGAAATAGAATGAGCTTCATCTTTGTAAAATATGTTGATTATTCAGAATATTTTCTCTTCTTTTCTGTTTTTTTATCACTGTTCTAATTTTAATTAAAAATATAGCTTCATACAAAAAATAAATTGTATTTTTTTTGTAAAAAAAATCAGGTTAGATGACTCTCCTTCATCTCTCTTGTTGTGACCTCAAAGGTCATTACAATTTTGTTTTGAGGGGGTAAAGCAAATGAACCCATTGTAATTGAATCCATTGCTTACCTTGGTAAAGACTGGCCATGTTCTAGTGGTGTGAGCTGAATGTGTACCAATTTAAACTTGTTCAGAATAAGATATTTGATGATGGTCATCAATCTTTGATGCATAAATGTGAAATTATGGCCTTTTAATATTTTACAAAAGTTTTAAGTTTTACAATAACTGTATTAATGTTAGACATATAATTTCTCCAGGAGACCATTTCAAACTTGATTATTCCAAGATAATAAAATGTTAAGAAATCTGAAATATCCTATGCCTTGAAAGTAAAAACACAATGAGTGTTACTTTTTTATATTTATGGCACAATTCTTTGCAGATGTGTAGGGGGAATGTATCACAATGGAAAGCACTGCCGTTTGTAATTCTACAGACCATGAATTGGAACATCAATTTGCTGAAGCTATTTTTGTTCCATTTTGTGCTTGCTTCATGTACTGTTCCAGATTCTTAAAGAGCAATCAATGAGTCTATTTTAACCTATTAGGTTATTGAGCCCAGTTTCCTCTTCGCAAAAGGAAAAATTGCTTTAGAAAATCTATGTTTTCTTTGAGGAATAGGAAGAATTCATCATTTCTATTTCCAATTTACTTCCTATGACAACTCTAATTTCAGTCCTTACCCCTGAAGGGTTAGCAACTGATTAGACTAATACAGCATGTAAAACCCATAAAACTTATTGCTGATGAATTTTTAAACCAGTCTCTAGTGGAGAACATTGACTTGTCCGAAATGTGCTAGAACTCAAATATTTGTTCTAGAATATCGTTCAAAATCAAAACTGATAGACACAATATTTGTAACTCACTGTCATTAAGAAGTTTAATTTGTGGAAGTTATTTTACCCTCAAGTTCAGTCAATACGGGAATCATTTGGATATGCAGTGTTGACTTTTTTTTTTAGCAATCCTTTCATGATTGCCTCTGAGTTCAATTCCACAAAGTTTTTACTTATGCTTTGTTTTCTTGGATTAATTTCGCTTCCTGTCTCCATGGATTACATACAGCATTTGACAAAACTGCAAAGGAGAGAGGGCCTTACTACCAGAATTTCCACCTGAACTAAAGATTAAGTCAAGTTTAAAGAAATTATTTAATCAAAGTTGTCAGCTTACATATGGTCATTGGGTCTAATGTATTCAAGTGCATCAAATTTAGGATTTAGTTATTTTGGGGATTGAGAAAAACTTCCCTATGCCCCTGATGTCCCTCTTGGACTGAATGAATAAATAAATTAGCATCAGATAAGATTATGACGATAAAAGACCAAATTTAATCATATATATAAGTACACACCTATACTATATAAATACACACATATGAAGAATTACATGCCAATTCTTTAGTAAATAGGGCAAAACACAGACTTATAGCCTGCATTGGTATGGAAAGGGAACCTGGGGAATAAAGGAAAGAGGAAAGAGATCTTCCAATGACAAGGACGTGATTCATCTTAATTCTGAAAGTAGAAATGCTTTGGTTTCTTAGAAAAGATTTCCTTATACATAAATTCAAACCTGGATTAAGATCTTCCCAAACTATATTTCTCTAAGTGATAAAGAACAATGGTCACTTCTTGGAATAAAGGGAGAGTAATGACTTATTCTCAAGAATGAAAGGGTTGGGAGAAAGGCTATAGGATCGCCTTCACTTCTACGGTGACCGCCATTGATCCTAGAGAAGCCCTTAGACCAGTTCTGAGAGTCTTGGGATGATCTATTCTTAGGACACTTGGCTAATTACCTGGTAAACACGTGGTATCACTGACAGTTATCAATATTTTGATGAAGTGAAAAAAAATACTACTGTTACCTTTTATTGAGTTATAATTATTGTACTATTGTATAAGTATTTTAATTCAATGTGTAATTTGAGGAGTATAATTATTTACATTTTACAGTAGCTTAGAGAGATGAAGTATCTTGCTCCAGATCATATTGCCTTTAAGTTGTTTCAAGTGGAAATTGATATGGTACCTATTAGACTGTACTTCTAATTATTCTGCAATACTACTTCTAATTTAGATGATTATGGTGCTTTTACTAGTGATAAATAACTCTGTAACTCAAGGAGATTCCAAAGTCATAACTGCATAAATCTGTGATGAATCCCCTCTCATGGTTTCTCTGAATGCAGTTTCTGTCAGAATAGAGGATCACACTAAGGTGTTTGTATAACATGATAAGTATATTTGACCTGGCACTATTGTTAGTGTTTTTAAAATTGACATAACTTTGAAATTACTCCACAGGATTCCCTCTGTGTAAAATCTGAGAATAAATCTATATCGTTTTGAAGAATGGCAATATTGTGATTTAAAAAATATATATATTGGTCATGCTCATATGTATTTGGTTTTTATCCACAGCTCTTATGTATGACTCCCCCAAAACCTTGGAATTTCCTAAGCATTGAGAATAAACAAGATAAATTTCTTGTTACATGAATGAGGTGATTTTAGGGAAGCACCTAAGGTTAAGGGCTAGTTTACAGAAAAACAAATCATATGGTTAGAAGTTTAGAACCTGCAGACACATCTACAAACCTCCAGGAAGGAAGAGGCTCTGGAGAAGGAGTTCAATTGCCAATGAAAAATGATGTAATCACTCTTGTCTAACTAATGAAGCTTCCATATAAATCCAAAAGGAAGGGCTTCAGAGTGTTTCTAGATTGGCAATCATGTGAAGATTTGGGGAGCATAGTGTGCCTGGAAAGGGCATGAAAGCTTCCCCTATGCCTATGTTGTCTCATAGTAGATCAGAAATCTAGTGCATAAATCACTGAATTCTCTAAGCCATTCTAGCAAATTAATCAAACCTGAAAAGTATGTTTTGGGAACCCCTGATTTGTAGCTAGATAGCACAAGATACTGGGCTTGTAACCATCATCTAAACTGATGTGATTTCTTGGAAGACAGTGCTTTATCAATCCAATGCTATCTCTGTCCAGGTAGATAATGTCAGAATTGAGTTGAATTTTCAGACACATTACTGGTGTCTGAGAATTGTTTGTTGGTGTGGCAAATACTCCATACATACACTCACGTTGCAATTGAACCACAGGACACACAAAACAAGGATCTTCTAATCACTAGTCCTAATATGCATTTTTACAGTCTAGAGATTTTAGGTAAAAACATAGACACAATTTTATTTTAAATAAAAATGAGGATGGTACCAGGGTTAAATTGTGTCCCTCCAAAATTTATTTGGTGAAATCCTAACCCCTACGTTATCCCAATGTGATCTTATTTAGAAACAGAGTGTTTACAGAGGTCATTAAATCATAAGGTCATTAGGATGAAGTTAAGATGATTGATGTCCTTATGAAAAAGGGGGAAATTTGGAGATAGCCACACATACAGGGAAAACCTATGGTGAACATGAAAATGAAGATTTACAAGTAAGTGGGTAGTCTGCATTAGACCGTTTCCTCATAGCATTTGGAGGAACCAACACTACCAACACTTTGATTTTAGACATAACTTCTGAAACTGTGAGTCCATAAATCTGAAGCAGTTTACAGTACTTTGTTACAGCGGCTTCACAAACTAATGCAATGTCTATAAGAGCAGTGATGTTACTAAGACTACATTAACTGTTATTTGTGTTCCTTTTTCTGGTAGAATCTGCCAAATTTAACAACATATGCTAGTTGCTACTGAGTACAATGAGCAGATCTGTTGTTTACAAAGATACACAAATTGAATTTTAAATGGTAAGTTAAAATTGGAAAAGTATGGAAAGAAAGAATAGCAATCCTACTTTTAGCCAAGGCCTCTTCCAGACTATTATTAGGCATATAAAAGAGCAGAATGAACACTATATTATATTGAGAAATCAATATTGTTTCCTTGTATAGTTGTTCAGAATAAATATTATTGGCAACATCACCTAATTATTAGTTTGAAATGGTGAAACGTCATGTGAATTCTCCACATTTTGCTTTCCTCAAATAGGTTTCTTCCATTTAGTTATGAATTCACCTGTCTCATCTTTAGAAAAAAATTTTCTTCATTATGGATGAGTTTTTTATTTTAAATGTATATTACATCAATTGGCTAAAATAACAAGTAATTATTTAAATGTATCTTCATATTAAGTGTTTGAAATTGGAAGATATAAAGTTAAAATAAAATTAATACACAAGGATTTTATTATAAGAATTTAATACTGTTAAATCTCTGAAGTCTGATACTATGCAGATTTTATTGCTATTTATATTCAATATTTTAATCAGAAACTTCAATATTTCAAAGATTTTTCAGATTTAATATGTGAGTTTTAAAAATCATTGTCAGTGAGATACTACAGAAAGCTAGCCCCAATTCTTCAGTTTTTAAAATATTAAGATACCTGCCTAATACAAAAGTGAGATATTCAGGAGCATGATAAGTACATAGTCCTGTCTGTCAAGGAGCAAAATAAAATAAAAAATTAAAGTTAGATTAAAATATAAATGAAGTAAACAATGAAAACTATGCATGAATTGTTAGGTCCAGCATATACCGAAGCATTTGGGAAAAGAACTATATCAGCGAGAACAGGAACAATAGGTAAGAAAAGCTTCAGGGTAGGTTTCATGGGAGAAGAGGAGATTTGAATTTGGTACTGGAGAATAGGCTTGATCTGAATCCATATAAAAGAACATGGATGGAGAATAAGGCAAAGAAGAGCACAGAATTCAGTTAGAATTACTATGATATGCCCTGCTATGAAGGTGAAGGCTGTTGATGAAGAACAAAAAAGGGTAGCCATTTGGAAGAGGCATAAAACTGCATGTGAATCCTTCCATAAATATAAGGGATGCTGTCTTAGTACATTCAGGTTGTTACAACAAAACATCATAGACTGGGTAACTTTAAAATAACAGAAATTTATTCTTCAAGATCTGAAAGTTCAAGATCAAATCTCTGAAGATTCGGTATCTGGTGAGAACTCCCTCCTGTTTCATTCAGGGGCCATATCTTGCTGTGCCCTTAATGTCGGAAGGGACTGACATTCTTGGGAATTCCTTTTATGACAGTATTAATCTCATTCATAAAGTTTCCACTCTCATGATATAATCATCTCAAAAGACCCCCCATCTCCAAACATCCCGTGCTGGGAATTATGTTTGAACATAATTCTGAGATACAGACATTATAATGCACCTATATGCTCAAATTCTTATCATTCACTCAAAATTCTTTAGCAAGTGATTTGTTTCATAGCAAACTAGGCTCAACATCTTTCTAATCTCATCTTTTAGTATCTCCTCCAAACTCAAATAAATTACATAAACTCTGTCATCCCCCTCCACAACTTCCTCCCACATTACTCCAGGCACAACAAAGTTATTGCCATTCTTTTAAATAACCTATGAATATTTACAGCCTGGAATACCATTCTCTTTCTATTTTGCCTCAAATGACATTCAACTCATCTTTCAAGACTCACCTCACATGATTATTCTCCTTTTAATGTTGTCCCATCCTCATACGTCTCTAAGCTCCATTTCTTCTTTCACAACAACTTATGTAAGTATATATTGAATAATTGGTACTTGTAGTATTGAATTTATTTCAAATTTATGTGTATGTTTGTACTTCTCATGTTAAATCATGAGTGTCTTGCAGGTTGAGTGACTGTGTATTTATAGAGCCTACTAGTAGCGGGGTGTATTCTAGGGAACTCACATGGTTAATGCATGGTGTATATAGAAATCCTTGATCAAGAGGAGACAAATGTATGCAAGGTACTAGAAACGCATGTATTTTAAACAAAAAATGATGCTGTAATGTAGAATAAGGTCATTTGTAAATGGAGCTTAGACTTAGATTAGAAAAATTCATTATTATTTTGATATACTGGGTATGTCAGAAGGGTGTTTGAGAAACAATATTCTTGTATACTTGAAAATAGAAATGCAACTTTTGAGCTAGGGAGAATGATATATGCATTGTACATGTTTTTGGAGGTGATGTAGGGACACAAACATCTCATTGGAATCCAGGCTTTGTGACATGAGAGGAGTAGGGACATCACTGAATCAGGAAACAATAAGTAAGAGAGTAACCTAAGAAGTGGAGAAGAAAAAGCTTGACCTGATGTGAAGGATCTCAGAGAGCAAGAATCAACACCCTCAAAAGCCTCTGAAAAATCAAGAGCGATGAATTTAAGAAATCAATCAGAATGGAGTAATTGCTAATTTAGAGAGGGAGATTTCAGTAGTGTCATTGGTATCAAGAGAACAGGAGCTCAGATAAAGTATGTTAAAGTATGAGCATCCTATCTACAGGAAATTTCATTTTCATTTATTTATTCATTGGTATGATGTTACCTCATTCTCAAGTCTAAGCTTCAAGCTTATGGGAGGAAAAGAAAAAACATGTTTGGAGGATAGAAACTCCCCAAATGAGATTTTGTTTCCCTCATCAGTCACTTCTAAAGACTTCAGAGTTAAGAATTCACTTCATAGACCTTGCTTTTCATGCGAGTAATTCTACCCTTGGATACATTTTCTATGTATAATCTCAAACAAAGTTACCCTTTGTAGGTGAGTTCTGCAGAAGTGTTAGAGGCAGCATTTTCCAAAATGTGTTCATTGGAGCACTGGTGCACCGTAGGTGTAATGTGAATAAAGCTATCCCAGTCAAATGTATTTTATCAACACAAGTTTAAACATAAACAGGTTTCTTTACTTCAGGACTCCTTAAAACTTCTTTTCTGTACACTGTACATATAAGAAAATGTATTTAAAGTTGTGTTTGTTTCCAAACAACTTTGCCAATTTTGCTAAGTAATTATTTTGTCATGAAAATCTTTTGAGGGCATAATGACCTAGATTGTTTTATCAATATTTCCCAGCTTCTTTTCTACCCCAAATTTAATAACACATTGTATTTATATATTATATAGTACAAAATCACCTGATAAGAAGAATAATTATATGTAAATCAAGTGCAATCCTTCCTCCCTCCCTCCCTTTCCTTTTCTCTTCCCTCTTTCCTTCCTACCCTCTCTTCCTTATTTGATGTGTTTCCTCTAATTAGGAGATTGTTCCAAAGGACTTTTCAGTTTTTTACTTAAAATCAAGACCATATACCAGTAAATTAGATTTCAATGATTAGCTATCAATAAAGAAAAAAAAAAAAAAAAAAAAACGCAAGCTTTTGAGAAACTTCAATAACTATACCTGTGGGCTGGAAATTTTAAATTCCCTCATATCCCACTTGCACATTCTAGAATTCTTGAGATGCTACCATGTATCAACCTTTTAGTCAAACAGGGATATTGAACAGGCTTTTAACTTTAACACTAGGGTTGCAGTGATTGTCTCCTGGCTCCTAAATCAGACCTTCCCTGCAGTAGATCTCATCATGTGAATTCATGAGGAGGACATAAGTCTTTCACAAAGACCCGGAGGATGACTCTGCATTACATCACCACCACCCACCTTCATTTATGTTCTGGAAAAAGTCAAGCTCTACCAAATGTTTTCAATTTTTATTCTACTTTTGTCTCATATAGATCCTTCCCAGGAATGTTCTTATCTCATCTACCATGACTCTTTTGTTTCCTATTTGGTTCCTCTCTCCTTCACTGAACCCCCTCCCTTCCAAGTGAGCTCTGGAGATACTGTACCCTGTACCTCTCTTGCAGTTTTGTGGCAGCTCCCTCACTGCCCAGAGGCTGTCACCTTGTTTCAGACTAAACTCACTATGTTTCCCCTGTTTTTGATGTGTAGATCTTTGCTACCTCACGGTGCTTTTTCTAGGATATACTTGACTTCCCAACATTTTTTTTTTAACTACTACAAAGAAACTTTGACATTATTTATTTGAAGTATTCAAAGGAGTTTTTATAAAGTCATTCCTTTCATGAAATTTGCCTTTCCAAATGGCATGAGAAATCAACCACTTGGAATTCTTCATTCCCGTGGTCTGGATCTCTTTAAATGCTTGTGTAGCAGACACACGCAGGACGGTGAGGGCAAGCTGTCATGGTCTCCTCCATGTCGCAGTGAAACTTTAACTACTGCTCATGTGGCCGTTCTCCAAGAAGCCTTTACCCTAAAACAAGCCTGTACCCTTTTCCCTGTTCCTATTTTCTAGCCTAGGAGTAAAAAGAAATAACACGCACCCCCAACACACACACCCCACCCACACACATACACTTCCACAAGAGGACAGCTACTTCAGAGTTATTAAGACTAAAATCACAAGATGACTGAGAAATGCCTATTCCACAAGCATAAAATACTCCTAGTGATTGAGATATAAAAGAGTCAGCTTTAAGTGTTTCATTAAAATCACTGCAAATACTATGCATAACAATTTACACAGAACGCATGAAGCTGCTTGTTTAATAAATGAGGTTCATCTGTAGTAAATGGCTTGGCGCAACCAAAGTGACTCTAATCAAATTGGGGACAGATGAGTTCTGTAGATGTAGCTTATTTCATTAATTTACTACTGTTTAGGGTTCACAGTCAATGGCCAATTGATATTATTTGTGACAACACTAAATAAAATAAGTAAAGGAAAATAAGTTGTGTGATGTATTGCAGAGATAAATCACACCCCGGCATGTGGGGAGATGAAACCCTCCAGCAGAAGCACTTAGCACACTTCATTTGATTCCCATTCGTCAGCCTCAGTGCCGGTGGCTCAAAAAGAATGCAAAGGTAAATGAACACCAAAATATGATTTACAGCACTGGAGAACAGTCCTACCCAAATAAATCAAGGTTCCACTTCATTTCAGGCACTGGTTTATTCATAATACAGTGCTTTTACAATCAAGCCCTGCCATTGTAAACAAACCCTAACAAAACACACACCTGCATTAGGAGATGGGCATGATCTTGTGTGTGTGGAGAGAGCTAAAGAGGTTTAAAAATAACTGCAGCTATTTGGTGGATTGAAAAAAGAAACGGGCAGCACATTGTAAAAGTCCTTGCTGGTTTCAACAATAATGTTGTGCTCCCTTCTCATGGAGAGGACAAGAGGAGCCACACTGACTTGCAGAATATGTAAATTTAAAATGTTCAGCTGGACCGTGTTCAGCGACATAGCTTTGCTAAAACTCCTAGGAAGATAACTGTGAAGGTTCATTCTCTAAGATTTTTAAGAACTGAGTTAGGATTGAGATAAATGGGAAAAGAGAGGCATAAGAACAGGTAAGTGTGTGTATTAAGTGGGATGCTCTGAAAAATGAACTTTTATTCTAAGCTTAATAGAATGTAATTGCCTTCTTGATAATGGAGAACTTTTCACGTGATGTAAACTAAAGATGATAAAGAACAAAACTGAAGACTTTCTGTTGTGAACATATCTCTATTAAGTATCGGTGATGCCATGTCATTAACAATTCCATGTTGATTTTTCATTAATAATAGACTTAAAGCAAGAAAGAAATACTCATTTGAAGTCAAATAAACAAAATGAAAAACTTAGGATTATAGGATTTTAGAACCTGCTGGAAACTTATAGAACATTTGGAAATCCATTCGCAAAATTCCACAAAAAAAGAGAATCCTGCAGATAAATAAGTAAGCCAAACTCACAGCCTGGATTGAAAACAGAGCCAGACTCTAACCTTAGGTTTCTGGCTCCACCAGAATTAAATGAATTCTCTTGATGCTCCACCAGAAACAAAGAATGAAAACAAATAACTTGAAAATCTTAGAAAAATTTAAGAAGTGTATATTGAAATCTTTATATTCCACAGACATTGTGATAGCAAAGAAACAATAAAAATGTTCCACCTTCTTACATATCTTGTGTGTGTGTGTGTGTGTGTGTGTGTGTGTGTGTGTGTGTGTACATCAAGAACTTTTATACATAGGTATGCATTATGGAGTTTTTAAATTTTGGCCTTTTGTTTTTCTTATAAATCATTCTTGCAATGCTTTCTTTTTATTATGTCTGGTTTTCCCAGGAAGCATTTAGTGTAGTTTCTAATCTGGAAGTGGACTCGAAGATTATTATAAGCATTGCTGCACTTAAATGATTTTTGTTTTTATCCCTTCTTAATTGTGTCCTGGAGAAAGATACACTGGATGGATTCGCTGTTGTCTACTCGTTGCAAAATCCCCACAGTCTCTGCGTGGACTATGCTTTCTCTAACAAGCTGCAAACCAACAGTCTTGAGAAGCATTGAAAGCAAAGGACAGAGTACTTTTTACAAAACATCTTTCCTGAGAGATAAAGTACTTTACCCCACTAGTATTTGTACTGCAGATACTGCTTATATTATTGAAGGTTAATATTTTACCCCTAGTTGCCGACGTGTTACAAATTACCAAACCTACACCACCATGCTGCCTGAAGTTAAGATTATACATTTCCGAGATTTAAATAGGTGTTTGCCTAAGAGCAGGATTTCCCATAGAAAACAAGTTCTCAGAAGGAAAGTAGAAACAGTTGGGTTTTCATTCTATTACCATTGAAATTGTGCTTCTTTTTGCTAATGATTGAATAAATCAGAAATTCAGTGGTGTATTCTCAGCATTTTCTCCTATTTATTCCATCTGTTGTGGGAAAACACCGGCATCTTGAGAAATAGCCCACTTTATAGTCAAAAAGTATAGTCTGCAAATTTAAGCTGTTTATTGTGGGATAAAAATAACCATAAAACAAACAAGCTCTCCTTGAATATTTGTGCCTCTGGTTGGAGAGCTCGTCCATGCCCTTGAAGGGTTTTGGCTATAAAACACCCTGAAAAACAATTTCTCACAGTCCTCGCTCACATGTAGGAAGCTGTTTCACTCATTCTGATTAACTTGACTACAGGTTTGCCTGGGGATTAAATAAACTAGCTCACTTCCAAAACCCCTTTCAGGGAGAGATGGTTGCCGATGTCTTTTGTAGGTTTCTACTACAAGTCCTTGACAACCGAGCAGGGGGCCTGCCTTGGCCAGAACTGAACACAGAAACAAAACCCCAAATAACATGGAAGCTTCCTGTGGTACCGCTGGAAAATGAGATTCTAGCCCACTCCTCCAGGTTCATGTTTTCCTTACCTGATACAAACCATTTATTTTTACAACACCTTTAATATGAAAGTGACTTATAGAAAGGGTTTGTATCTGGGCTGCGGTGAGCTAAGGAGAGAAAAAAGGAACTTGAAATCAAAGTGGTTTAAGTAACCAGCAGGTAAATAAGAGGGGTAAGAGAAATGTTTTCCCAAGGAAAGATATGTTATTTAAAAGTAGAAAAACTCTTCTAAGCAAAATAATATATTATAGAGAAGTAACTCTGGACACCCTCTCCAACTCTCATTGATTAGACAAATGTAACCCCAACCACCTGCAAGGATTCCATCTCTCTTGGTCTTTTCAGTGTTTAAATGCTACTGTTGCTATAAATATCTGTACTCCAAAGTTTATATTTGTGTAACTTAATAAATTCCATTGACCTGTGTTAAATATTTCTCCCAAGTTGATAATCAGTAAACATGTTAGTATGTTGAATGACAAAGAGATTGGCACAACGACCTTCTTTCTTTCTTATTTTTAATCTGATCCTAAAGCTTGAGAGGAAGTTCTAAGTTTTCCTTCCAAGCATGTTTGTAGATTATTTCCTTGTTTGGCAAGGGAATGGAATTTACCATCACTCGGGAAAATTCTGAAGTCAAGCTGTGAAATTGAACAAAATTTTCATCAGCAAAAATTGAGTTTGAAAAACATGTGTTTCCCCTTTGGTAACAGGAGGATGCGGGGTAGATGGGAAGCAGGATTGGAGAGTTTAAGCCTTCATTATTCTTTCCTGTGTAACTCTTCAGCAGTAAGGAAAAGAAAGGAGAGGAATGCCAGCTGCAATGCCCAAAGCAAAATCTTTATGGGCGTGAGTGATAGAACTCAGAGAAGCAAACCAGGTGTCTGTCCCCTTGATCTTAACACACAACATTTGTATACACAACAGAGAAGGCAAGACACGCCAAGAAAGGATAGCTCACTGGAGGAAAGAAAGAGTAAAGAGTAAAGAATCTTAAGAGACTGCTGAGCTTCATGGTGTATTCATACAGGTGCGTTGAACAAAAAGTCCAAGATCACATTTTCATAGAGGAAATGACAAAATTGTCTGTTTCCTTAAGTCACACGATCCCAGCCCAAAGGATGCATTTTCCGGGATAACAAGAGCTTAAGCTTGTAGAACACTTCATACTATCTTATTTGATCATATCATTTGATCATAAGCTTGTAGAACACTTCATACTATCTTATTTGATTCACACAAGAAATCTGTAAGAGAGAGGTTACAAGGACTTAAAAAGAGGCTAATGCTCATCAAGGTCAAATCATTTTGCCACAGACCAGAATGAATCTGGAAGTAATTGTTTTCATGCCACTGAACCAAACATATTTACATTAAAGAGAAAAAATCACAGCCCCATTATTCTCAAGAAAGCTGAATAAAAATGACTTACCTAGCTTGCAATGAACAAAATGTCTTTTGTAAAAATCAGTATTATGAACTTAAACTAGTGGGTAGAAAGTTAGGATTAGTGTTCTTTCTAGTACTCAGGAACTTGGTCCTTGTTATATAAATACACAGTAAATTTCATGTCCCTCTGCTCAAACATATTATTTCTGACTCTCCTTTTCTCCTCGATTCCGTCATTATACTGTCGAACATAAACTCTTGTGTGAGAGAAGAAGAAATCAACAATATCACCATCATTACCATAAAAAACATTTAGTGAGGCCCAATCTGTGCACCTGTTGTTGTTGTGTAAAGTGGGTTACCAGACGTGATTCTTGTCCACTGGGATCTTAAAGACAAAAGAAAGCAACCTAAAGGACATACAGACAGCTAAACAAGCAATGAGACTTGTACACAGGCACATATGTGCTAGCTCCTATTTGCATATGGAAATGTCGACTTTGTAGATTCAAGTTAATGATGTTTTGCTTTTGTCAATCCATTATGAGTTGTCAGCTATTAAAATCTGGCCCCAAGTGGTGTCTCAGCACAGTGACTTGCCTGATCCTGCTGTTCTGTTGTGTAGGTTAAGATCTCAAAGCTCCTATTGAGCTTTAGGGAATTCTTAGTTTGTAAAGACTGTGCATTCAGGGTCACTGATGTTTCAAGAAGCAGCTCAGATAAACATCTTTTTATTTCTTAAATTTTTAAAAAGTTATTTTAACAATGAGTAAATCAAATAATCTGCTTTTCTCTTCTCATAAGATAAAGTTAAAGAAACTCTGGGAATTGAAAATGAAGTTTAAAAGATTTTCGATTTTGAATTCTGATAGGAGACTTCAGACAAAATATAACTTCCTTATTTTTCAGTTTATTGAGAAGCCCTATTCCTATCTTTATGTTTGCTTGTTTAAAGGAACAGAAAGGTGCAGGCGGGAGTGCAGGTGGGTAGGCAGGCAGGTAGGAGCTAGGAGGAAGAGGCATTTTATTTAGTTGCTCAACTTGGCTGTTTCCCTCGGTCCAGGGTTCTCAATGTATGTATGGGGGGCTTGGAATGTATGTGAACTGTGACTGGTGAACTAAACTGCTAGGAAACCAGGTAGGAAACTACACTATTCTTATCTTAAGAATCCTCAAGTTATGCTAAAAATGTGTTATGCTTCATGGTATTACTTCATGCATAAATATAAATGGAAATAAGAAAATGGGAAGATTGTCAATCCTCATCATTTGTGTTAGCATGTATATGTATTATATGTATATTATGGTATCTGTGCAAGACAATGGGTAGGTGGTAAATATGCATAATATTGTTTAATATTCATAGCTGTTGAACGGATACTGTTCTCTGTCCCCCTATGCACCACACAATGATTTTGAGTAAGAATTTAAATAGTATTCAAACTATAATACAGCTGAGTCCGAATCCAAATGTTTAATATATACCTACCTTGTTACTCTATAAATAATTTTAAATGGATGTATCTTTTAAAAATCCCTCAAAATGTCCTTATTTTCCTTGTGTTCTACTTCTTTTGCTCAAGATGTGTGTCTCCTTGGAAAGGCATTAAATATGCAGTGTGCCATAAAGTTAGCATGCACTGGACACCCCTCCATGACCACTTCAAATCCTCTCAGCCTCATCTCCTCCTCTATTCTGCTGCATCATCCATTTGCCCAGAGACTTTGACCAAACTCACACAGGTGAACTTGACAGTGTCTACTGAGATTTATGAGTTCTCCCTTATACTGCAGCAAGTTTTTTCCTCATGTCAGACACACAAGTACAACTGGACTATGTAGACAAGTTTAAGTCCATGAGGTCACTTAGCAATTGGAGAACAGGAGCCAATGGATAAATTCAACTTCCTTGTGTCTTAGGAGTGGAGAATTCTGACAGATTTCATATTGTATTTTCCTTAGAAAGCCTGGCAGGATGGAATAGCATATGCCCATGGTGGTGGCAAATACATTAACCTTGGCCTGTCTCCCCCACCACCACCCAACCCCTTCACTGTTTCTTCTGTTTCTCAGTCCCAATGCTTGGAATCAGATCCTTAATCAATAATCTGCATGCAAACTCTTTTCCCAGGTTCATTCAGCATACTATAAGCTAAAACATAGGTTTTGTGCTTTATTTTATATCCATTTTCAAATAATATGTTTGACAGAGCATATATATGCACTTAATGTTGATAGATAAAACTGTTTTTTTAGTGTTGTCTAATATGAGCCTGTGTCAAAGGAAGTTAAGAAATTATTTTTCGCAGTTGAGAAACTGTAATGATGCTTAGTTGTTGCCATGGATGTGTTACCTAGGAGGCTGAGGAAATGAGATAGGTTGAATCCATTACGGCCATTTCTAAGGGTGTTAAGTGGTACATAATCCCCCTAAAGTCACTTCTTAGCATCACCCTTGATGCTAAGATCAATGTAAGCAGCACTATTATTTTCTAATTGTGAAAGTCATATTCCTATTACTGAAATTTGTGATATAATTTCAATCACTCATTCTCTTTCCCCCAGCACAAAATGAAGTCTATAGTAATCCTTTGCTTTTTCTTTTTTTTTTGATAAGGATAATTGTTTTTCAGTAACATGGTGTTCTAAATTGCAATAAGTTGAGTTATTGGTTCATATCCAATTTATTATCAGATAGCTATCAGTCTTTAAAAATAGAATCATAATTAGGATTAATTAAAACAATTTAAAAAGGTCTTGTAAGGCAAGCTAAACACTGAAGAGCATTTGAAATTGAACCCTTTCTCCCTGTTACTTTCTGATCTATGTTTGAATGCCCGTGGGCTTTCTGGCAATAACTGTCCTGGTGTCAAGGATTACAACTGGGCTCCCTTCAAAAGCAATAAATCCATTTAAAAATATGTAAATGTGTTTCACTTACCATTGACCTGGAGGTGAAAAGTTCTATATCAAATTATTAACAACCCGAGATACCCATTCTCCTATTCTGATCCTAATTAAACGAGCTGAGAAATGAGCTATGTAAGATTGTTCATTTATATTACAGTGAAAACATGAAAAAAAAAAAGGATATATTTAGTGTTACTTGCCACACAAAACTGCAACTCTAGGGAAACAAGAAGAGACTTTGGCGTACCTTCTAAATAGTACATGGTGTTCCATATTTGTCTTCTATTTTCTATTCCTATCATCATAATATAAGAATTTATTACTAAAGGCAATCCTTTGTAAAAACTCCTAACCAGGTTCTCTAAGACTTGGAGTTTGTTTAATGTGTTTGCACTGCTAGCATAATTACCTTAAAAGTCATGCAGCACACAGCACTTCTATGTCACCAAATTGGTAGTGACCTACTGTTGTTGAGTAGAAAGTTCAAGCATTTTTTTCCCAAGCATTCTGGTTACCTTGTCAAACATCTTTCCTGTAACTAATATGATTACTAGGAGATCCAAAATCATTTACTATTAAAAGTGCTTTCTAAGAATAGTGTGTCATAATAGATGGTCTCGTTTCCCTTTATTTTGCTGTATACTGGAAATTCTGTGGGGCCAGGAAAAGTGATTTTCACTGTAATTTTTAGAACACTGGGTACTCAATCTTTTATTACTTGATGGGGAGTTCTATATCTGGGTATTATTATTCAAATGCTGCTCCACACACAATGCTTTTCAAATACAATAGATTCAATGAACAAATGAATACATTTCAAATAATTATTATCCTGAAAATCTATAGTAACCAGGGTAAAATGGACAAATTAAGGCTTGAATTCCATCTCTGACTCCAGGTTGTATAAAAGCCCTAGGTGCTTCAATCACATTATTGATGATGTGAATGATGGTCCCAGCCCCTGAGAAGAGGCACATCACAATACTTCCCAGCCATTCTTGACAATTCTACTGATCTTGAATAATCTTGTAGATTTAGACAAGTTCCTTAACCTTCTCACTTATGAATAAGGAATAGCATGATGTCTCCTCCTCCTCCTCCTCCTCCTCCTCC